>OZ034819.1:69419039-70005311 GCA_964030455.1 Linum trigynum
ACACGATTCCAACGCAACCTCCCTTCCCCTTATTGGCCATCGGTGCAATGAGAAATTGCACTTTTAACCGAACTTTTCGTTAGCTCACGAGCCTATTTGGTGAAAAAATGAAATTTCTTTAGAGACCTTTTTTCTTGCAAATTACAACTCTATGGCATTCCTCTCGATCACACGATTCCAACGCAACCTCCCTTCCCCACATTGGCCATCGGTGCAATGAGAAATTGCACTTTAAACCGAACTTTTCGTTAGCCCACAAGCCTATTTGGTGAAAAAATGAAATTTCTTTAGAGACCTTTGTTCTTGCAAATTCCAACTCTATGGCGTTCCTCTCGGTCACACGATTCCAACGCAACCTCCCTTCCCCTCATTGGCCATCGGTGCAATGAGAAATTGCACTTTTAATCGAACTTTTCGTTAGCCCACAAGCCTATTTGGTGAAAAAATGAAATTTCTTTAGAGAACTTTTTTCTTGAAAATTCCAACTCTATGGCGTTCCTCTCGGTCACACGATTCCAACGCAACCTCCCTTCCCCTCATTGGCCATCGGTGCAATGAGAAATTGCACTTTTAACCGAACTTTTCGTGAGCCCACAAGCCTATTTGGTGAAAAAATGAAATTTCTTTAGAGACATTTTTTCATGAAAATTCCTACTCTATGGCGTTCCTCTCGGTCACACGATTCCAACGCAACCTCCCTTCCCCTCATTGGCCATCGGTGCAATGAGAAATTGCACTTTAAACCGAACTTTTCGTTAGCTCACTAGCTTATTTGGTGAAAAAATGAAATTTCTTTAGAGACCTTTTTTCTTGCAAATTACAACTCTATGGCGTTCCTCTTGTTCACACGATTCCAAAGCAACCTCACTTCCCCACAATGGCCATCGGTGCAATGAGAAATTGCACTTTAAACCGAACTTTTCGTTAGCCCACAAGCCTATTTGGTGAAAAAATGAAATTTCTGTAGAGACCTTTTTTCTTGCCAATTCCAACTCTATGGCGTTCCTCTCGGTCACACAATTCCAACGCAACCTCCCTTCCCCTCATTGGCCATCGGTGCAATGAGAAATTGCACTTTAAACCGAACTTTTCGTTAGCCCACAAGCCTATTTGGTGAAAAAATGAAATTTCTTTAGAGACCTTTTTTCTTGCAAATTCCTACTCTATGGCGTTCCTCTCGGTCACACGATTCCAACGCAACCTCCCTTCCCCTCATTGGCCATCGGTGCAATGAGAAATTGCACTTTTAACCGAACTTTTCGTGAGCCCACAAGCCTATTTGGTGAAAAAATGAAATTTCTTTAGAGACCCATTTTCTTGCAAATTACAACTCTATGGCGTTCCTCTCGGTCACACGATTCCAACGCAACCTCCCTTCCCCTCATTGGCCATCGGTGCAATGAGAAATTGCAATTTTAACCGAACTTTTCGTGAGCCCACAAGCCTATTTGGTGAAAAAATGAAATTTCTTTAGAGACCTTTTTTCTTGCAAATTCCAACTCTATGGCGTTCCTCTCGGTCACACGATTCCAACGCAACCTCCCTTCCCCTCATTGGCCATCGGTGCAATGAGAAATTGCACTTTTAACCGAACTTTTCGTGAGCCCACAAGCCTATTTGGTGAAAAAATGAAATTCCTTTAGATACCTTTTTTCTAGCAAATTCCCACTCTATCACGTTCCTCTCGGTCACCACGATTCCAACGCAACCTCCCTTCCCCTCGTTGGCCATCGGTGCAATGAGAAATTGCACTTTAAACCGAACTTTTCGTGAGCCCACAAGCCTATTTGGTGAAAAAATGAAATTTCTTTAGAGACCTTTTTTCTTGCAAATTCCAACTCTATGGCGTTCCTCTCGGTCACACGATTCCAACGCAACCTCCCTTCCCCTCATTGGCCATCGGTGCAATGAGAAATTGCACTTTTAACCGAACTTTTCGTGAGCCCACAAGCCTATTTGGTGAAAAAATGAAATTTCTTTAGAGACATTTATTCTTTAAAATTCCTACTCTATGGCCTTCCTCTCGGTCACACGATTCCAACGCAACCTCCCTTCCCCTCATTGGCCATCGGTGCAATGAGAAATTGCACTTTAAACCGAACTTTTCGTTAGCTCACTAGCCTATTTGGTGAAAAAATGAAATTTCTTTAGGTACCTTTTTTCTTGCAAATTACAACTCTATGGCGTTCCTCTTGTTCACACGATTCCAACGCAACCTCACTTCCCCACATTGGCCATCGGTGCAATGAGAAATTGCACTTTAAACCGAACTTTTCGTTAGCCAACAAGCCTATTTGGTGAAAAAATGAAATTTCTTTAGAGACCTTTTTTCTTGCCAATTCCAACTCTATGGCGTTCCTCTCGGTCACACAATTCCAACGCAACCTCCCTTCCCCTCATTGGCCATCGGTGCAATGAGAAATTGCACTTTAAACCGAACTTTTTGTTAGCCCACAAGCCTATTTGGTGAAAAAATGAAATTTCTTTAGAGACCATTTTTCTTGCAAATTCCTACTCTATGGCGTTCCTCTCGGTCACATGATTCCAACGCAACCTCCCTTCCCCTTGTTGGCCATCCGTGCAATGAGAAATTGCACTTTAAACCGAACTTTTCGTGAGCCCACAAGCCTATTTGGTGAAAAAATGAAATTTCTTTAGAGACCTTTTTCTTGCAAATTCCAACTCTATGGCGTTCCTCTCGGTCACACGATTCCAACGCAACCTCCCTTCCCCTCATTGGTCATCGGTGCAATGAGAAATTGTACTTTTAACCGAACTTTTCGTTAGCCCACAAGCCTATTTGGTGAAAAAATGAAATTTCTTTAGAGACCTTTTTTCTTGCAAATTCCAACTCTATGGCGTTCCTCTCGGTCAAACGATTCCAACGCAACCTCCCTTCCCCTCATTGGCCATCGGTGCAATGAGAAATTGCACTTTTAACCGAATTTTTCGTGAGCCCACAAGCCTATTTGGAGAAAAAATGAAATTTCTTTAGAGACCTTTTTTCTTGCAAATTCCAACTCTATGGCGTTCCTCTCGGTCACACGATTCCAACGCAACCTCCCTTCCCTTCATTGGCCATCGGTGCAATGAGAAATTGCACTTTTAACCGAACTTTTCGTGAACCCACAAGCCTATTTGGTGAAAAAATGAAATTTCTTTAGAGACCTTTTTCCTTGCAAATTCCAACTCTATCACGTTCCTCTCGGTCACACGATTCCATCGCAACCTCCCTTCCCCTCGTTGGCCATCGGTGCAATGAGAAATTGCACTTTAAACCGAACTTTTCGTGAGCACACAAGCCTATTTGGTGAAAAAATGAAATTTCTTTAGAGAAATTTTTTCTTGCAAATTCCAACTCTAAGGCGTTCCTCTCGGTCACACGATTCCAACGCAACCTCCCTTCCCCTCATTGGCCATCGGTGCAATGAGAAATTGCATTATAAATCGAACTTTTCGTGAGCCACAAGCCTATTTGGTGAAAAAATGAAATTTCTTTAGAGACCTTTTTTCTTGCGAATTCCAACTCTATGGCGTTCCTCTCGGCCACACGATTCCAACGCAACCTCCCTTCCCCTCATTGGCCATCGGTGCAATGAGAAATTGCACTTTAAACCGAACTTTTCGTGATCCCACAAGCCTATTTGGTGAAAAAATGAAATTTCTTTACAGACATTTTTTCTTGAAAATTCCAACTCTAAGGAGTTCCTCTCGGTCACACGATTCCAACGCAACCTCCCTTCCCCTCATTGGCCATCGGTGCAATGAGAAATTGCATTATAAACCGAACTTTTCGTGAGCCACGAGCCTATTTGGTGAAAAAATGAAATTTCTTTAGAGACATTTTTTCTTGCAAATTCCAACTCTATGGCGTTCCTCTCCATCACACGATTCCAACGCAACCTCCCTTCCCCTCATTGGCCATCGGTGCAATGAGAAATTGCACTTTAAACCGAACTTTTCGTTAGCCCACAAGCCTTTTTGTTGAAAAAATGAAATTTCTTTAGATACCTTTTTTCTTGAAAATTCCAACTCTATGGCGTTCCTCTCGGTCACACGATTCCAACGCAACCTCCCTTCCCCTCATTGGCCATCGGTGCAATGAGAAATTGAACTTTCAACCGAACTTTTCGTGAGCCCACAAGCCTATTTGGTGAAAAAATGAAATTTCTTTAGTGACCTTGTTTCTTGCTAATTTCAACTCTATGGCGTTCTTCTCGGTCACACGATTCCAACGCAACCTCCCTTCCCCTCATTGGCCATCGTTGCAATGAGAAATTGCACTTTAAACCGAACTTTTCGTGAGCCCACAAGCCTATTTGGTGAAAAAATGAAATTTCTTTACAGACATTTTTTCTTGAAAATTCCAACTCTAAGGCGTTCCTCTCGGTCACACGATTCCAACGCAACCTCCCTTCCCCTCATTGGCCATCGGTGCAATGAGAAATTGCATTATAAACCAAACTTTTCGTGAGCCACGAGCCTATTTAGTGAAAAAATGAAATTTCTTTAGAGACCTTTTTTCTTGCAAATTCCAACTCTATGGCGTTCCTCTCCGTCACACGATTCCAACGCAACCTCCCTTCCCCTCATTGGCCATCGGTGCAATGAGAAATTGCACTTTAAACCGAACTTTTCGTGAGCCCACAAGCCTATTTGGTGAAAAAATGAAATTTCTCTAGAGACCTTTTTTCTTTCAAATTCCAACTCTATGGCGTTCCTCTCGATCACACGATTCCAACGCAACCTCCCTTCCCCTCATTGGCCATCGGTGCAATGAGAAATTGCACTTTCAACCGAACTTTTCGTGAGCCCACAAGCCTATTTGGTGAAAAAATGAAATTTCTTTAGTGACCTTTTTTCTTGCAAATTCCAACTCTATGGAGTTCTTCTCGGTCACACGATTCCAACGCAACCTCCCTTCCCCTCATTGGCCATCGTTGCAATGAGAAATTACACTTTAAACCGAACTTTTCGTGAGCCCACAAGCCCCTTTGGTGGAAAAAATGAAATTTCTTGCCAGACATTTTTTCTTGAAAATTCCAACTCTAAGGCGTTCCTCTCGGTAACACGATTCCAACGCAACCTCCCTTCCCCTCATTGGCCATCGGTGCAATGAGAAATTGCATTATAAACCGAACTTTTCGTGAGCCACGAGCCTATTTGGTGAAAAAATGAAATTTCTTTAGAGACCTTTTTTCTTGCAAATTCCAACTCTATGGCATTCCTCTCCGTCACACGATTCCAACGCAACCTCACTTCCCCTCATTGGCCATCGGTGCAAAGAGAAATTGCACTTTAAACCGAACTTTTCGTGAGCCCACAAGCCTATTTGGTGAAAAAATGAAATTTCTTTAGAGACCTTTTTTTTCAAATTCCAACTCTATGGCGTTCCTCTCGATCACACGATTCCAACGCAACCTCCCTTCCCCTCATTGGCCATCGGTGCAATGAGAAATTGCACTTTCAACCGAACTTTTCGTGAGCCCACGAGCCTATTTGGTGAAAAACTGAAATTTCTTTAAAGACCTTTTTTCTGGCGAATTCCAACTCTATGGCGTTCCTCACGGTCACACGATTCCAACACAACCTCCCTTCCCCTCATTGGCCATCGGTGCAATGAGAAATTGCACTTTAAACCGAACTTTTCGTGAGCCCACAAGCCTATTTGGTGAAAAAATGAAATTTCTTTAGAGACCTTTTTTCTTGCAAATTCCAACTCTATGGCGTTCCTCTCGGTCACACGATTCCAACGCAACCTCCCTTCCCCTCATTGGCCATCGGTGCAATGAGAAATTGCACTTTCAACCGAACTTTTCGTGAGCCCACAAGACTATTTGGTGAAAAAATGAAATTTCTTTACAGACTATTTTTCTTGAAAATTCCAACTCTAAGGCGTTCCTCTCGGTCACACGATTCCAACGCAACCTCCCTTCCCCTCATTGGCCATCGGTGCAATGAGAAATTGCATTATAAACCGTACTTTTCGTGAGCCACAAGCCTATTTGGTGAAAAAATGAAATTTCTTTAGAGACCTTTTTTCTTGCAAATTCCAACTCTATGGCGTTCCTCTCCGTCACACGATTCCAACGCAACCTCCCTTCCCCTCATTGGCCATCTGTGCAATGAGAAATTGCACTTTAAACCGAACTTTTCGTGAGCCCACAAGCCTATTTGGTAAAAAAATGAAATTTCTTTAGAGACCTTTTTTCTTGCGAATTCCAACTCTATGGCGTTCCTCTCGGTCACACGATTCCAACGCAACCTCCCTTCCCCTCATTGGCCATCGGTGCAATGAGAAATTGCACTTTCAACCGAACTTTTCGTGAGCCCACAAGCCTATTTGGTGAAAAAATAAAATTTCTTTAGAATTTTTTCTTGCGAATTCCAACTTTATGGCATTCCTCACGGTCACACGAATCCAACGCAACCTCCCTTCCCCTCATTGGCCATCGGTGCAATGAGAAATTGCACTTTAAACCGAACTTTTCGTGAGCCCACAAGCCTATTTGGTGAAAAAATGAAATTTCTTTAGAGACATTTTTTCTTGAAAATTCCTACTCTATGGCGTTCCTCTTGGTCACACGATTCCAACGCAACCTCCCTTCCCCTCATTGGCCATCGGTGCAATGAGAAATTGCACTTTTAACCGAACTTTTCGTTAGCTCACTAGCCTATTTGGTGAAAAAATGAAATTTCTTTAGAGACCTTTTTTCTTGCAAATTACAACTCTATGGCGTTCCTCTTGTTCACACGATTCCAACGCAACCTCACTTCCCCACATTGGCCATCGGTGCAATGAGAAATTGCACTTTCAACCGAACTTTTCGTTAGCCCACAAGCCTATTTGGTGAAAAAATGAAATTTCTTTAGAGACCTTTTTTCTTGCAAATTCCTACTCTATGGCGTTCCTCTCGGTCACATGATTCCAACGCAACCTCCCTTCCCCTTGTTGGCCATCCGTGCAATGAGAAATTGCACTTTAAAGTGAACTTTTCGTGAGCCCACAAGCCTATTTGGTGAAAAAATGAAATTTCTTAAGAGACCTTTTTTCTTGCAAATTCCAACTCTATGGCATTCCTCTCGGTCACATGATTCCAACGCAACCTCCCTTCCCCTCGTTGGCCATCTGTGCAATGAGAAATTGCACTTTAAACCGAACTTTTCGTGAGCCTACAAGCCTATTTGGTGAAAAAATGACATTTCTTTAGAGACCTTTTTTCTTGCAAATTCCAACTCTATGGCGTTCCTCTCGGTCACACGATTCCAACGCAACCTCCCTTCCCCTCGTTGGCAATCCGTGCAATGAGAAATTGCACTTTAAACCGAACTTTTCGTGAGCCCACAAGCCTATTTGGTGAAAAAATGAAATTTTTTTATAGACCTTTTTTCTTGCAAATTCCAACTCTATGGCGTTTCTCTCGGTCACACGATTCCAACGCACCCTCCCTTCCCCTCATTGGCCATCGGTGCAATGAGAAATTGCACTTTTAACCGAACTTTTCGTTAGCCCACAAGCCTATTTGGTGAAAAAATGAAATTTCTTTAGAGACCTTTTTTCTTGCAAATTCCAACTCTATGGCGTTCCTCTCGGTCACACGATTCCAACGCAACCTCCCTTCCCCTCATTGGCCATCGGTGCAATGAGAAATTGCACTTTTAACCGAACTTTTCGTGAGCCCACAAGCCTATTTGGTTAAAAAATGAAATTTCTTTAGAGACCTTTTATCTTGCAAATTCCCACTCTATCACGTTCCTCTCGGTCACACGATTCCAACGCAACCTCCCTTCCCCTCGTTGGCCATCGGTGCAATGAGAAATTGCACTTTAAACCGAACTTTTCGTGAGCCCACAAGCCTATTTGGTGAAAAAATGAAATTTCTTTAGAGACCTTTTTTCTTGCGAATTCCAACTCTATGGCGTTCCTCTCGGTCAAACGATTCCAACGCAACCTCCCTTCCCCTCATTGGCCAACGGTGCAATGAGAAATTGCACTTTTAACCGAACTTTTCGTTAGCCCACAAGCCTATTTGGTGAAAAAATGAAATTTCTTTAGAGACCCTTTTTCTTGCAAATTCCAACTCTATGGCGTTCCTCTCGGTCACACGATTCCAACGCACCCTCCCTTCCCCTCATTGGCCATCGGTGCAATGAGAAATTGCACTTTTAACCGAACTTTTCGTTAGCCCACAAGCCTATTTGGTGAAAAAATGAAATTTCTTTAGAGACCTTTTTTCTTGCAAATTCCAACTCTATGGCGTTCCTCTCGGTCACACGATTCCAACGCAACCTCCCTTCCCCTCATTGGCCATCGGTGCAATGAGAAATTGCACTTTTAACCGAACTTTTCGTGAGCCCACAAGCCTATTTGGTGAAAAAATGAAATTTCTTTAGAGACCCATTTTCTTGCAAATTATAACTCTATGGCGTTCCTCTCGGTCACACGATTCCAACGCAACCTCCCTTCCCCTCATTGGCCATCGGTGCAATGAGAAATTGCACTTTTAACCGAACTTTTCGTGAGCCCACAAGCCTATTTGGTGAAAAAATGAAATTTCTTTAGAGACCTTTTTTCTTGCAAATTCCAACTCTATGGCGTTCCTCTCGGTCACACGATTCCAACGCAACCTCCCTTCCCCTCATTGGCCATCGGTGCAATGAGAAATTGCACTTTTAACCGAACTTTTCGTGAGCCCACAAGCCTATTTGGTGAAAAAATGAAATTTCTTTAGATACCTTTTTTCTAGCAAATTCCCACTCTATCACGTTCCTCTCGGTCACCACGATTCCAACGCAACCTCCCTTCCCCTCGTTGGCCATCGGTGCAATGAGAAATTGCACTTTAAACCGAACTTTTCGTGAGCCCACAAGCCTATTTGGTGAAAAAATGAAATTTCTTTAGAGACCTTTTTTCTTGCAAATTCCAACTCTATGGCGTTCCTCTCGGTCAAACGATTCCAACGCAACCTCCCTTCCCCTCATTGGCCATCGGTGCAATGAGAAATTGCACTTTTAATCGAACTTTTCGTTAGCCCACAAGCCTATTTGGTGAAAAAATGAAATTTCTTTAGAGACCTTTTTTCTTGCAAATTCCAACTCTATGGCGTTCCTCTCGGTCACACGATTCCAACGCAACCTCCCTTCCCCTCATTGGCCATCGGTGCAATGAGAAATTGCACTTTTAACCGAACTTTTCGTGAGCCCACAAGCCTATTTGGTGAAAAAATGAAATTTCTTTAGAGACATTTATTCTTTAAAATTCCTACTATATGGCCTTCCTCTCGGTCACACGATTCCAACGCAACCTCCCTTCCCCTCATTGGCCATCGGTGCAATGAGAAATTGCACTTTAAACTGAACTTTTCGTTAGCTCACTAGCCTATTTGGTGAAAAAATGAAATTTCTTTAGAGACCTTTTTTCTTGCAAATTACAACTCTATGGCGTTCCTCTTGTTCACACGATTCCAACGCAACCTCACTTCCCCACATTGGCCATCGGTGCAATGAGAAATTGCACTTTAAACCGAACTTTTCGTTAGCCAACAAGCCTATTTGGTGAAAAAATGAAATTTCTTTAGAGACCTTTTTTCTTGCCAATTCCAACTCTATGGCGTTCCTCTCGGTCACACAATTCCAACGCAACCTCCCTTCCCCTCATTGGCCATCGGTGCAATGAGAAATTGCACTTTAAACCGAACTTTTTGTTAGCCCACAAGCCTATTTGGTGAAAAAATGAAATTTCTTTAGAGACCATTTTTCTTGCAAATTCCTACTCTATGGCGTTCCTCTCGGTCACATGATTCCAACGCAACCTCCCTTCCCCTTGTTGGCCATCCGTGCAATGAGAAATTGCACTTTAAACCGAACTTTTCGTGAGCCCACAAGCCTATTTGGTGAAAAAATGAAATTTCTTTAGAGACCTTTTTTCTTGCAAATTCCAACTCTATGGCGTTCCTCTCGGTCACACGATTCCAACGCAACCTCCCTTCCCCTCATTGGTCATCGGTGCAATGAGAAATTGTACTTTTAACCGAACTTTTCGTTAGCCCACAAGCCTATTTGGTGAAAAAATGAAATTTCTTTAGAGACCTTTTTTCTTGCAAATTCCAACTCTATGGCGTTCCTCTCGGTCAAACGATTCCAACGCAACCTCCCTTCCCCTCATTGGCCATCGGTGCAATGAGAAATTGCACTTTTAACCGAATTTTTCGTGTGCCCACAAGCCTATTTGGAGAAAAAATGAAATTTCTTTAGAGACCTTTTTTCTTGCAAATTCCAACTCTATGGCGTTCCTCTCGGTCACACGATTCCAACGCAACCTCCCTTCCCCTCATTGGCCATCGGTGCAATGAGAAATTGCACTTTTAACCGAACTTTTCGTGAGCCCACAAGCCTATTTGGTGAAAAAATGAAATTTCTTTAGAGACCTTTTTCCTTGCAAATTCCAACTCTATCACGTTCCTCTCGGTCACACGATTCCATCGCAACCTCCCTTCCCCTCGTTGGCCATCGGTGCAATGAGAAATTGCACTTTACACCGAACTTTTCGTGAGCACACAAGCCTATTTGGTGAAAAAATGAAATTTCTTTAGAGAAATTTTTTCTTGCAAATTCCAACTCTAAGGCGTTCCTCTCGGTCACACGATTCCAACGCAACCTCCCTTCCCCTCATTGGCCATCGGTGCAATGAGAAATTGCATTATAAATCGAACTTTTCGTGAGCCACAAGCCTATTTGGTGAAAAAATGAAATTTCTTTAGAGACCTTTTTTCTTGCGAATTCCAACTCTATGGCGTTCCTCTCGGCCACACGATTCCAACGCAACCTCCCTTCCCCTCATTGGCCATCGGTGCAATGAGAAATTGCACTTTAAACCGAACTTTTCGTGATCCCACAAGCCTATTTGGTGAAAAAATGAAATTTCTTTACAGACATTTTTTCTTGAAAATTCCAACTCTAAGGAGTTCCTCTCGGTCACACGATTCCAACGCAACCTCCCTTCCCCTCATTGGCCATCGGTGCAATGAGAAATTGCATTATAAACCGAACTTTTCGTGAGCCACGAGCCTATTTGGTGAAAAAATGAAATTTCTTTAGAGACATTTTTTCTTGCAAATTCCAACTCTATGGCGTTCCTCTCCGTCACACGATTCCAACGCAACCTCCCTTCCCCTCATTGGCCATCGGTGCAATGAGAAATTGCACTTTAAACCGAACTTTTCGTTAGCCCACAAGCCTTTTTGTTGAAAAAATGAAATTTCTTTAGATACCTTTTTTCTTGAAAATTCCAACTCTATGGCGTTCCTCTCGGTCACACGATTCCAACGCAACCTCCCTTCCCCTCATTGGCCATCGGTGCAATGAGAAATTGCACTTTCAACCGAACTTTTCGTGAGCCCACAAGCCTATTTGGTGAAAAAATGAAATTTCTTTAGTGACCTTGTTTCTTGCAAATTTCAACTCTATGGCGTTCTTCTCGGTCACACGATTCCAACGCAACCTCCCTTCCCCTCATTGGCCATCGTTGCAATGAGAAATTGCACTTTAAACCGAACTTTTCGTGAGCCCACAAGCCTATTTGGTGAAAAAATGAAATTTCTTTACAGACATTTTTTCTTGAAAATTCCAACTCTAAGGCGTTCCTCTCGGTCACACGATTCCAACGCAACCTCCCTTCCCCTCATTGGCCATCGGTGCAATGAGAAATTGCATTATAAACCAAACTTTTCGTGAGCCACGAGCCTATTTAGTGAAAAAATGAAATTTCTTTAGAGACCTTTTTTCTTGCAAATTCCAACTCTATGGCGTTCCTCTCCGTCACACGATTCCAACGCAACCTCCCTTCCCCTCATTGGCCATCGGTGCAATGAGAAATTGCACTTTAAACCGAACTTTTCGTGAGCCCACAAGCCTATTTGGTGAAAAAATGAAATTTCTCTAGAGACCTTTTTTCTTTCAAATTCCAACTCTATGGCGTTCCTCTCGATCACACGATTCCAACGCAACCTCCCTTCCCCTCATTGGTCATCGGTGCAATGAGAAATTGTACTTTTAACCGAACTTTTCGTTAGCCCACAAGCCTATTTGGTGAAAAAATGAAATTTCTTTAGAGACCTTTTTTCTTGCAAATTCCAACTCTATGGCGTTCCTCTCGGTCAAACGATTCCAACGCAACCTCCCTTCCCCTCATTGGCCATCGGTGCAATGAGAAATTGCACTTTTAACCGAATTTTTCGTGAGCCCACAAGCCTATTTGGAGAAAAAATGAAATTTCTTTAGAGACCTTTTTTCTTGCAAATTCCAACTCTATGGCGTTCCTCTCGGTCACACGATTCCAACGCAACCTCCCTTCCCCTCATTGGCCATCGGTGCAATGAGAAATTGCACTTTTAACCGAACTTTTCGTGAGCCCACAAGCCTATTTGGTGAAAAAATGAAATTTCTTTAGAGACCTTTTTCCTTGAAAATTCCAACTCTATCACGTTCCTCTCGGTCACACGATTCCATCGCAACCTCCCTTCCCCTCGTTGGCCATCGGTGCAATGAGAAATTGCACTTTACACCGAACTTTTCGTGAGCACACAAGCCTATTTGGTGAAAAAATGAAATTTCTTTAGAGAAATTTTTTCTTGCAAATTCCAACTCTAAGGCGTTCCTCTCGGTCACACGATTCCAACGCAACCTCCCTTCCCCTCATTGGCCATCGGTGCAATGAGAAATTGCATTATAAATCGAACTTTTCGTGAGCCACAAGCCTATTTGGTGAAAAAATGAAATTTCTTTAGAGACCTTTTTTCTTGCGAATTCCAACTCTATGGCGTTCCTCTCGGCCACACGATTCCAACGCAACCTCCCTTCCCCTCATTGGCCATCGGTGCAATGAGAAATTGCACTTTAAACCGAACTTTTCGTGATCCCACAAGCCTATTTGGTGAAAAAATGAAATTTCTTTACAGACATTTTTTCTTGAAAATTCCAACTCTAAGGAGTTCCTCTCGGTCACACGATTCCAACGCAACCTCCCTTCCCCTCATTGGCCATCGGTGCAATGAGAAATTGCATTATAAACCGAACTTTTCGTGAGCCACGAGCCTATTTGGTGAAAAAATGAAATTTCTTTAGAGACATTTTTTCTTGCAAATTCCAACTCTATGGCGTTCCTCTCCGTCACACGATTCCAACGCAACCTCCCTTCCCCTCATTGGCCATCGGTGCAATGAGAAATTGCACTTTAAACCGAACTTTTCGTTAGCCCACAAGCCTTTTTGTTGAAAAAATGAAATTTCTTTAGATACCTTTTTTCTTGAAAATTCCAACTCTATGGCGTTCCTCTCGGTCACACGATTCCAACGCAACCTCCCTTCCCCTCATTGGCCATCGGTGCAATGAGAAATTGCACTTTCAACCGAACTTTTCGTGAGCCCACAAGCCTATTTGGTGAAAAAATGAAATTTCTTTAGTGACCTTGTTTCTTGCAAATTTCAACTCTATGGCGTTCTTCTCGGTCACACGATTCCAACGCAACCTCCCTTCCCCTCATTGGCCATCGTTGCAATGAGAAATTGCACTTTAAACCGAACTTTTCGTGAACCCACAAGCCTATTTGGTGAAAAAATGAAATTTCTTTACAGACATTTTTTCTTGAAAATTCCAACTCTAAGGCGTTCCTCTCGGTCACACGATTCCAACGCAACCTCCCTTCCCCTCATTGGCCATCGGTGCAATGAGAAATTGCATTATAAACCAAACTTTTCGTGAGCCACGAGCCTATTTAGTGAAAAAATGAAATTTCTTTAGAGACCTTTTTTCTTGCAAATTCCAACTCTATGGCGTTCCTCTCCGTCACACGATTCCAACGCAACCTCCCTTCCCCTCATTGGCCATCGGTGCAATGAGAAATTGCACTTTAAACCGAACTTTTCGTGAGCCCACAAGCCTATTTGGTGAAAAAATGAAATTTCTCTAGAGACCTTTTTTATTTCAAATTCCAACTCTATGGCGTTCCTCTCGATCACACGATTCCAACGCAACCTCCCTTCCCCTCATTGGCCATCGGTGCAATGAGAAATTGCACTTTCAACCGAACTTTTCGTGAGCCCACAAGCCTATTTGGTGAAAAAATGAAATTTCTTTAGTGACCCTTTTTCTTGCAAATTCCAACTCTATGGAGTTCTTCTCGGTCACACGATTCCAACGCAACCTCCCTTCCCCTCATTGGCCATCGTTGCAATGAGAAATTACACTTTAAACCGAACTTTTCGTGAGCCCACAAGCCCCTTTGGTGGAAAAAATGAAATTTCTTGCCAGACATTTTTTCTTGAAAATTCCAACTCTAAGGCGTTCCTCTCGGTAACACGATTCCAACGCAACCTCCCTTCCCCTCATTGGCCATCGGTGCAATGAGAAATTGCATTATAAACCGAACTTTTCGTGAGCCACGAGCCTATTTAGTGAAAAAATGAAATTTCTTTAGAGACCTTTTTTCTTGCAAATTCCAACTCTATGGCATTCCTCTCCGTCACACGATTCCAACGCAACCTCACTTCCCCTCATTGGCCATCGGTGCAAAGAGAAATTGCATTTTAAACCGAACTTTTCGTGAGCCCACAAGCCTATTTGGTGAAAAAATGAAATTTCTTTAGAGACCTTTTTTTTTCAAATTCCAACTCTATGGCGTTCCTCTCGATCACACGATTCCAACGCAACCTCCCTTCCCCTCATTGGCCATCGGTGCAATGAGAAATTGCACTTTCAACCGAACTTTTCGTGAGCCCACGAGCCTATTTGGTGAAAAACTGAAATTTCTTTAAAGACCTTTTTTCTGGCGAATTCCAACTCTATGGCGTTCCTCACGGTCACACGATTCCAACACAACCTCCCTTCCCCTCATTGGCCATCGGTGCAATGAGAAATTGCACTTTAAACCGAACTTTTCGTGAGCCCACAAGCCTATTTGGTGAAAAAATGAAATTTCTTTAGAGACCTTTTTTCTTGCAAATTCCAACTCTATGGCGTTCCTCTCGGTCACACGATTCCAACGCAACCTCCCTTCCCCTCATTGGCCATCGGTGCAATGAGAAATTGCACTTTCAACCGAACTTTTCGTGAGCCCACAAGACTATTTGGTGAAAAAATGAAATTTCTTTACAGACTATTTTTCTTGAAAATTCCAACTCTAAGGCGTTCCTCTCGGTCACACGATTCCAACGCAACCTCCCTTCCCCTCATTGGCCATCGGTGCAATGAGAAATTGCATTATAAACCGTACTTTTCGTGAGCCACAAGCCTATTTGGTGAAAAAATGAAATTTCTTTAGAGACCTTTTTTCTTGCAAATTCCAACTCTATGGCGTTCCTCTCCGTCACACGATTCCAACGCAACCTCCCTTCCCCTCATTGGCCATCTGTGCAATGAGAAATTGCACTTTAAACCGAACTTTTCGTGAGCCCACAAGCCTATTTGGTAAAAAAATGAAATTTCTTTAGAGACCTTTTTTCTTGCGAATTCCAACTCTATGGCGTTCCTCTCGGTCACACGATTCCAACGCAACCTCCCTTCCCCTCATTGGCCATCGGTGCAATGAGAAATTGCACTTTCAACCGAACTTTTCGTGAGCCCACAAGCCTATTTGGTGAAAAAATAAAATTTCTTTAGAATTTTTTCTTGCGAATTCCAACTTTATGGCATTCCTCACGGTCACACGAATCCAACGCAACCTCCCTTCCCCTTATTGGCCATCGGTGCAATGAGAAATTGCACTTTAAACCGAACTTTTCGTGAGCCCACAAGCCTATTTGGTGAAAAAATGAAATTTCTTTAGAGACCTGCTACAATGGGAGATTTTTAATTCGGGAGTGTAACTTCTTCTACACGAACCAGTCGGCGAGATGGGCGGACCCAGGACGGTTCAAGGGTAACTTTCTTTCCGGATGGAATGATGTTCAAAAAAATCCCTCCCAACTCCTAAGTCTAATAGCTATTTTGTCAGCTCCTTTTGGAAAGAGCCGCTAAATTAAGTTCTCTCTTAGGCGAAGGAAGCATGACTGCTTTACCAATAGTCGAGACCCAATCGGGAGACGTTTCGGCTTATATTTTTTTCATGCAAATTCCAACTCTATGGCGTTCCTCTCGGTCACACGATTCCAACGCAACCTCCCTTCCCCTCATTGGCCATCGGTGCAATGAGAAATTGCACTTTCAACCGAACTTTTCGTGAGCCCACGAACCTATTTAGTGAAAAAATGAAATTTCTTTAGAGACTTTTTTTCTTGCAAATTCCAACTCTGTGGCGTTCCTCTCGGTCACACGATTCCAAAGCAACCACCCTTCCCCTCGTTATCCAAAGGTGCAATGAGAAATTGCAATTTAAACCGAACTTTTCGTGAGCCCACAAGCCTATTTGGCGAAAAAATGAAATTTCTTTAGAGACCTTTTTTCTTGCAAATTCCAACTCTAAGGCGTTCCTCTCGGTCACACGATTCCAACGCAACCTCCCTTCCCCTCATTGGCCATCGATGCAATGAGAAATTGCATTATAAACCGAACTTTTCGTGAGCCCACAAGCCAATATGGTGAAAAAAGGAAATTTCTTTAGAGACCTTTTTTCTTGAAAATTCCAACTCTATGGCGTTCCTTACGGTCACACGATTCCAACGCAACCTCCCTTCCCCTCGTTAGCCATCGGTACAATGAGAAATTGCACTTTAAACCGAACTTTTCGTGAGCCCACAAGTCTATTTGGTGAAAAAATGAAATTTCTTTAGAGACCTTTTTTCTTGCAAATTCCAACTCTATGGCGTTCCTCTTGGTCACACGATTCCAACGCAACCTCCCTTCCCCTCATTGGCCATCGGTGCAATGAGAAATTGCACTTTAAACCGAACTTTTCGTGAGCCCACAAGCCTATTTGGTGAAAAAATGAAATTTCCTTAGAGTGCTTTTTTCTTGCGAATTCCAACTCTATAGCGTTCCTAACGGTCACACAATTCCAACGCAACCTCCCTTCCCCTCATTGGCCATCGGTGCAATGAGAAATTGCACTTTAAACCGAACTTTTCGTGAGCCCACAAGCCTATTTGGTGAAAAAATGAAATTTCTTTAGATACCTTTTTTCTTGCAAATTCCAACTCTATGGCGTTCCTCTCGGTCACACGATTCCAACGCAACCTCCCTTCCCCTCATTGGCCAACGGTGCAATGAGAAATTGCACTTTAAACCGAACTTTTCGTGAGCCCACAAGCCTATTTGGTGAAAAAATGAAATTTCTTTAGAAACCTTTTTCCTTGCAAAGTCCACCTCTATGGCATTCCTCTCGGTCACACGATTCCAACGCAACCTTCCTTCCACTCATTGACCATCGGTGCAATGAGATATTTCACTTTAAACCGAACTTTTCGTGAGCCCACAAGCCTATTTGGTGAAAAAATTAAATTTCTTTAGAGACCATTTTTCTTGCAAATTCCTACTCAATGACGTTCCTCACGGTCACACGATTCCAACGCAACCTCCCTTCCCCTCATTGGCCATCGGTGCAATGAGAAATTGCACTTTAAACCGAACTTTTCGTGAGCCCACAAGCCTATTTGGTGAAAAAATGAAATTTCTTTAGAGACATTTTTTCTTGAAAATTCCTACTCTATGGCGTTCCTCTTGGTCACACGATTCCAACGCAACCTCCCTTCCCCTCATTGGCCATCGGTGCAATGAGAAATTGCACTTTCAACCGAACTTTTCGTGAGCCCACGAACCTATTTAGTGAAAAAATGAAATTTCTTTAGAGACTTTTTTTCTTGCAAATTCCAACTCTGTGGCGTTCCTCTCGGTCACACGATTCCAAAGCAACCACCCTTCCCCTCGTTATCCAA
The DNA here is from genome assembly GCA_964030455.1 of Linum trigynum. Lineage (NCBI taxonomy): Eukaryota > Viridiplantae > Streptophyta > Magnoliopsida > Malpighiales > Linaceae > Linum > Linum trigynum. The sequence goes on from OZ034819.1 coordinate 69,436,904, forward strand.
AGGTGCAATGAGAAATTGCAATTTAAACCGAACTTTTCGTGAGCCCACAAGCCTATTTGGCGAAAAAATGAAATTTCTTTAGAGACCTTTTTTCTTGCAAATTCCAACTCTAAGGCGTTCCTCTCGGTCACACGATTCCAACGCAACCTCCCTTCCCCTCATTGGCCATCGATGCAATGAGAAATTGCATTATAAACCGAACTTTTCGTGAGCCCACAAGCCAATATGGTGAAAAAAGGAAATTTCTTTAGAGACCTTTTTTCTTGAAAATTCCAACTCTATGGCGTTCCTTACGGTCACACGATTCCAACGCAACCTCCCTTCCCCTCGTTAGCCATCGGTACAATGAGAAATTGCACTTTAAACCGAACTTTTCGTGAGCCCACAAGTCTATTTGGTGAAAAAATGAAATTTCTTTAGAGACCTTTTTTCTTGCAAATTCCAACTCTATGGCGTTCCTCTTGGTCACACGATTCCAACGCAACCTCCCTTCCCCTCATTGGCCATCGGTGCAATGAGAAATTGCACTTTAAACCGAACTTTTCGTGAGCCCACAAGCCTATTTGGTGAAAAAATGAAATTTCCTTAGAGTGCTTTTTTCTTGCGAATTCCAACTCTATAGCGTTCCTAACGGTCACACAATTCCAACGCAACCTCCCTTCCCCTCATTGGCCATCGGTGCAATGAGAAATTGCACTTTAAACCGAACTTTTCGTGAGCCCACAAGCCTATTTGGTGAAAAAATGAAATTTCTTTAGATACCTTTTTTCTTGCAAATTCCAACTCTATGGCGTTCCTCTCGGTCACACGATTCCAACGCAACCTCCCTTCCCCTCATTGGCCAACGGTGCAATGAGAAATTGCACTTTAAACCGAACTTTTCGTGAGCCCACAAGCCTATTTGGTGAAAAAATGAAATTTCTTTAGAAACCTTTTTCCTTGCAAAGTCCACCTCTATGGCATTCCTCTCGGTCACACGATTCCAACGCAACCTTCCTTCCACTCATTGACCATCGGTGCAATGAGATATTTCACTTTAAACCGAACTTTTCGTGAGCCCACAAGCCTATTTGGTGAAAAAATTAAATTTCTTTAGAGACCATTTTTCTTGCAAATTCCTACTCAATGACGTTCCTCACGGTCACACGATTCCAACGCAACCTCCCTTCCCCTCATTGGTCATCGGTGCAATGAGAAATTGCACTTTAAACCAAACTTTTCGTGAGCCCACAAGCCTATTTGGTGAAAAAATGAAATTTCTTTAGAGACCTTTTTTCTTGCAAATTCCAACTCTATGGCGTTCCTCTCGGTCTCACGATTCCAACGCAACCTCCCTTCCCCTCATCTGGAAACATTTACGGCCAAGCTAACTGAATTTGAAATGAATCCCAATTGAGTTGCAAAAGGGGGAAGAAGATCAAAACTTGATCAGAACAGGTCGACGATTACAAATTTACAATAAGAAAACTAGCAGGAAAGACATTCACACAGTGAAGGTCCCCGATACGTTTTGTGGGCGGATTCTAGATCGAACCCCCAAGAGACGATCCGCAGGCCCGGCCCAGGCCCTGTGCTGGTCTGACCCACAGCACAGGGCCTCAAAATATTTGGGGCCTCAAAGCCCATACCTAATACACATATATAATTTTTTTTAGGAAACGTAGAGGCCTCTGCTCCGCCTCTTAACTTCCCCTTCCCTTCCCAAAATCATCAATCATTTCCCCAGAAATCTCCTCCACTGCTCCGCCTCTTAATCTCCCCTTCCCTTCCCAAAATAATCAATCATTAATCCTTTCCCCAAAAATCTCACCTTCCCAAAAGATACCAACGTCACTAAACCAACGTTTCAATTCATAATCAATGTTTATTGCTTTACGTCTCTACTCTCTAATTCCTTCTCCTTAAAAACCGCCCAACCCAGATTCTTCCTCGCATTTTCATTCCTTTACGAAATCAATCACCTCCTGAAGCAGCCGATTAGCCGAAAATCAAAATCAATACGACAATCCCTATTCCGCTCGCCTTCCCCTGGTTTCGACTTGGCGTCTTGGTGACTTCAGTCTTTACGCCGTCGCTCGGTAATTGCCAATCCGTAAGAATTCCTCTTGTCTTTTGTTGATGTTTAGCGTGCTGCCTCTGGACTCTGGAGAGTCGGTCCTCCGACGTCCCACCTTGATACTCTGCTTCTGCTTGAGAATGGCGAGTTTGGAGTCATGGAGTTGGAGAAGGAGAAGCAATGGAACCGCCAGGCCGACCAAAATCCGAATGGGCCTGGAGGTTGAAATTTGGAATGAATCCGAATGGGCTTGCACTGTAACCATTTACCAAATTTGTGTTTATTTTTTTGCAGGGTTTTGTTTTTGGCAGACTGGTCATTTGGGCGAGTGAATCTGCCTAATTTGTTATTGGGAAGAGTGGTCATGTATTCTAACCAAATTTTTGTTTATTTTTTTAGGGATTTTGCTTGGAAATTTGGATTAGTACTATTTGATTTTCGAGTGGTTATTGCCTGAGTGTAATCATTAATTTTTGGTAACAACTTTAATTATGTCAACTAGAAAATTTGAATAAGGTAGTTCTAACTTCTAAGCGTAATAATTTTTATTTTTAATAAATTTTACGGAAAAAAATTTAGGGCCACATTTTTAATTTTGGAACAGGGCCTCCGAATATTATGGGACGGCCCTGACGATCCGCTGCATTCGTCCTCCCCGTTTCTGGACGAGGCCGTAGGAGTTCCAGTCGGAAAAGAGAGACGACGATGGCTTCTGTTGCTGTGAACAAACAGTCCGTCTCTCGTTGAAGCTTGGAAGCTGAGAATCCATGGGGGGAGAAAACATGGGAGAAAGGGAAGCACAGGATTCTAGAATCAGGCCTCGGTGAACAGATGGGCTTCAGCTTGACAAAGGCCCAAAAAGATTCTTCTCTATATAATCGAAAGCCCAAAGGACTGGAAATCCGACGGCGTTTACCGAGGGAGGCAGGCCCACGGCCGACGAAAACTGGAAACCCGACCCAATTGGCGAAACGGCCGAAATGCGAAACGGCCGAGAAAGATTCTTTATTTAATTCAAGCCCCAAAGGAAGAAGAACGCGACAGCGTTTTGGGAAAGAGGAAGGGGGTATGCCTGGGAAAGTTGGGCTAGCCTTTCACAGAGGGCCCAAACGGCCTCTGCTTCATTTAATCGAAGGCCCAACAAACAAGAAATGCAGCGCCGTTTCGGAAGACTGGTCGGCCTACGGCCGGCGAAAACTGGAAACTCTTGTAAATTGGAGAAACGGGCGAAACGCGAAACGGCCGAGAAAGCTTCTTTAATAAATTGAAGCCCCAAAGGAAGAAGAATGCGGCAGCGTTTTGGAAGAGGAAGGGGTGTGGCTTCGAAAGTTGGGCTTTCCATTTACAAAGGGCTCAAATGGCCTGTGCTCCATTTCATTGAAGGCCCAAAAAACTGGAAATGTAGCGGCGTTTCGAGAGACAGGTCGGCCGTAGGACGGGGAAACCTGAAACCCCCACAGAATGGTGAAACAGGCGTCCGAAACGTCCGAAACGCGAAACGTTTCGGCTCCTCAAAACCAATATCGAAACGCGATAAATTGACGAGAAATTGAAATTGACGATATTTCGCGAGATAATAAAATATCGCGATATTTACTCGATACTTTGACTTTTGTACGATATATTGACCTGGCGCTGAACTTGCCAGTCGAGTACCGGAAAAAACACAGAAATACATGGAAGATCGGATCAAAATACAGGGGAAACAACACCGAAAAGACTCCGTTTTATGAACGGCGCCAAGATTCCTGCATCCCATTCCATAATGGGTTCTTTGGCCACTGATGAGACTTACGATCTTGTGAACTTGCGGAAAATCCGACGTTTCTGGTTCTTGTGCGATATCGACGATGACTGGAGCTATGGTGGAAGCAGAATTAATTCCCATTGAAGTTCACAGGACCTTCAAGAGTTGCACAGCAAATATGGGAGGCCTCCTTGGCATGAGCCAATAGGGGAGAAGTCGAAGACCAAACTGCAGCAACTGTTTAGACAGAAGAACATGGGCAAAAGCCAATAGTTAACCTGATATTTTTTTATACATCGTTTTCCAAGAAACCCAAATGCAGCAAGGCTCTAGACACCCATTTCCCAGGAACTGGCTGCGCCGGCCTCCACTGAGTCCTCTCTGTACTGGGCGTTTCCATTGACAAGTTTGAGGTCTGCCTTGCCTTCTCTTCCCCTTATCGTACAGGAGTACTGTACCAGCTGACTACGAGTAATTCCTTCCCATTTTTGCTTTCATATTTTCATCTCATTCGTATGACCCTAGATCCAAATTATTGTGGCTGATTGCATAGGCTGTGATGTTGAACTGCTGTTAGTAGCTTAGAATTAAGATTGATTGCTATGTAGTTCTTTGTTCATTGCTGGCTGCCCACTTTATGTTCGTGGTTTTGCCTTTACTTTGTACTGTTATGAATGAGGTCCCCGCCTGGTACAAGCGGTCCATAAAGAAATATCCATTCTAGTGTTATGTGTTGGATTGGTAACTTAATGGTGATTTCCTGGTGGAAAGTTGTCTGGGACTTGAAATGATTCGGATCATTGCAATAATGGTGAAAGCAAGTGATATTAGGAATGACTATTCTTGGCGTGGAAGCTACTTAGGATAGACAAACATAGCAGTCTCCAGCAAGTTTACTTGAATATCCTCAAGTAACAGCAACCAGTAGGGTTACTCTATGTGTGGCGCTCCTTTCATTTCTGTTATTATTAATTATTAGGTTTGGCTAGCTGAATCTGTTTTTCTATTATATCTTCAATTTGATTGTGTCAAGAACCAGTTGATCCCAATAACTCGAGTTGTTGGGAGAGGTTCAATCGTGGATCATATACCAAACACTAACACGCCCCCTCAAACGAAAGCCACTCACAAGAGTTTGAAGTTTGCACAGGTTTGAAGACAAGAATACCATGTGCTTAACAAATGGGGTCACCGAGAATCGAACACAAGACCTCTCGGTCACAGAAGAGGGCCGACGCTGATTGTGGCTGGTGGGCGAGGCCTGCCCAGGAGAGGAAAATAGGGTGGCCTGTGGGCTGGAGGCCCGTGGAGAATCAATGTGGGCCTGAGGTGAATAAGCCCGCGAAGAGGAGGGCCCGCGTGGAGAGCCTCGCTGCTGGCGGCCGAAAGAAGGGTTCCCAGTGCCCCCGCCGCCGCCTGAAAATCGCTGCCCCTGAGAAAAGAAAGCAGTAGGAACAGGGGACTTAATTTGTTCCTTAAGATCAGATTCGTATTCGACTAGGGAGTCAACCAAGTCTTCCAGAACGAGCCCTGGTCCTCTAGCACGAATCGCAGCAGCAAACGCCCCATATTCTTCGCCCAGGCCTCGAAGGCAGTAGACGATCAAATCAAGATCGGAGATAGGAGCTCCAATGAGAGCAAGCTCTGCCGCCGTGCTTTTCAAATCATTGACGAAGGCCAGGATGTCTCGATTTCCCTTGGAGGTTTTGGCCAGTTTCCCCTTGAGATGAATAATGCGGGACTGAGCACTGCTGGCGTAAAGCTTCTCCAGAATCAGCCAGGCAGCGCGGGATGTAGAAGCGCGCGAAACAAAAGAATAGATCCCTTCCGAGATCGAGCATCGCAGAGCATGAAGTAGCAGCTTGTCTTGGCGGAACCAAAGCTGAAAAGTTGGGTTGGGTTTGGCCACACCGTTCTCTGTTATGGTGCGATGGTGGAGCCGTCGATGTAGCCGAAGAGATCCAGACCGAGGAGCAGCGTCTCAAGCTGGGAGCGCCAAGAGGCGAAGTTAGACGGAGTCAGCTTCAATGGAAGTTGAGCAGCAGGATTGAATGTCACAATGGCTGGAACAATGGAAGAGACGGCGCTGTCGTGAACTTTAGATTCGCCAGACATGGTTTCAGCAGAGAAAGAAGAGAGAGAAAAAAAACATAGTGTTTTACACAGGAAAGGAAACGCAAGCGGGAGAAAGAAATTGGATCGACTAGCTGATCGTTGCTAGCTCTGATACCATGTCAAGAACCAGTTGATCCCAATAACTCGAGTTGTTGGGAGAGGTTCAATCGTGGATCATATACCAAACACTAACAGATTGTAGAATAAAAAGAGTGGATCAATAACTCAGCAATTTGATGCATGTGCTAGCTGGTGGACTCAAGGGCCTGATACTACAGGAGTTAATGGAGTCTAACGGAGACTAACGGCCGGTGACTAATGGTGAAACGAGTCGTAAAGTTAGTGGTGAATAAGAAAGTAAATTAATTCGGGTGGCGAAATAAAAGTTTGTTGATCCTAACTTGTTACTCCTTTTGCAGTTTGGTTTCATGCTTATTGCTCTGATCTGGAAGTTTGATTTCTCACCTTTCATGGTCCTGATCATTGCCATCCTCAACGATGGTTAGTTTTTCAACTGAGCCTGAGTAGTGCTGCAGTACCATAATCTAATTGACAAAGAAATAATTTTTGCCTTTGTACACGTGCAGGTACGATAATGACAATCTCTAAGGACAGAGTGAAGCCATCCCCTCTGCCGGATAGCTGGAAGTTGAAGGAAATCTTTGCAACGGGAGTGGTGCTAGGTGGCTACATGGCATTGATGACTGTCATATTCTTCTGGGCGATGCATAAAACGGATTTCTTCTCCGTAAGACATGAGAATTGTTATATACATCAGATTGTCATCTGAACTTTCGGTACAAACAGAATTCACAAGAATGCATTAAATTGGACAATGCATGACAAATTTGGAGTGAAGTCGATCAGGGACAGCGAACATGAGATGATGAGTGCGCTGTATCTTCAAGTCAGTATAGTGAGCAAGGCACTGATCTTCGTAACCAGGTCACGCAGCTGGTCGTTTGTCGAACGCCCTGGTTGGCTCCTGATGATCGCTTTCGCCCTTGCCCAACTGGTAAGTCCGTCAGTCTTTGGGATTCTGAGATTTAGAGTGAACACCTGTCACATTGCCAAATGACAGTTGATAGTTACACATATGTAAATAATACTATTGCTGTTTGTTTCCCGGCCTTTGCAGGTCGCAACTGTGCTGGCAGTGTATGCAAACTGGAGTTTCGCGAGGATTAAGGGAATAGGGTGGGGATGGGCCGGCGTGGTGTGGCTATACAGCATTGTGTTCTATTTCCCGCTGGACATAATGAAGTTCGCCATCCGTTACATCTTGAGTGGGAAGGCCTGGACCAACATGCTAGAGAACAAGGTAACAACGACCTAATTAACTAACTGCCTGGGTTTACCTCGTCGTGTAATTTGTTTTTGCATATTTAATGAATGTATGGATATACATTTATTGGTTTTGTTATTTGGTGATGGGAAACCAGACGGCGTTCACGACGAAGAAGGATTACGAAGCAACCTCCCTTCTCCTCATTGGCCATCGGTTCATTGAGAAATTGCACTTTAAACCGAACTTCTGGTGAGCCCACAAGCCTATTTGGTGAAAAAATGAAATTTCTTTAGAAACTCCCTTCCACTCATTGACCATCGGAGCAACGAGATATTTCACTTTAAAGCGATCTTTTCGTGAGCCCACAAGCATATTTGGTGAAAAAATGAAATTTCTTTAGAGACCTTTTTTCTTGCAAATTCCAACTCTATGGCGTTCCTCTCGGTCACACGATTCCAACCCAACCTCCCTTCCCCTCATAGGCCATCGTTGCAATGAGAAATTGCACTTTAAACCGAACTTTTCGTGAGCCCACAAGCTTATATTGTGAAAAAATTAAATTTCTTTAAAGACCTTTTTTCTTGCAAATTCCAACTCTATGACGTTCCTCTCGGTCACACGATTCCAGCGCAACCTCCCTTCCCCTCATTGGCCATCGGTGCAATGAGAAATTGTACTTTAAATCGAACTTTTCGTGAGCCCACAAGCCTATTTGATGAAAAAAATGAAATTTCTTTAGAGACCTTTTTTCTTGCAAATTCCAACTATATGGCGTTCCTCTCGGTCACACGATTCCAACGCAACCTCCCTTCGAGTCATTGAACACCGGTACAATGAGATATTTCACTTTAAACCGAACTTTTCGTGAGCCCACAAGCGTATTTGGTGAAAAAATAAACTTTCTTTAGAGACCTTTTTTCATGCAAATTCCAACTCTATGGCGTTCCTCCCGGTCATATGATTCCAACGCAACCTCCCTTCCACTCATTGACCATCGGTACAATGAGATATTTCACTTTAAACCGAACTTTTCGTGAGTCCACAAGTCTATTTGGTGAAAAAATGAAATTTCTTTAGAGACCTTTTTTCTTGCAAATTCCAACTCTATGGCGTTCTTCTTGGTAATACGATTCCAACGCAACCTCCCTTCCACTCATTGACCATCGGTGCAATAAGATATTTTACTTTAAACCGAACTTTTCGTGAGGCCACAAGCCTATTTGGTGAAAAAATGAAATTTCTTTAGAAACCTTTTTTCTTGCAAATTCCAACTCTATGGAGTTCCTCTAGGTCACACGATTCCAACACAACCTCCCTTCCCCTCATTGGCCATCGGTGCAATGAGAAATTGCACTTTAAACCGAACTTTTCGCAAGCCCACGAGCCTATTTAGTGAAAAAATGAAATTTCTTTAGAGACCTTTTTTCTTGCAAATTCCAACTCTATGGCGTTCTTCTCGGTCATATAATTCCAACCCAACCTCCCTTCCACTCATTGACCATCGGTGCAATGAGATATTTCACTTTAAACCGAACTTTTCGTGAGCCCACAAGCCTATTCGGTGAAAAAATGAAATTTCTTTAGAGACATTTTTTCTTGCAAAGTCCAACTCTATGGGGTTCCTCACGGTCACACGATTCCAAAGCAACCTCCCTTCTCCTCATTGGCCATCGGTACAATGAGAAATTGCACTTTAAACCGAACTTTTCGTGAGCCCACAAGCCTATTTGGTGAAAAAATGAAATTTCTTTAGAGACCTTTTTTCTTGCAAATTCCAACTCTATGACGTTCCTCTCGGTCACACGATTCCATCGCAACCTCCCTTCCCCTCATTGGCCATCGGTGCAATGAGAAATTGCACTTTAAACCGAACTTTTCTTGAGCCCACAAGCCTATTTGGTGAAAAATGAAATTTCTTTAGAGGCCTTTTTCATGCAAATTCCAACTCTATGGCGTTCCTCACGGTCATATGATTCCAACGAAACCTCCCTTCCACTCATTGACCATTGGTACAATGAGATATTTCACTTTAAACCAAACTTTTCGTGAGCCCACAAGCATAATTGGTGAAAAAATGATTTTTGTTTAGAGACCTTTTTCTTGCAAATTCCAACTCTATGGCGTTCCTCTTGGTCACACGATTCCAACGCAACCTCCCTTCCCCTCATTGGCCATCGGTGCAATGAGAAATTGCACTTTAAACCGAACTTTTCGTGAGCCCACAAGCCTATTTGGTGAAAAAATGAAATTTCTTTAGAGACCTTTTTTTCTTGCAAATTCTAACTCTATAGCGTTCTTCTCGGTCATATGATTCCAACGCAACCTTCCTAAAACTCATTGACCATATGTTCAATGAGAAATTGCACTTTAAACCGAACTTTTCGTGAGCCCACAAGCCTATTTGGTGAAAAAATGAAATTTTTTTAGAGACATTTTTTCTTGCAAAGTCCAACTCTATGGGGTTCCTCACGGTCACACGATTCCAAAGCAACCTCCCTTCTCCTCATTGGCCATCGGTTCAATGAGAAATTGCACTTTAAACCGAACTTTTCGTGAGCCCACAAGCCTATTTGGTGAAAAAATTAAATTTCTTTAGAGACCTTTTTTCTTGCAAATTCCAACTCTATGACGTTCCTCTCGGTCACACGATTCCATCGCAACCTCCCTTCCCCTCATTGGCCATCGGTGCAATGAGAAATTGCACTTTAAACCGAACTTTTCGTGAGCCCACAAGCCTATTTGGTGAAAAATGAAATTTCTTTAGAGGCCTTTTTTCATGCAAATTCCAACGCTATGGCGTTCCTCACGGTCATATGATTCCAACGAAACCTCCCTTCCACTCATTGACCATCGGTACAATGAGATATTTCACTTTAAACCGAACTTTTCGTGAGCCCACAAGCATATTTGGTGAAAAAATGAAATTTCTTTAGAGACCTTTTTTCTTGCAAATTCCAACTCTATGACGTTCCTCTCGGTCACACGATTCCATCGCAACCTCCCTTCCCCTCATTGGCCATCGGTGCAATGAGAAATTGCACTTTAAACCGAACTTTTCGTGAGCCCACAAGCCTATTTGGTGAAAATATGAAATTTCTTTAGAGACCTTTTTTCATGCAAATTCCAACTCTATGGCGTTCCTCCCGGTCAAATGTTTCCAACGAAACCTCCCTTCCACTCATTGATCATCGGTACAATGAGATATTTCACTTTAAACCGAACATTTCGTGAGCCCACAAGCATATTTGGTGAAAAAATGAAATTTCTTTAGAGACCTTTTTCTTGCAAATTCCAACTCTATGGCGTTCCTCTCGGTCACACGATTCCAACGCAACCTCCCTTCCCCTCATTGGCCATCGGTGCAATGAGAAATTGCACTTTAAACCGAACTTTTCGTGAGCCCACAAGCCTATTTGGTGAAAATATGAAATTTCTTTAGAGACCTTTTTACTTGCAAATTCCCACTCTATGGCGTTCTTCTTGGTCATATGATTCCAACGCAACCTTCCTTCAACTCATTGACCATCGGTTCAATGAGAAATTGCACTTTAAACCGAACTTTTCGTGAGCCCACAAGCCTATTTGGTGAAAAAATGAAATTTTTTAGAGACCTTTTTTCTTGCAAATTCCAACTCTATCACGTTCCTCTCGGTCACACGATTCCATCGCAACCTCCCTTCCCGTCATTGGCCATCGGTGCAATGAGAAATTGCACTTTAAACCGAACTTTTCGTGAGCCCACAAGTCTATTTGGTGAAAAAATGAAATTTCTTTAGAGACCTTTTTTCATGCAAATTCCAAGTCTATGGCGTTCCTCCCGGTCATATGATTCCAACGAAACCTCCCTTCCATTCATTGACCATCGGTACAATGAGATATTTCACTTTAAACCGAACTTTTCGTGAGCCCACAAGCATATTTGGTGAAAAAATGAAATTTCTTTAGAGACCTTTTTCTTGCAAATTCCAACTCTGTGGCGTTCCTCTCGGTCACACGATTCCAACGCAACCTCCCTTCCACTCATTGACCATCGGTGCAATGAGATATTTCACTTTAAACCGAACTTTTCGTGAGCCCACAAGCCTATTTGGTGAAAAAATGAAATTTCTTTAGATACTTTTTTGTCTTGCAAAATCCTACTCTATGGCGTTCTTTTTGGTCATACGATTCCAAAGCAACCTCCCTTCCACTCATTGACCCTCGGTGCAATGAGATATTTCACTTTAAACCGAACTTTTCGTGAGCCCACAAGCCTATTTGGTGAAAAAAATGAAATTTCTTTAGAGACCTTTTTTCTTTAAAATTCCAACTCTATGGCGTTCTTCTTGGTCATACGATTCCAACGCAACCTCTCTTCCACTCATTGACCATCGGTGCAATGAGATATTTCACTTTAAAGCGAACTTTTCGTGAGCCCACAAGCCTATTTGGTGAAAAAATTAAATTTATTTAGAGACCTTTTTTCTTGCAAATTCCAACTCTATGGCTTTCCTCTCGGTCACACGATTCTAACGCAACCTCCCTTCCCCTCATTGGCCATCGGTGCAATGAGAAATTGCACTTTAAACCGAACTTTTCGTGAGCCCACAAGCTTATTTTGTGAAAAAAAGAAATTTCTTTAGAGACCTTTTTTTCTTGCAAATTTCAACTCTATGGCATTCCTCTCGGTCACACGATTCCAACTAACCGAGGCACGGACCGGCTAGAAAAATACCGATCAGACCCGAGCTGGGCCTAAAAATACAAACCTAAACACGAATGAAAACAAAAAAATATAAGCCCAGTCCACAACCCGGCCCAAAATAAATAATACCCCATACCCAAACCAGAACCAAAACAAATACAAGCCCAAACCATGAACCGGACCAAGATCAAGAAAATACAAGCACAGTAGCATACCCGGCCCAAAAAAAACAAGCCGAGACGCGAACCAGGCCGAAAAAATACAAACCTAGAAGAGAACCTGGCCCAAAACACAAGCAAACCCTGCGGAACAGGGGCTAAAACACAAGAAAACCTAACCGTACCTGAACCAAAAAATACTAACCCTAGGGCGAACAGCACTAAAACCCCAATCCACAATCCAGCAATCTAAATCTATGGAGGAAATTACAGCAATAATATTTATAGAATTATTCAAACATTATCAATCAACAAAAACCATTATCATTCAAACTCCTTTTTTAGTTTTTACCCTTTCCTTCTCAAACGAACTCATTGGCATGAATCCAAACCCGGCACAAAAAAATAAGAAACGCGACGCGTCCCGCAATTCAAAACCCTAACCCAGTAACCCCCAAAGCCGGCACAAAAAATAGAGTAACCAAGAACAGAACCCGAAAACCCCCCAATTGACAACCATCCATTTGAATCATTCAAAACATTATCAATCAAAAACAATAGTCGGCAAACACCATTATCATTCAAACTCGTTTTTCCCTGTAACTTCTCAAACGAAATCATACATGAATCCAAAACCATTCAGTTGGTTAGAGGATAGATCTAGCAATTCAACTAAATCTGAACAATCCATAACTCACCCAAATCTCAGATTCCTACCTAAGTTATGATTAGAGGATAGATCTAGCAATTCAACTAAATCTGAACAATCCATAACTCACCCAAATCTCAGATTCCTACCTAAGTTATGAGATTCACTTACCAGGAAGTCTGTCGTTGGACATACATCCGGCCAAAAGTCACTGTTACCGAATACGTTGAGAACTGAGACGGCCATGGCCTTCGCTTCCTCCCCCGTCCGCCAATAAACCGAAAAAATCAAAGAAAAACTCAGTAGTCAGTTCAAACTTCCCAAACCAGAATAAAACGTAAACCACACAGAAATTGACATGGAAGATAAAAGATCGCCTCACTTTCGTCGCCATTGTCAAACAGCGTCGCCCATCGCCGTCGTCATTGTCATCGCCGGTGGTGTTGGTAGTGGGACCGACATGAACTTTCATCCCTTATTTTCAATGAATTAATCATCATGATAGTATATATTTTGTTTGAAATAATAAGTTAAAGATAATAATTAAAATTACTAGCAAGAAGTATATTGATAAATTATATATTTTTTACATTCTTTTATTTCATTGTAGCATATTACTAAGGCGAAAAAATATTTAACTTTTCACTTTTATCTAACCAAAGGACATATCCTAATCTAGAACGTGTCCATGAAAATTTAAAGAAGACTTGAATGAATTCTTCTGTCAAAATTGACTAGCAACATCAAACACTATAGTTGTTAGGTGATAATCACCTCTTCTCTCGCATTCTTCATATATAGTCAATTGAATTATCCTCACTAAAGCTTATATTTCTCTTCTAAATATTGGATTTCAATTATTAGCATTTTTCATATTTAGGATTCCAACTCAAATAGTTGATACTTCCCAATCAATTACTAGCATTCTATTTTTTTCTCGAACAAGGATTTGGTCCCAGTGGTAGTACCATTGGTCTTGAATCTGGAGGTCCCAAATTCAAATTCCTAAAATACCACCTAACTAAAAAATACAAAAGCCTATATCACCTTTATTAAAAAATACTAACACTTTTTATATTTAGAATTATATATCCTCTCCCAATCTCTTATTAAATGAGGGAATGAAGTATTTACAAAAAAACAAGAAGAAGAAAGAATGGAGTTGAATTTCCACATCAAGTTTAGTAAGTACATTACAAATTTCATAACTAAATCAATAATTTTGAACATAATATGATGAAAACAATGAATCTCCAGAAATATTTGTGACTAGAATGAGGTAAAAAAATTTTATTATGTAATTATATTTCATATCTGATTATATTTTGTCTTTGAATTTGGTTCTCAACAAAAAACGAAAAAAAGGAGCACCTAATATGGTGGAGTTGATGATAAAGAGTGTTGATTGTAAAGGGTGATAATGATCATGTTGGAATACCCATATGTTTAATTTCAACAAGAATCCGAAGGTGACTATGAGTACAATGTTAATAATCTCTTATGATGGATGCACATTTTCTTTTTTCAAGGAATTGAATAATTTGACGTTCTTAATAGTAAAAACTAAGAAACTAGCTTGATATTTTTTAAAATTGATACTATTATTTGTTAATTGGCATGACATTGGCATTTAGTTATGATACCAATATAAAAGAAGTGAAGGTTACAAAGAAATTAAAATTCGAAATTTCGAAACTTTGTTAATGATTGTCATCATATTGCAACTGGCCCAACGGGTCAGGGTACAATCTAGTTACTCTTAATGTTGCTCTTCTCTTGATATTACTCCTAATAATGCTGCTAAATCTAGAACCCCTGTTTTTTTATAATTTTTTAGCCACGACTTTAACAACGCTACAAAAGGTCGCTAAAACCTTCAAAAGTGAATTTTGGCCATTTTCCAGTAATTTTCATCTATGCTATATTTCTGTTTACACATAAACCATAAAAAGTGATGTTACACATAAATTACCAGGAAATCGAACAATACTACTTGTTTGAATCTCAGAAGCAACAATTTGCCATCAAAGGAATAATCGCAAACTTGAACAAACACATAAGTTCCGACAAGATCCACAATATCGATCGAACTTTGGTTTCTTCTATATTCCCCACAAGTGTACTGCAAGCCATATTAACCTGTTACAAAACAAACCAAAACCATAACATCTTGTCACTACTACTGGTTGAATTCCAACAAACAAATAATAACACCTAGAAACAAAGAACAAAGAAGACAAATAGACAGAGTGATGTGATACAAATCTGAGAACTGGATTCTCTCACAAATCAAATTTCCTTGGTCTTTGCCCAAAAATCATAATAAACAATGAAATGGGATAAAAGGAATCCCCAGTACCAAAAAACTATAATCACTCATCATGATAGTTGCTTACACACTACAAACTACCAATTATAAGATGGTTTACACTAATCAGCAGAGTTACAAGGCCTCCTATATCAAGAAGCAACTTTCAGGTAAATGATAAACAAGGAATAAAAGTACTTACCACCATTGGACTAGATAACTCCAAAGAGCTGCAAACTATTTAGGTCATGGCCCCTTAACGACAAATGGTACGATTTCCATCAAACATCAGAGTATATCTTGATAGTGGTAAAGGAGCAAATAGATTAAGGAAAAAACTGTAAAGTATAATGATACAATGTTTTAATGAAGCACACCTTCTAATATGAAAACAACCAGAAAGTACCTACGAGGTTTGCCTATAAGTTATTTAGTTTCATATATGCTCTTCTCTTATCAATCTGATGTCTTGCACCAAATAAGGGAGATATAATATGCTAAATTCAACAGCCCACAAGATCAATCAAACTTAGAGGAAACCTACAATGCTAATCCAAGTCTTGGAGGTCTTGGAGGGAGTACCTTGAACAAGTAGAAAAGGGTTTATGTGGTTGCCTTTGACACTGAGTAGTACTGTTATGATCATTGTGCATATAAGATAGGAAAACACATGTTATCTCTTCTTCAATTCAGTCTCTTTAGCTTGGACCCCATCATTGACCTTAAACTTAGATGAAAATACAGCCATATAATCAAAAGAGTCTCCAAAAGAACATTGAGATATTTACTTTTGCACTATCCAGTGGAATACTGACTGTTGCACCATGATCATAGGTTCCGTGGAAGAGGTAAAAGCCTTGAAGTTGCAGGGGCAACACTTGCATTCTAAATATATAATAAGGTAAATGACAACACAAGAATTCAATATACTAACACTTAACACTCACAAAAAACCAAATCATGGACATTATGCAAGCAGACTGGAACACAAAAAGGACAATGTCTATGTGACAATATGAAAATCAACTTAGAGAAAACTCTGTTAAATATGACAGGAACAAGCAAACAATTAGACATTACCCTTGTGAAGCATACATAGCAAGACTACAACCGACATAGCCCAGAACTTAGTAGCTCCCATCCATTCAGTAACATTTTATTAGCAAACCTCACTTTGCTAAGATAAGCATCAAACTTCTCAAGGCAGGGCTAAATGGCCAAAAACCAGTTTCTAGAATGTAACTTAGACACCAAAATCATTATACTCAATGATAGGACACCAACAAAAAATTACAATTAGACATACCCTTGTGAAGGCGAAGTCCTCCCACACTTTATTTTTTTAACTAGTACCCATTCTCAGCTTGTTCCATCTGCTGCTCATTGACTTTATACAATCGATTTATTGCTGCTGTAAATCAGCAAAAAAGAAAAACGTTTAGCAAACCAACCAACCAATATCTAGCAAATCCATAGACAACCATCAACAGTGGCGGATACATGGGGGGACACCCCCTAAAATTTGGGGAAATGATTATCCAACTCCCGGTAGTAGTTTCGTATGAATAAAAAAATTATAATTGGTGATCCGGGACACCCTTAAATTTTGAAAAAAGATAACATGTCATCGGTAGTAGTTTCCGTATGATTAAAAATATATAAGTAGTAGTCTGTGTGATTCAAACCTAGGACACTACTATTATTAAACATATTCTCTAGGTTGCAACTCATTTGTTGTTTTATTTTAAACACTATGTTATAGTAAAAAACACTATTCTTTATTCCCAATTATTTTCAAAACTTAACAATTAAACTCATTCGAGCTATCCTTAATTTGAATTGATTTTATAGGTATAGTGTAATAGTTGAAAGAGTCTTTCAAGTTTGAGTTGCATCAGGAACAAGGTTAGAAATCGAATATGCGATCAGTTCGGGAATTATTGCCTAATATGGTATATTTGCACTAGTTGGATATTTATTTGATTTATGAATTATTTGATTTTTAATTAAAATTTAATTTTTGGAAGAGGACACCCCTATAAAAAAATTTTGAATCCGCCGCTGACCATCAATATAGAACACGATGGCTGAGTAACTTCGAAAAGGCCACAGGACTTCAAAGATCTTAACTTCTTTTCAAGTAGTGAAAAAGGGTCCCTTTGCAGTTATAGAAGAACAGAGAAAAACAAACTTATGGAGCAGTTCTAACTCTTCTAGCAAGGTTGGCTCTTCTAGCAAATCAGGATGGTTGTGTGGAACACCTTGACCAAGGAAAAAATGCACATACATTCACATTAGATAATGAAAAAATGCAATCATTGAAAGAAAGAAACCCACCGCAGCCCCTGGTACTGTACACGCAGACACCTTTTACTGTACAACGTGACTGAGATGTACTGTTTCAAACTGGCGTGGGCTGGCGTGTGGGTTGTTGTTGGGTGAGGCCTCATTGGGATCTGACGGAGTTTGGGGGCTCGGTCGGGGTGGGACTGGTCGTTGCCTTCTGGTTGGCCTTAGTTGCGGTCGTTTGGTGGCCCAGACGCGCGTTGGTCATCAGAGATCGATATTTTACTTTGGCCCGAGTGGGCACGTGGGATGGGGTCTTCAGATGTGCTCAGTAAGTCTTGCGTGATATCATTGTGTTTGTTGAGGATTCCGGCTGTTGTTCGCAGGACTGTGTTGGAGAAACTTGGCGACTGTTTGGCTGTGGTTGGAGGTACTTTGGGAATGGTGGAAAACTGATTGATACCGGTTATTCACCTGAGGGACGGGCCCTTCAGATGTCCTCGGTGAGTCTTGCATGATATGATTGTGTCTGTTAGGGATTGCTAGAGGGTCGTGTTGGGTTGTTGTTCGCATGACTATGTTGGAGAAACTTCCCGGCTCATTGGCTAGGATTGGAGGTGCTTTGGGAATGGTGGGCGGCTGATTGATACCGGTTATTCACCTGATGGCGGGAGGGTGTCAGAAAAGTTTACTGTTTTAAACACTGTGTACGTCATTCAGTGCCTCGATGCGTGCGCTCAGGTGGAGAAGGTAGTTTCTTATTCTTTTTGCATGCCTCGATGTGTGCGCTCAGGTGGAGAAGGCCATTTCTCAATCTTTTTGCACAAGAGGACTCATTCTCGGAACGCATTTCTCTCTTTTTTTCTCCCCTCTTTGTTCTCTGTGGTTCAGTTGTTGTTTTCTCGCCTTTTCCCTCGCCATGGATGCTACTCTGCTCTGCAATCTCAAAGGAGGTACCAGAGAGGTGACGCTGAGGCTTCGTCTGCTCCATATGTGGTATGCCAAGAATCCTTCTGGGACAAGGGTGTTTAATCACTGTTGCCTTTGGGTGGATCAGACGGTAGATTCTCTTACGTTGATTCTTTGTGATTACAGTTTTTCCTTTTTTTTTTTGCTCTTTTGTACCCTTCTTTGCTCTTTCTTTACTGTCTTTTTTTGTTTTTGATTCAGGGTATGCTTATTCAGAGCCTTGCTGATGTCTCTATTGGGTCTGAATTTGAGCGTGTGCTGCGCGTGGGAGTTATCTACGTTCTAAGGTCTTTTGGTCTCAGTGCCGCAAGGAATCTCTATCGTGCATGCTCATTTGATCTGATAATAGAGTTGTCAGCAACAACTATTTTCCAGGCCTGTTCTCTACCTGCAGCTGAATTTCCAACTGATTCCTTTGAGGTTGTTCCTTATAGTGAGCTGTCTAACCGTTCAGGGGACAATCGTATCCTTGCAGGTGATTGTTGCGTTTTCTTGACTGAAATGAATTGGGTTTTATGTCTTCTTATTACTCTTTTTTTTTTGTCAGATGTTGTCGGTCGTCTTCATTCTATTAGCGGGATTGATCATCAGGTTACTAATCACGGCTCGACTCCAAAACAAGTTCTGGTCCTTGAGAATGCACAGTAGGTCTTTTGTGTTATTTTATTTTCCCACTGGGGAATACTGTTTCATCATCGTCACGTAAGATATGATCCTTTGTTTTGCTGTCAGGAACCAGAGAGTGTCGATCACGCTTTGGAATGAACTGACGGCAGTCCTTGATCGACCTGCTTTGATTCAGGCGGACTCCATTGAGCCAGTGATTGTTGGAGTTGGGGGGCTCATGGTTGGCCGTTTGATAGGTGTGTATTTTGACTCTTTTCCATTCTGCTTGATCATAAATTATGAACTGATTTTGTTTTTGTTGTGTAGCTGGTGAATATTCCTGTTCGAGCTCCTCTGGAACCCGTATAGTTGTTAGCCCGAGGATACCAGAAGCATACAGTCTCGCTGCTTTGTGGGTTCTTTGTTGTTAAACTGTGATTTTGTTGTTCCAGATTTGCTTTGTGGTGTTTGGTTTGCTTTACTTTTTTGTATCCATCTATACAGTTTTGGTGGATCCAGAGTTCCTGTTGCTGATTTGCCGGTCAAGTTTGCGACCCCAGGGGACGCTGATGCTGAGCGGAGAACCAGGACCATAGCTGAGCTTCTTGATTTGCACCATGGCGGTGCTTCTGTCGTGAGTTGCATTCTTATGTAGTTCTTGATTTTAGAATGGTCTTCGGGTTGTCCATTTATTTATGTGTTTTGATTGCTTTCTGAGATTATCAATGTTTATATTCAGGATGAAAAGCATCGTTGTGGTGGTATAGTCCGATCAGTTGAGTCCCGGAGCCCGTGGTATTACATGTCATGCAGCATGTGCAGAAAAAAGTGTTCTACGTGGCGAAATGGTAACTATTGGTGTCCTGACCATTGGGAGATCACTGAGCAGCAAGTGACAGTTGGGTGTGTGTTTTTGTCTGATCATTAGTTGTTGTTTTTGTTTATTTCAATGTGTGCCTGTCAGGTCTCATAGAATTTTGCCTACTTTTTGTTAGTTTGCACTCCCACGCCTATCCTGATGAAATTGTCTCTGTGTTTTACTGTGTCATCTCTAGCTACAAGATCCAATTGACCCTGCGTGATGCCACTGACGAGGCCCCTTTCATTATTTTCGGCCCGTGTGGGAACAATTTGGTCCTCACATCTGCCCAACTGCTGGCCCAGAGATATCCTCACAGGTCTGGCCAGTTGCCGCCTGAACTTGAGGCTTTGCTCGGCCAGTTTGTCAGATTTGAGGTCAAGCTTCCGATGGTTGGGTCAAGTGGAGTATCTACGGGTGAATTCCGTGTTTTCCAAGTTATGCCCCGTGATGTTCAGGGGCCAGTGCTTGGTCTTACAGGAGTTCCAGATGTCACAGGCAGTGTTTCTTCGTCCCAAACCCTAAGTCAGTCGTATTCTGGTCAGGAAGGAGTGTTGATGCTGCCTGCTCCAGGTGTGCCTTTCGCAGCTTCAGCTTATGCTGCCATACCATCTAGGTGAGCGTTGTTTGCTCTATTGTTATGTTTGTGTTAGTTAATAACGGGGATTTAGGTATGGATTTGGGCTATTCTAATTATGAATCTTTGCTGTTACAAATCTAGCTCATCCAAAGGAAAGGAAAAGGTTGTTGACTCAAAATCACCTGGAGGGACGAATCCAACATTCCAGATTGGCCAGGTAGCAGGGTTGCCTCTCAGGTAACACATTTGGACTCTTTTACTTGATTTGGTCTTGATTCATTACCCTGTGCTTTGTTTCTGCTGTTGCATGGTAAGTACTTATGTGCTCATGTGGCTCTTGCAGTTCATCTCAAGTTCCTTTGGCAATCAAGGAGAATGCTGTTGTGTCGGACGTGATTTCGCCAAATTTACTGCCTCCTGTTTCAACTATTGCGCCTTTGCTGTCTGTTGCTGATGTGAAGGGAAAAGGAACAGTTCCAGGGGCGACTGTTGTGGCAACTCCTTTTACCATTGCAGATCCTCTGAAGGTCTCTAATATCCAGTCAGTTGGTGCTGTGAAAGGTGCAGTGGGGACTCCTGGAACTCTGAGTGATGGTATGGATGTGATGAGTTCTAATAGCCAGGGAGTACATGGATTGTCATCCATTGCTGGGCTGGGTTCTGAAACTCCTCAGAGTAAAATCAGCAAGTCATCTTCGGCAGTTTTGCCTTTGTCTTCAAGGAGTCTGTGAGTTTTTTACTTTTAAACTTATCGTGTCATGGTTATAATGCAGTTGGAATTTATTGTTTTGGTCTTTGACAATGCAGCTTGATATCACCTCTGGCTAAGGTAAAGATTGAGAAGCTGGAATCTTCTGGAACTGGATCTCCTAATGTGAGGCAGGATGATGAGCAAACAGAAAGTTCGTCCCTTTTTTCGCTTGCTGACCAAGATTCACATCGGGCGCCTGGGAAACCTTCCGCTGCTAAGTGTCGCCTGTATGAATCTTAGGGTACAAATTCAAATGTGATCCCTTTGTATGTAATTTATTAGTTTTGAATGTTGATTGGTTATGTTATTTACTGGATCTAAGTTATGCCAGGTGCAGGAAAGGTGGTTGCCTTTTGTGGATGCTGGATTTGCTTCAAGCAAGAAGTCCTTTTGATGGTGGGCAGGATGATTATGTTGATCGTTTGAAGTTGTGCTGGTTGGAGGGTTTGCAGCTCTTTTGTAAACTTCTGGGGAACCTGTTTGTGAACTTTGTTGTTGCCTTTCGTGGCAAATTTTGGCAACTTTGTGGGAATTATGTTGTTGGTTTCTAGACAAAACTAATGGTACTTCGGGTATCTGTTTATGAGGTGTAAGTTTTAAGTACATGTAATTTTCTGTGTAAAATCAGAGTGGTCAGTTTGGACACCTGAAATGTTGTGACCCCAGTGTGGGCAAAATTCTGGCCTTTTGGTCCCTCTTTTGCAGAATGTGAATGCTCACCAGTTTTTATGTGTTATCAAGGAATATAGTTTTTATCTAAGGTGCCTATGTTTTACATTTATGTCTTAACTCTATGTATATGCAAAAATCACAAAAATGTTCTTTACATCATGTGATGGGAGAGAGTAAACATTGTCCACAAGAAAAATATGATAAGAACAGGCGAGATTAGTAATGGATAGCAGACATGTGCTAATATTAAAAGGAATCTTTTGGGTTGCAAGATTTAAATAATTTGGGTTAATTATGTGCCCAAAATCTAAAGCATTAAATGCAAAAGCCATCATTGTTTGACCTTGGTTACAGAACCAGCAGTCACAATGTCTACTTGGATAGAGATTAGACACCTGATATAAAATTATATATATATTGATTGTATAAAATTTTATCAAGGAACACATCAGATATCAAAGAGATTTCATCAATGGACCTTCAACTTTCTCTTTTCCCTCTGGTTTTTGCTCCTGTGTTCAGCAAGTAATTCTGTTTGTGTCGACTTTTTCCCTTCAGTGTAGTATCAGCTAGCTGGAGTATACAGCAAGGTAAGACCTTATGATCAGCTGTTTGGAGCTACAAGTCAGAGACACTCATCATTGGTGATGTAGACCACCTCATCAGATACAGTTAAGCATGTCTGTATTCGTTATTCTTCAGTTACACATTAATGGAATCTCTTTAAATGATTTGGATCCTCTTCTTTGTCTTTATGACCAAGACAGAACACTGAAGTTTGCAGTTATTGAACTTTTGTTTTTGGCTCATTTAAGTCTGACTGGATATCAAACATTTACTTCATGTAATCAGAATGACACCTAGAAAGAAGAGAGCTACTTCCAACCTGTTGAGGCGAAAGAGAGGTGACACTTCTTTCACAATCGAATCCTCCAGGATTCCAACACAAAGCTCTACAGATATGAACGTGGATAACACCAAAGTAAACAAGAGATTGAGAAGCCTGCCGTTCATTCTCTCAGGGGAAATTTCAAAGTCGACAAATGCTCACAACAGTGAGTTCGTTCCTCCATATCCTTATACAGAAATGGTTGGTGATGAGGCATCTTGCAGTTTGGCTACAAATGATCGTCAATATCAAAAAGCAAAAAAGCATCAGCTGATGTCCCAACTGCAAGGAAGCCATTGCACAATGATAGGCTGAGCGTTGGAAAACTTGACTTTGTACGTCAATTCTGTGGTGCTTTTTTTTGGTATGCTGAACGATTGGATCGACACAGGAAATCCTTAAATCCTGTGTATAGTCTTTGTTGTCAGAAAGGAAGAGTTTGCATTCCCCTGTTAAAGCCACCACCTCCATTGCTTGCTCAGCTGTTGGATCTTAATGGAGGTGCAATGTCGAAGCATTTTAGAGACAACATTAGACCCTACAATGGTTCTTTGTGTTTCACATCTTTTGGAGCCAAACTGGATCCACGCTCTTTGACAACAAGAGGACCTTACTCGATGGTTATTTGTGGTGAGAATTACCATAGGATTGGATCCTTACTTCCAGTTGATGGAGAGAGGCCTAAGTTTGCTCAGCTAAATATATTTGAACCTGAAAATGAGGTTAACAATAGACTTGCAAATTTCGCATCTCGAGAGGAAGTCTTGCTGCCTGAGTTACTTGCAAGTTTGCTTCGAATGCTTGATGAAAACAACGAGTTGGTCAGAACATTTAGGCGCATTCGACAAGATCTCCAGCTTTCTTCCACACCAAATCTCCGACTCAGAATCTTTGTGATCAAAAGTAGGAATCGACAATATGACTTGCCAACTAGCTCTGATATTGCAGCCTTAATACCTGGTGATTTTGTTGCAGATAGGGAGGATAGAGATATCATTGTTGATCATCGAGGAGAAGGGCTGAAACGTATAACAAGCCTCAACCCAAAATTCGAAGCTCTTCACTTCCCATTGCTATTCCCGTACGGAGAAGATGGGTTTCATCCTCAAATTTCTTATAATGCCTCCTTTTGTCCAGCATCAATGCGCAGAAAATTTGTTACTCAAAAAGAGTACTATGCTTTTAGACTTCAGTATCGACTGAATGAGGGGCATACACTGGTTCAAAGTGGCAAGGCATTGCAACATTACTGTGTTGATGCATTTTCAACAATTGAACTCAATCGTCTGGCATTTCTTAGAACTCATCAAAAAGATTTAAGAGCAGAGGTTTATCAGGGGTTGCAGGATGCATTTGCAAAGGGAGACATGGATGGAGAAAAACTTGGAAGAATTATAATGCCATCATCTTATACAGGAGGACCAAGATATATGCAGCAACTATATCATGATGCCATGGCAACCTGTCAACATTATGGTAATCCAGATTTATTTGTTACATTTACCTGCAATGCTCTTTGGGAAGAAATTGTTGATGCTTTTGCAGATATGGTTGGACCAAACAGCGAGTTGAAGCCTATGGTAGTCTGCCGTGTGTTTCACATGAAACTTGCCATATTAATTGACGAGTTTAAAAGAGAATCATACTTCGGGAAAACGATAGCCAGTGAGTTACCTGTAGATGACCTTTCATTGTATAAAATTTCTTTTATTATTTGAATGAGCTATCAAGTTTAAATGATGGACTGTTTTTTTACAGTAATATACACAGTTGAGTTTCAGAAGAGGGGCCTCCCACATGTCCATATGCTTATATGGTTAGCCAAAGAGGATAAGCTAAAGTCAACATCTGACATTGATGAGATGATTTCTGCAGAGATACCAGACCCCAATCTAGATCCAGAAGGGTATGCTGCAGTGGTTAAGTTCATGATTCATGGACCTTGTGGTGTTAACAACCCCACTTCACCATGTATGAAAGATGGTAAATGTTCAAATTATTTTCCAAAAGAATTCTGTTCAGAAACTTCGTTCGACAAGTTTGGAAATGTCGTTTACAGAAGAAGAAATTCCGGCATTCAGGTTCAAAAAGGAAAGGCAATGCTGGATAATAGATATGTCGTTCCATACAATCGGAACTTATTGGTCAGAGCTCAAGCCCATATTAATGTGGAGATATGTCACAAGGGAGGCTTAGTGAAGTACTTATTTAAGTACATTACTAAAGGACCAGATAGATCTCTTATTGTTGCAGAAGACTCGACAAGCTCAGTTCAGGTGCCATTAAATATAAAGAAAAAAACCAAAGACGAGATACAAGAGTTCATTGATTGCAGGTCGCTGTCCTCATACGAAGCTATATGGAGAATCAACGAGTATTCTATACACCACAGAGAGCCTAATGTGGTTCGACTTGGTGTACACATGGATGGACAACAGAATGTTTCATATAAGAGAAGGTCAAATATTCAAAATGTTTTACAAAATCCAAGGGCAAGCAGAACTCATCTTACTTCATGGTTTGAACTTAACAGACATGATTGCAATGCAAGAAAGCTTACATATGCTCAGATACCAAATTCCTTTACATGGAATGAAGAATACAGTGAATGGACTCCAAGGAAAAGAGGTTTCGCAATAGGAAGGATAGCATATGTTCCTCCAGGAAGTGATGATGTATTCTTTCTTAGGCTGCTATTGACCAAAGTAAGAGGAGCAACAAGTTTCCTCAATTTAAGAACAATACAAGGGGAGGTTTGTAGTACTTACGAAAGAGCATGTCAAAAGTTGGGGCTTCTGTCGGACTCTTCAGAATGGATTCAGGTATTACAAGAAATTGCAGCATCAAGTATGCCACACATAATACGGACTACATTTGTTTCAATGCTTATGTTCTGCGAGATACCTGATCCTAATGCTCTATTTGAATCTTCATGGAGGTTAATGAGTGAAGATCATGTTTATTCTCTTCGTAAACAGCTACACTCAAAAACTTTCCAGCCTTCAGATGAGAGACTTAAGAATTGGGTGTTACATCAGCTGGAAACTTTACTGAGAACTTATGGTTCTTCACTTCAGCAATTACATCTCCCAAGACCGACAGATTCAGAACCTGACGATGGATCGAATCCCCTGATTAATGAGCATCTTAACTTTGATGATGATCAACAAAGGTTACTGGCAAATACTATGGTTAGCAAACTGAACACAAAACAGCTAGAGGCTTTCACACTCATTATTCTCTCCATCAACAACAACCTTGGCACTTCATTTTTCCTATATGGCCATGGAGGAACAGGCAAGACTTTTCTCTACAATGCAATCATTGCAAAATTAAAAAGTCTTTCCAGAATTGCTATAGTTGTTGCCTCATCTGGAATAGCAGCCACACTACTACCAAACGGCACAACTGCTCATTCAAGGTTCAAGATTCCCCTTCATATAGACCATGCATCTACATGTTCCATAAAGAAAGGTACTCATTTAGCTGAGTTAATCCGTGCAGCTTCATTGATTATTTGGGACGAAGCACCGATGACACATCGAAATGCATTTGAGGCTATAAACAGGACGTTTTGTGATTTGATGGACATACCACTATCAGGTCCAAAACACAAGTTGTTTGGAGGGAAAACAGTAGTCTTTGGTGGTGATTTTAGACAGACACTACCAGTAATTTCAGATTCAGGAAGGGAACAAACAGTGGATGGATCAATCACAAGGTCATCATTGTGGCCCTTTTTTAAAGTGCTCAAACTGTCAAGGAACATGAGGCTTAATGATTCACAGGATAATAGAAACCTGGTCGGCTGTGGAATGAACTTTGGTGAGTGGATTCTGGCACTGGGAGATGGAAGGCTTCCAACAAAATCCTTTATGGCTAACACACCTTCATATTGGATTGAGATACCACAAATACTCTTGATCTATGCTGGAAAAAATCCAATAGAGTCAATCACAAATGACATATATGACACATTTGAGGAACAACACATGAGCACAGATTACCTAAGTGGAAGGGCAATCGTTACTCCTACTAATGCAGTTGTGACTGAATGAATGACTTCATGTTGCACAAAATTCCTGGACATTGTCGTTGCTACTACAGTTCAGACTCTATGCAACTTGATACAGAGGTACCTCAACTGTTTGCTGAAACTTACCCAACAGAATTTTTGAATGCTCTTCAGTTCAATGGTGTTCCAGATCATGAAATAAGACTTAAGGTTCACACCCCGATCATGTTGTTGAGAAATTTGAGCCCACCAAACGGCCTGTGTAACGGTACGAGGATATTGATTACGAAATTGGGGGAAAATATCATTGTTGGAAACATCATGGGAGGATCTTTTGACACAAAAGAGGTTGTTATACCACGAATAGTACTCAACGTAGAAGACAAACGCTGGCCCTTTATACTGAAGAGGAGGCAATTCCCAGTACGGTTATGTTATGGGATGACTATAAATAAGAGCCAGGGTCAGACTCTGGACAAGGTTGGAGTCTATTTTCCCAAACCAGTATTCAGTCATGGACAGCTTTATGTGGCAGCATCAAGAGTAAGATCTGCAAATGGTTTGAGATTCTTGATTGAAAATGAAGAGGACATTCCAGCAAATTACACAAGAAACATTGTATATTCAGAAGCCTTCACAGATATTGCACCTGGTTAATTTTGAGATCATCGAAGAAGCTCGAAGTGATTATTATTAACTCTCCCAACTTTTTGAATTTTACGCCTGGGGAAATTTGTTCTTCCAGTTCTTGCGTTGTTCTTAACAAGAGACAAGTTTTGTGTTTATTATTTCGAAACTCAAAGCTTGAAAGCAGTCATGAGTTATGATCAGTTAACATCGATTCAGAATATCCAGAGAGAACTTATAAAGAAAATCGATGAGCCCAACTGATACAACTTGACGAACATTCATCGCGGGAACGTATTGTAGGCTTTTCTGTAAAAAGGCCTGATTCAATAGTTAGAACCCATTGCATACTATACAGAGCCCAAACACGATGTCAAGGCCCAAACAATCGATCCAAAAAGGACTTACCCTAAGTTAACCCTAGCTTACATAAACTACCGATTGTTTTTTATGCCTTCTAAAATCAACCGCGCATTCAAGATTAAAGACAAAAAAGGGAAACCAGGATCTCGAAGAACTGGAAGCATTCTTCTACCCAACAGATTTACAGTTGTGTAGTACGACTGAAACGTGAGATTCCATGGACCCACACAAAATGGACCCGAACGAACTGAAAGGTAAATACATTGAATCTGGAAAGAAATCCGACAAGAACTTCTCGATTCCTATGCAAGTTTTACCCATTTATTATTTATCGATTCTTCTTTAATCGGATTGCAGAGTCTATTGAATCAAGCATGTGCTTTCGGGGACTGCGTTTGGGAACAAACAATCGAACCGTTATTGCAAGACATGTCGTTACATGGACTGAGTTCCGAGAAGTGCCTTTATCCACATGGAAGAAAAGGACACATCACATGCTCTGGCTTGACAAAAAGGTTTGACTCCAGATACCCAAACCATATTCATAAATATTCGTCAGTGCATTTGATTCAGTGTTAGGACAAAGAACTTGCCAATATACAAACACTGGACATCAATTAACCTACTGACAAATGCTAAAAGAACAAAAACTCTTTACAACATATTTATCTACCATTGACTTTACAGAACAAATTGATCGAAGCACAAGTTGAAGAAGAAGATGCATCTGAGGTTTTTCAGAAAATAAAAGTTGGTTGCCTGCATGAACTACAAGATATTGTAGCAGGTCCAGCAAGGTCAGTGCCACGCGTTGTCCATCGAGAGTTACGCCTGCTCCTCACTTCAGATCAAATTAGGAGACACATTGAAGAAGGAAATGGACCCCAACAATTCCCAGCAGGATCATACACAGCAGCCGATTTTTCCATTGTGCCTCAACTATCAGAGGACTTTGTCTGCCATTCAGGTAAATATATGTCTCTCTATCCTTGATTAAAAACACCATTAAACAAAGCATAACAAACATTAAATCTATAGATGTTACAGGATGTGTCAGAAGACTAACTCATCCAGAAAGAATTCAAGGAAGGATTCAGAAATTAGACCTGCTCATACAAGATGTCTGGTATGCACTTAAGATTGTACACTTTTTTTTACTTTGTCAAAACGTGTAGTTAACGCATTGGTTTACAATCAGTGGGGCAAAGGCTTATGTTGAATACAGTGGCCATGACATTGATGATTTTCAAAAGAATGCTCCAGCAATTGAGTCAAAGTTACCACTGATTGTGACAATCAGATCAGTTAGTAGAGTATCCCCCAGACATAACAGTAAGTATCAGCATGAATTTCAATCCACAATTGCAAGCAAGCTCATCATCCATTCTTATCAGGACTGCTGCAAGGATGTCATGAACATGTGAGTTGCTGTGTATTTGTTTACCCAACTGATTGGTTCAACTCCTATCGAGTTAGTGTACTTACACATTTATTTTCAACGTGTAGCTTTCTTGCATGTCGCAAACCTGTATATTTCATCGATGATGCTACTTGCAAAAAAAGTGGACATCTGCTAAGCAATCAACTGCAAAAGAAATCGCTGAGAGAGATAAAAGAAAGGATGGAGGGCCTGTCAGATTTCACAGAGGTAAACGAACAAACACCAAAATTGACAACAACTGTTCATTTCCATCTGTTTACCTGTATAATACATCTGACATTTTTTGCAACAGGTTACTTACATGACATTGATTAACATTCCAAAGTTTATATACAGAAAAAGCATCTGCAAAGTTCGTGGAGAGAACACAGGGTAAGCTTCTAACCATTCTCTCATGTTTACACAAGTCATAATGATCCTCTTTGTCTAACCTAACAAAAAAAACTTTATTGCAAGATTGACATACAAACTGGAAGGGAAATGTCGCCAAGGAGGATTTGAAATAGATGTGGTGTTTAAGCATGAAGCAGCTTTGTCACTTATTCGTAAGTCACCATCTGATTATCAGTTTCTGAAGAAGGACGAAATCATCGAATTGATCGCAAAGAACTGTAACAAAAAACATGCTGCGGAGTTTAATGTCGCATGGAAAAAAGTAGGGGAAACAAATTCAGACATGCAGCCAAAAGCGACAGTGCTCACCCTCTGGGACCGATCAGCATTCGAGAAATGATGTTGTCTTTCAAAGCTTGCCATTTTGATATCGTGCAAACAACAAAGGCACGAAACTTCTGCAAACATTTTGTTCTACTGTTTTGCAAATCTTCAGTCTCCGCCATGGAACTTTTATTAGTTTAGTAGATATGTCATTGAGACTT
Source organism: Linum trigynum (assembly GCA_964030455.1). Classification (NCBI taxonomy): domain Eukaryota; kingdom Viridiplantae; phylum Streptophyta; class Magnoliopsida; order Malpighiales; family Linaceae; genus Linum; species Linum trigynum. Next base: position 69,466,845 of record OZ034819.1, read on the forward strand.
GGCAACACTCCTAACTACATTCATGTTATTCTGCAAATGTCACTCTTTTGCATAATGGTCAAAGATTACAACATTTATGTCTATGTTTGGGACATAACAATTATGGTAATAGATTATATTGAATCTCATTTAAATTATGACAGAAATAGTATCCCGCAGCAGAGCGCGGGCTATATCCTAGTTGGGAAATAAGCAAGAAACGGAAGGAATCAAGACCTCCTTTAGAAACCAATAATCATGTAACATCCTTTGAACTGGGCGATAACTTTAAAATAGAGAGTAATAGACAGAAAACAAAGGTATGCCATATTTCCACACTGTCAGAATGTTGTTCATTTCTTTTAACCCATTGGCATAATGGATCACCAGTGATTCACCATCTATTACTTTAAACCAAGCGTATAGTTCCACTAGCATAAACCCTGCCCTTTGGGCAGGTAGTATTTCTTTAACAATGTAATCTATGAATATATGTAACATTACAAAAAATTGATTTGATTATAACAATATATAGTTCAAAATACTGAAAATGTTAAAAAAAAACTATTCAATTGAAGTCAAGACTGAAACCTTCTCATCTTTCTTATTCGTATGCTTATTTTAAAGAGGTTTATTGCGTCTAGATCAAAATTATAACATTTTAGGTGTATTTGAGATCAATAATATTTATATAATAAAATGTTATGTTTTCATACTCTGGTTTCTCAACCAAAAAAGCTAGCGGTTGATAGTTCAATGGTTAATCATTATAGAATATTGTTAATTATTTATAAAATCGTCCATGCATTATAACATAAAAGCCATAATACACTAATTTAGAAGTGCATTTATCACTAATCATAAATAATTTCAAAAACCTATATCATCTACGACCAAAAATATTTAATAAATATTCAAATTATCTAACAAAGAAATCAAATTTCTTTTATTAATTCAAGTTAGTAATCATGTGACAATCTGTAGTGAACCAAATAGAGGTGTCAAATAGGTTGGGAAATTAAGAAAATAAATTATAAATAAAATTAGTGATTGAGGTTGGGAGGTTTTGATTTATGTAAAAAAATATATTAATATTTTATAGTTAAATAATAAACCTATGGGTCAATCAAGCTGGGGTGGTTCTTCTTAATTCATGTCAAATCGTTAAAATCGTTCAATGTATCATTAACTGTTCAATCAAATGAATCGAACTGCTATTGTAACTTATTTAGTGGTTTCGGTGCCCAACCGGTTATCTAGTTCGAGTTATATATATTCTAGATATGTTATTATTAATATAATTTTCTTATAAAGAAGAACATATTAAACATCAAAGCTAAAAAACCAGTTTAAAAATGCCCCAAAAGATCTACATGTTCCCAAAAGATTTGTACAGGTTTTCAAAATTCATTAATACATGCAATCTTTGGGGTCATTAAAAAGGATTGCTAAATGTCGCCCTGATTTATTATAATCACCCTAATTTAAACGACTAAAATTATCTATTTACCCTTCTCCCATTTTATTTCTAGAAAATATTTTATTCTAATAAATACATTCGTAAAAAACTAAACCCATCTCCATCACCGTCGTCGCCGTTATCCTCGCTCCATCGTCGGTCACTAATTCCCACTGCCGACACCCGACCGTCGCTGATTCCTACCGTCAACCGTCTTCATCAATGTTATCGTCATGCTCATCACAACATGGAGAAGGGGCACATGAGTTGATTCCTGTGATTTGGTGAAGGGATATACCAGCCTATTGGGGTGAAGAAAGGAAGCGCAGTACCGGAGGGGCATTTGAAGTTGGAGAATGGTAGCCGGATTGGCGGATAGTGCGGCTGCAAGTATTGGATAGCAGTTTGTTTCCGTCAACAAAAATGAATAAGAAGAGTTTTTAAATTTAATTTAATTAATTGAGGATAATTTATTAATTTTTTATTTTGAAATATGGCGATAATAAAAACCTAGGGCGATGTTTAGCCATTCAGTTAAAAAAAGCACGGAAAGTTAATAAAAGAAAAAATACAATCGTTCAAAAAAACAGAAGGGACACGTTGATTAACAAATAATAATTGGTGGTAACTGCTTGGAAAAAAATACGGAATATATAAAAAAAGGAAAAAACACCCGAATTCTGAAAATTAAGGAGAGCTCTCCAAGGCTGACGTGGATAGGGTGCTTTTCTCAAACCCTTTATTATATTTGAAGATTCACTAGACAGAAACTAAAGCTATTCCAAAACTAAATAAGAACGGGGAGAGGACACGAAAACATGCCAGCCTACTGATCCATCGATTTTGTTCCTTGCCGGTTGAACAAGTTGGCTGACTGGGTTGCTCGACTCGCCAGGACCACTTCATTACCGGTGGACTGGATTCTTGTTATTAACATTATTGCTCCACTCTTGTGATGATACTTTGGCTTTAATTTGGATTGGAATAAAAGGCCCTCTCTTTAAAGAAAATTCCAAAATCTGGACATTTTATGTGTTTACCAGAAATTGGAAAAAATCCAAAACTACCACTGTTAAAAAAAAAAATTACAAAAATACCACCCACTCCAAAGAATTTCCAAAAATACCACCCTTTATTTAAAACCGCCTATCTAAGGAGCGGTTAGCATTAAAACCGCGTCTCGAAGAAATGTTTTTCATAATAAACGCGCCTCTGGGAAGCGTTTTTAATTTCCAGAACAAAACGCTTGTGGAAGACGCGGTTATATGCTAACCCTACCACAAAACGCTGTATAAAAGAGCGTTTAAGTGTCGGCAATACAAACCGCGTCCCCAAGCGGCGGTTTTGAGGGTCAGGACACAAACCGCCTCTCCAAGCGGCGGTTTATAGTGTCAGGACTCAAACCGCTGCCCAAAGGCGCGGTTTGTGCATGGTCACCCGACAGCCAACATGTCGGACATGTCGGCATGCAGGGGGTAGGGCACGTAGGGCTGCATGGCAGACCTAAAACCGCTCCCCCCCAGCGGTTTTAGTGCAAAATTTGCCTATAAAAGGCAGTTTCAGAGAACTCAATTCTTCACACCTCCTCCTCTTCCTTCTTAAAATTTCAGCTTTAAATTATTTAGTTTTTGCGATTAACGTTAATTCGTAAGTTTGTTTCGTAATTACTTTTCATTGTCATTTGTGAATTTATGTTAGTAACTTAATTACTTTCCATTGTCATTTGTGATTTTATGTTAGTAACTTAATTACTTTCCATTGTCATTTGTGATTTTATGTTAGTAACTTAATTACTTTCCATTGTCATTTTTGATTTTATGTTAGTAACTTAATTACTTTTCATTGTCATTTCTGATTTTATGTTAGTAACTTAATTACTTTTCATTGTCATTTCTGATTTTATGTTAGTGACTTAATTACTTTTCTTTGCAGATGGCATTCCAAAGGTTCACGCTTGGGTTGCGGTGGAATGGTTACACGGAAGAGACCGAAAAGGGTGTAAGTTACGTCGGTGGCAATTTTTATAAAATGAAGGTCCGTACGAGACCGATGCTTGAAGAGCTCCATCAAATGTGCACTCAGATTACCTGCATGGATGGCACTAGAAGAGTTGATCGAATGGTGTATCGATATCCAAACAGACATGATGGGTCGCTGTGGCATGAGGAATTCCTCCTTACCACTCAGGAGGACGTTGATGCCATGGTCCAATTTTTGACCACCAATAAAATTAAGCAAGCGGAGATTTTCGTTTACACCGAGGTCGTCGAAGGCAGTGTAGGTCATTCTGGAGATGGCCAAACATCTGGTTTCCACGGTGGGAGTGTATTATACGAAAATCATCCCCACCAGGATTTCCAAGAGTCGAGCTGGAGGCAAGAGTATCATCATGGTACTGGAGGAAGTCATCAATCCTTCCCGTCATATGAAGAAGAAGCTCAACAGGCGGATTACAACCAACAAGCAGGCTACCAGTACCCACCCGGCTACCAGTATCCCTTCTCTGGCGGACACAACCCGGTGACCGTCCATATAAAATGTTGCCAACCACTCATATTGGCAACAACTTTAGGTGGTGGCGTAGAATCCACACAAACAACGTCACCATCGATGGGGATATCGGTTAAGATGGCGATGTCCTTAAGTGTGATGGTGCACTCGCCTTCACGAAAATTGAAGCAGTGTGTCTCCTTTCGCCATCTCTCTACCATCGCCGTGATGAGTTGGCGGTCGATCTTGATCCCATTGAAATGCCGAATCGAATCCAATCTTGCCCTTTTTAGAAAGGGCAAGATGACGTCGTTCCATTCAAGCACATTCGTTGTACCCCTATAGCGGACTATATGGTATGCATCCTAGAAAATTTTTTAAATTTCATTATAAGTTGAAGATTTATACATATATAAATATATTATAAGATACAATTTTTATATAAATCAAGGTTGTTTTAGAGAAATATACATTATCTAATAAACATTTATTTTAACATAACTACATAATTTTCTACGATGCAATATTAATTAAATCTAGGTTGTTTTAGTTAAATATACATTATCTAATAAACATTTATTTTAACATAACTAAAATAATTTTCTGAGATGCAATATTAATTAAATGAAGGTTGTTTTAGAGAAATATACATTATCTAATGAAATATTAATTTTAACATAACTAAATAATATTATAAGATGCAATATTAATTAAATCAAGGTTCATTTAGAGAAATATACATTATATAATAAACATTAATATTAGCATAAATAAATAATATTAAAAGATGCAAATATTAATATACATTATCTAATAAATATTAATATTAACATAACTAAAGTAATATTCGAAATTTAAGTATAAATATTTTTGGTACACATAAAATCAAATATATTATTTTGTTAATCGTATTGATTATTTTCAATAATTTAAAGCAATACAAGTACACTCGTAAGACTCTTAGGAGAGGTATACACCTCCTTAGAAACACAGTCTTTTTGACAGAAAAAGGGGGGATCCGAGGATCGCTTAGAACCCGATTTTCCCAGGTCATGGGGGGATCATGATGATCGCTTAAGTCCCCATTTCCTTAGACATGCATTTCTTTATAACAGAGTCTCAATAAGTGTTGTATTGTATTGATTTAAATTATTGAAAATAATCAATACGATTAACAATTAAGTAAATTATTGTACAACAAATAAATTACTTTAACAGAATACAAATTACAAGTGATGATAAATAATATGTACCTTGTGGTCTTTCCAAACGTCTCTTGAACGATGATTTGCTTGATCGTATAAAACTGTCGGATCAATCGGTCCTTGATCAACATAATATCGTTGATTGAAAATATCAACATTCGGCCCAACCTACGATAGCATAACAATAACATAAATCATTAGTATATAAATTAAATAAATCATTATAACAACAACAACAATTGGGAAAAATGAGTACGTACCGTTTGATAATCATCATAAAAAAGACCCTCTTCTTGAGCGAAATCGGCCATTCTCTCGGAATCCGGACAGAGTTTCGACGGGTTTTTAGTGAAAACCAAAGAAAAAGTATTTTGGAGGCAGATCGGACTTAGCCGCAACCAACAAAAAAACTAATTCTAAGGTTGGGTGTGAAGGGGTTGGGTAGAGAGAAGTTAGAGGGAGAGAGGTGGATGGTGTGCAGAAAAAAGAAGAAGGGGGGGGGGGGGGGGTTTATAGTGCTCAACCCGCGTGGGGGAGGGTTGGTGGAGTAAATTCTCGCCACCACAAACCGCGCCCCCAGCACGCGGTTATAGTTTCCCGATGGTCAAACCGCGCATAAGACACGCGGTTTCATTTTCCCAACGGTCAAACCGCGCCTCGGGCAGGCGGTTTTTGTGGACGACACGGACTGCTGACTTGGCACACGTTTTATCCGTCTAAACGCTTCTCCGATTGGCGGTTTGATGCACCGCCACGTGGCAACACGGTTTGACAGCCTTGCAAGTTCAAACCGCGCCTTGGGGGCGCGTTTTTCTCTTTAACCGCCGCCTGGATTAGCGGTTTTATATGAAACCGCTCATTAAATGAGCGGTTTTAAATAAAGGGTGGTGTTTTTGGAAATTCTTTGGAGTGGGTGGTATTTTTATAAATTTTTTTTTAACAGTGGTAGTTTTGGATTTTTTCCCCAGAAATTGGCTATTATGATTACAAAGTCGATAATTATGAAAAGGCAGAGTCATGCTATTTGACCGCCTAGTCAGCACAACCCGACCTAGAAAAAAAAAACTAAAAAAGCTATGAAAAATGAACGCCCCGGTGCTTCTTCCCCTCTCACGATTTTTCCAAGCAGTCACCCTCCACATGCCGCCTGCGCCTCTACCTACCTTACCTCTAATCTCCGTTCAACTGCATCTCCATTCAATTTCATCAATCCCATCTTACCTTACCTCTAATCTTACCTTCAAGGCACTGGCCTCATCGTTCCCCATCGTGATAATCAGGGTTTCCTCCCATTGTCTAGAGATCATCCAATAAAAATAATTGGCTAAATTACAAGTTCGGTCACTCAAATTATGCAAATCTTTCACGTTTACCACTAGAATTACTTTTCTTTCTTATTCACCACTATCTTTAAAATATACGTCAGCGGACTTGTATTTAGGTAGCAATGTATTAATGGTTCAGTGGGACCCAAAAATACATAACTACTAAAATATACCCAACTCGTATAAAACTTATCGACTTAAGTAGTATCAATTTTGGTCGTTGTGGGGTGTGATTTCACTTCCCCACACGTAACCGACTCCCGACCCCATATCTTTAAATCGCAGACCAAGCCTCGGTTCTAACCCTAAGGTTAGAGCCAACCGAAGAGTGTTCGATCCACTCCAACTAACATCGACGGCGACTCCAAAAAGCGAACGCGACCCCGAGGGACGGTTGCGACAGTAATATTGACTTGGAAGAGACACATGAAAGTCAACATTCCAAAATTTCAGTTTAACTAATGGCCCGTTTACTTGCCATTTTGTTTTCTGTAGCTGTCACAACAAAAAACAAATTGAAATGAAAACGAAGCTGTCGTTTCCTGGGAAACAAAACCTGAAGAAAACTTGTTTAGCTGAGAATTTTTTAGAGTTCTGAAACTGAATTCTGAAAATGAAAACGTGTTTAGTTACTTCATGTTGTTTTCTGGTACTTGATTCTCACAATTTTGTTCATTGAGTATCATACAATTCTAATCATTATTATAATTTTTAATTCGAATTACATAACTTTTATATCGACAGAGATGCTAAATGCATCTTGGATCAAATTGAGGAAGAAACAATAAGTTTCAACATACATATATAAGTATCAAATCTTAACCAAACACTAGCATTTACAGAGGAGATTAACAATTTAACATAATAAAATCACATTAAAGAGCTTTCTTCATTCTCCTCTGCAAATCCTCAATCCCTGTCGTCAGTCTTTGTAAGCCTCTCATCAAGAACCAGAACAAGCTCTAGATCAAACTCCTTCCTCAACTAATAAAGTGATGCATTGAGAATGACAGCCTCTCAGATAGCTTGAACCTTCCATCACCAATAGCAGACACTAGCTTCGTAGGATTTATCTCTGAAATCCCATCAGTAGAAATTTGGATGGATCATAAGATGGCCCCTCGACATCATTCTTCTAATTGATATTTCCACTGCAATAATTACCCTATCAAACCACTAGATTCATCTTGTATTAAACTCCCTATAATTTTACTTTACAGGCTGAAAAGTGCATAAAATCTCTAGAATTCCATTACAATTCATTCTCAAGGACCCAAGGAAGCTCAAATCTGTCCTTCCAAAACTCAAACACCCAGATAAAAAGGAGATTTCAAAGAAGACGAGGATACTTGCAAATTCAGGAGACAACCTTGGACAAGTCCACTTTGATCTCCTCAAAGTCAATCCGATTCACCCTGTAAAATTTTCCACTCCAAAAGCATTTGAGTTCAATTGAAGGTTGTATATGTTTGAGAGAGAGGATGGAGAATCGCGTCGCTGCTTCTTGATTTCGCCGGCTGGAGGTAGGATTCACCGGCGCGGCTTCTCGTTGCAGATGCGGTCTCGGAAGCGGGGCTGGTTGTTGCCGGAGGGAGAGAAAATGAGAGCGGGCTGCAGGGGAAGTGGGAAGAGAGCAGAAAAGATGGTCGTAGGGTCTTTAGTTGGCAAAACGACTGCGTCTGGGAAAAGAGGAGAAAAGCTAAAAAAATTATCGCTGGAAAGGATCGAACCGATAACCTCATTAATTAACAGGGCTGATTTTCCGCTAGGAAACGGGGAATAACCCGCCCCATTATTTCCAGGAAACGAGTATTAATTGTTTCCGCTTAGCTTCCTCATTTATGCCAAATTGATTTTTCCAATGAAAACAAAACTACAAATGAACACATTTCTTATTTGTTTTTTGATTTTCGTTTTTACAACAGAAAACAAAAAACAAAATGGGAAGTGAACGGGCATAAGAAAAGAATTACAAAATTATAAAAAATAACGTAAAAATAGCTAATATTTTGATGCATTAAGAAAGATTTGGATAATTAATAGCATTTTAATAGGTTCGGATAGTATAAAAAATCTAAAAAATGTTAGGATAAAAAATAGACATTACTCTAGAAAAAACTTGATAACATATAAAACCGGGGTCATTATCATAAATGGTCACAAACCTTTGTACTTAGTACAAAACGGTCACAAATCTTTAATTTGTAATGATACGGTAACACAAGTTTGAAATTGTATAAAACGGTCACTTCTATTTATCTGTGACCGCTTTGTATTAGTTGCAAAGGTTTGTTACCGAGTCGTTACAAATTAAATGTATTTGCCCATTTTGAGGTCGGGTCGTGTGTTCGTCAAGTATATGACACTAACGACTTGAACACATATAATAAGTCGTGTTGTATGTTCATCAATATACTTGTTTTGCCGAATAAGAATGCCCTGTATTGACCTTTCAATTTTGATACCAAGAAAGTAAGAAAATAGATCGAGTTTTTTCAAGTAAAAAGCAGTTTGGAACCCGTTTGTGAGGCATTGAATTCCCTCACTGTCATCCTTTATTACGATCATACCATTCACATAAATTAATAAAACCACAATTCCTCAATTGGAGCGAATTGTAACAGCGATTGCTCGTTCAAACCTTTGAGCTTTATAGTTTATACAAAACAAAACGGTCACCAAACGTTTAGTTTGTAACGACACTGTAACAAAAGTTTGAACTTGTATGAATGGTCACTCAGTTTAATTTGTGACCGTTTTGTTCTAAGTTCAAAGTTTTGTTATCGAATCGTCCCAAATTAAAGATTTGTTAGCCAAACATTTTTCGGGTTCTTTTTTATTGCCAAACCTACCGAAATACTAAGAATTAGCCAAATGTTAACTTCGAGTTAGCAATTTTGTTTGTAATATTGACTTGAAAGAGACACATGAAGGTCAACATTCCAAATTTTAGTTTAACTAAGAAAAGAGTTACAAAATTATAAACAATAACATAAAAATAGCTAATATTTTGATTAATTACGAAAGATTTGGATAATTAATAGCATTTTAATGGGTTTAGATAATATAAAAAAATCTGAAGAATGTTTGGATAAAAATAAACATTACTCTAGAAAAAACTTGATAACATATAAAATCGGCGTCATTATCATAAACGGTCACAAACCTTTGTACTTAGTACAAAATGGTCACAATTCTTTAATTTGTAACGATACAGTAACAAAAGTTTGAAATTGTATAAAACAATCACTTCTATTTAATTTGTGACCGTTTTATATTAGTTGCAAATGTTTGTTATCGAGTCGTTACAAATTAAATGTAGTTGCCCGTTTTGAGGTCACGTCGTGTGTTCGTCAAGTATATGCACCAACAACTTGAACACATAATATGTCGGGTCGTATGTTCATCAATATACTTGTTTTACCGAATAAGAATGCCCTATATTGACCTTTCAATTTTGATACCAAGAAAGTAAGAAAATAGATCGCGTTTTTTCAAGTAAAAAGCAGCCTGGAATCCGTTTGCGAGGCATTGAATTCCCTCACTATCATCCTTTAATACGATCATACCATTCACATAAATTAATAAAACCACCATACCTCAATTGGTGCCAATTGCAACAGTGATTGCTCCTTCAAACCTTTGAATTTTATAGTTTATAAAAAACGGTCACCAAGAGTTTAGTTTGTAACGACACGGTAACAAAAGTTTGAACTTGTATGAAATTATCACTCTGTTTAATTCGTGACCGTTTTGTTCTAAGTACAAAGTCGTGTATTCAGATCGTTACAAATTAAAGATTTGTAACTGCTTAGTACAAAGGTTTGTGATAATTTATACTAATTACCAATGTAACCGCCGCCGCAGCGCCTGATTTGGCCAGTAGCCCCCTCCGTCCGATGAATGGCCAGGCTGCGCTAGTGTTGAGAATGAAGGAGAAGGAAATTCATTCATAGCCGCTCTCCTTGGCAGCGACAACGCGAACTACAATGCCGTCGCTGGATTTTTGAGGTGATTGGCTACTGCCTTCGAGTGTTGTCGTCGTCTTCAAGGATAAGAAATAGTAAGGTGTTTCAGTTCTTAATTAGGGTTAGTGTGACAAAAATGGAGTTGCAAATCAAGGTAGCGCAGGCTGTTCAAGTTCTGAATCACGACGCCCAGTCCTGCAACCGGGTGGCTGCTAATCAGTGGCTCGTTCAGTTTCAGCAGACCGGCTGTGCTTGGGAGGTTGCGACGTCCATCCTCACCACCGATCACCTTCACCGTCATCTTCCTTCTCTGGTCTCCAATTCAGAAGTCGAGTTCTTTGCCGCCCAGATTCTGAAACGAAAGGTTCGTACCTTAATTGCTGTCCCTCTTGCTGTCCCTCTCCATTCCGTCATTTACTCTCTGTATTCAGTACGCACACAAGGTTTTGTTCCATTCTCAGTCTACTTCGCTGTAGTGAGTTCTTGCAGTTAAATCTCAAACTGTGTGATGGCTCTTGAGAACAAGTACAACATACCTGCCCGCTGTTTCTTACTGCAAGCCGTGAACATGTTAAACTTTTACTGTAAGCCTTGAACATGCTCAACTGGTTTCCGCTCCAGTTTCCTGTTTGAAGGCTTAGCCGATAAATCAAGCTTCATTATGTTTTTCCCTAAACCCCAAAACACCCGTATAAATGGGCGAGGGATTAGTTAGTACAAAAGCCTCTCAAAGTACTCTGGCTTTGGTCTCCGATAACAACACCTCTCTCAAATGCCATACTGTCCTTTGTTTAACACCTCTCTCTTTTACTATCATTTGTTCGTCTCTGACTTTTTGTTCTCTTCCTGTCTCTCACTTCCGCCCATCTTTAGTTGTCTGCCCCTCAGCAACGCCAATTTCAGGATTGGTTCCAGTCCTATCACCAACTCTTGATTTCTTTGCGTTGCTTATGGGCTTATTCATCACATGTTGTCAAGTTTGCTTGGGATGATTGATTTTGGTCCATGATTGATTTGACATGCATGGAGTTGGCTGATATGAAATACAGAAAGGACTGATGCATGTGGTACTTTTCTGTTTACATAAGTAATCAGGACTGCCTGCTTATTACTCCATTGTTGTCCTCATTCAGTATAAACTTGGAAGTCACACTTACATGTTACTGAATATTATTCATGCTACAGATCCATAGCGAAGGACATTACTTACAATCTGGGCCTAAACGTGCTCTGCTGAATGCTCTACTTTTGGCTGCAAAAAGATTTAGTGCTGGTCCTCCCCAGGTGCTTGAACTATTCCTTTCTAAAATGCATTAGGGTTGTTGGTTCACGGAGGATGCTATTTCTGTTCTTAAACTTTCACTAATTGAAGTCATTGTTGGCAAGTTAACAATGGGGTATCCTTGTATTCTGCTTATTGATGTGTATATTCACTTTTTGAACGGGTCTTCTGCTTATTGATGTGCCTAACTGATTTGTACTTTCTGTGTTGCAGCTTTTAACACAAATATGTCTTGCACTTGCTGCCCTTATTCTTTCTTCTGTCGACGATGAGAAACCCATCGAGCAGCTATTTTACAGTCTGCAGACTCTGCAGAATGACGATGATGGTAATGTTGCTGTTTTGGAGATGCTCACTGTTCTTCCAGAAGAAGTTGCTGACACGCGAAGTACTGATAGTAGTATAAGTTTCTTCCAAAGAAGCCAATATGGCCAAGAGGTTAGGTCTTTCTTTCTCTTTTCTAGCCCCTTCCTATTCGCTACCTTCCATATTTCATCTCATGAATCTCAATACACTCTATTAAATCCATAAACTAAACTCTTGGAACAGCTTCTTTCACGCACTCCTATGGTACTCGAGTTTTTGCTAGAACAAACTCTGAAGAAGTACAACGGTATTGTCCAACTACATGAGAGGGATAGGAAGATTCTTCGTTGCTTGCTAAGTTGGGTAAGACAGCGCTACCATTGCTATCCACACTTTCTATTTCAGAGAATGTCTTTGTTGCTATGGACCACAGTCTTCATATAGAATTATGGCTTGAATTTCTTGTTCTCAGGTGCGAGCTGGATGCTTCTCAGATATTTCACAGGACTCATTACCGACACATCCGCTTCTTAATTTTGTCTTCAACTCTTTACAGGTAAATTACTCAAAGGTCAACTTGAAGCATTTTCAGTGTCCTTCATACCCAAAATTTTTACCTATGGTTGCAGGTTTCATCCTCATTTGATTTAGCAATTGAAGTCCTCATAGAGCTTGCAAGTCGGCATGAGGTATACCTCTTTTTAAACAAGCAACTGTGCTCCACTTAACTTATCCTTTTTTTATTAAGTTATGTTAGAAAGGTCTTGTATCAATCCATGGTCTGCTAATGCTGGCAAAACTCAAAACTATAACTTTTTTCTTTGGATCATAGTGAATACTGAATACATGTATACTTCATAAGGAAAATATACTCTGAGCTTGATAGAAAAACAAGGCGGGTTATAGCACCATCAAATGAAGGCACACATTGAAGTGGAGACCAAAAGGATAGCTTCTGTGACTTTCATGCCCTTCCTTCCTCCAATATACATAGGCATCTCTTCCATATCCAAAACTGATATCTATTATCTATTTTTCCTAAACCCTCTGTATCTCTAATGGATGATAGTGGTTTCATGCATAGTTATGATGTGAGACAAGTTCCAGTCGTTCCCTGATGACCGTTTACCTCAGTTTTATGTCTGAGGGGTTGAAGTTTGATTATGAGAAAATTAATGATTTATTAAGTGAGGGTCTTTGTCCATTTGTTGATTTGTTGTAGAAGCTTGCACAGTATTGTGTGTGGAGATCATGTGATGGTTTCAATTTTATATATGGGAGGACTGGATGGGGACACTGAATGATTGACATCTCCTATAATTTTGCCTTGTTTATGTCGTTCCAATTGGGAAAGCTTTAGAAGTAGTATAGCAAAATTTCCTGATTTTTAGCTGTTATTTGCTGGTAGAAGTGGAAAGGTTTAGCCGTTTAGCTATGGTAGCAGTTCTAAGAAACTGATCAGAGCCCTTGAAGCTCTGTCAGCTCCATCACTGTATAATATATGAGGATCTCAAGGAGTGATCTATAATATATGGTGCTGCTGAAAATATTGTTGACATATGAGATTAACTTGCCAACTTCTATGTTTCTGTTTTAGTTTTTCTCTGGCCTTCATAATTGAAAGAATGTAAAATAATTGGGCTGGTGTCAACATTGACGTGCTTTATTGTTGTCTATTATTTTACCCATAATGCGCCTGGGAATTCTTGTATGGTCTTAGTTATGTAAACTTCTGCACATGGACGGAACGAATCGGTGATTTGTCTTGTTGTGTTGCTGAAAGGCGCCCTGAATGAAAGAACTGGGTCCTTTACAATCTGTGATTGTTAGGACATGTGTGTTTTGAGGAACTATGCATTTGAAATAACCAGATTGTTTAGTTCAGTTTAATGTAAGAGTACATCCTTTGGATATTGTGATTATGAATTCGAATCTAATTTGTTGGGGTCAATGAGCAAATTTTGAGCCAGATGATTTGTAAATTCAGAATAATGAATAATATTGAAAATCGTCATCCTATTTGAAATGCATGCGTTCTTAGAATACATAATCTCAAATCTCAGGTTCAATACGCCCCCAAAATCACTGACACGTGTAACTTCCATTTGTCATATTAACAACACTCCTCTGAACCACTTTTTCGGATACAAGTGCACATACCCAAATATATGCCTGTTGGATGACATAAATGGATAACCTGCTTTCTCTCTTCTCTTTAGGGACTACAACAGATTCTGTTATACAGAATTCATTTTCTTAAGGATGTGCTTCTTCTTTCTGCTATTAATAATGGGGATGAGAAAGTGATTAGTGGTCTTGCATGCTTGATGTCAGAAATTGGACAGGCGGTAACTATTTCTTGCCATTTCATTTGTTTCAACTTATGCATCCCATTCTTGACAACTAAATAATAAGGCCCCTACACGCCCTTTTTCTCGTTGGTTTACCATAGGCTCCATCTCTCATTGTTGAGGCTAGTGTTGAAGCTCTAGCGTTGGCTGATGGACTATTAAGGTAATATGTTAGATTGGGAACTTCCTAAGGATTCTGTACTTCCCAATTTTTTGTCAATATCTGGAGTGATTGCTATCAAGTAATCTAAATATGCGTTGGGTTTGTTATGTGCCTGATAATCTGCGTGGAGCTTGCTTAATGGGTGTATTACATGACTTCTAGCTGGGATATTCTTGCAATGCTATGTCATTCATTGCTACCTTCCATACCCATCAGAAATTTTTTATTGGGTCTTTAGGAGTTCCTTGTTTCATCTGTTAGGGACTGTAAGTTAATGCTACAGCAATTGACCACTATATGCTTTTGATACTTTCAGTAATTCATGTGAAAGGGTTCTTTGCATGATGCTTCTTGGTCCAGATTATGTTTTGCTGGTTCTAATCAGTTGGTTACTGCAGGTGTGTGGGATATCCAAGTGAAGACTGGGAAATTGCAGATTCAACATTGCAATTCTGGTATAAATTATGTTCTACTTATGCTTATTGCAACACTTGGTGTCCAGTGTTTGTTCAGAAATCCTATGCATGTGATTAGCTGAATATGTTCTATGGGTTATCACTGTTTTATTTATGCAAATTTTTGATTTGGATAAACCTGGGGATCAGGTTGGATTGGTGACCTTTCCATGATAGCTTGATAATAGTGCTACACACCGTTGCACCCTCTTTCCCCCCTGTCACTTGGGGTAAACAATACGACTTGTACCCTTTCTGAGTCCCGCACAATTAGTAAATTTGCATAACCTTTCCCGATTGGGACCCGTGGATAATGGCCGCTCGTTCAATCAGAACTCCAAAAATATTTAATTGTCCCTCCATTTTATTATCCCCTATATATGAATACTATCGTTGTTTTGGATGCTGGATATGACTTTTTGCCTCTACAAAGTTTGACTTTTGTACACCACTTGGGGCTTTATTAATGTAAAGATAATTTTTTGTTTCCGTCTCTGGCTGTCTATTGAATTCTTTTGGATAGTATGTGTGGGACGATATGGCGAGTGTATCATGCTTCTATCTAGAGCATTACCTATCGATTGAAACAACATCACTCTATTGTGCTCATAAAAAAGAATGCTGAATCGTTCATCCTTCATACTGTTCTATCATGCTATATAACAATGGAAATATTATTATTTGTATGATTTGTATTTAGTGAGTTGCTTTGAGACAATGCTTTTCACTGTCATGGTATTTGTAACTCTGAGCTTGTTTTACAGGTCTAGTCTTGCAAGCTATATACTTGGCCTTGATGCTAGTGGTGCGGTAGACAAGAAACATGTGGAAGCCATTTTCTCCTCCATCTTCTTAACATTGGTTGATGCACTTTTATTGCGAGCCCAGGTTTGATTTTGATCTTCAATTTCCCTTGTTTTTTTTCTTCTTCTGTCTTTCTAGTCCTTTACCATCCTCCTACCATTAATATATGGAGGTTCTTCATCACAAAATACGTCATTAAGAATCTTAAGGCCTCTAAGCGAACTAGTAAGGAAACCTTTGTCATTTTAGTGAAATACAAAATTATTTTTATGATATTAGTCGGTTAGAATATTGTAAGAAGTTACTAGTCGGGTAGAATTATTGTTTGGTTATTATAATTAGGGGTTAGTAGAGCCGTAGAGGATGTCACCGAATTAGTGGCAAGTATTGTCATTTATCACCACGATTGTTATTAGTTTCAGGAGTAGTTTAGTAAATTGGCATTATTATCAAGTTTGGTAGAAATTCCCACACATTCTTTCATGAAAAAAACATGCATATTAATTCTGAATATGCAAGGGATGCCTTTGGGATGTTTATGCCAGGAAGTTAAGGGAAGGCAAAAGGGAGAACAAATATACTTATAGTGGCTTTAAGTATGTTGAGGACATTAGAGAAACTATGCAACCCAAGTATAGACTGGATTCAGTTCCGTGTTCTTTCCTTCCTCTGCTCTCCTCCTTTATACTCATACAGGTTTTGTAGGGGTGTTCAGTCTAACTATGCCAATGTATAAATGTGTCAGGTGGCCACTTACGGTATATGTAAGTGCTAACTGTTTCCATTCCCATGGAAATGATTTAACCTCAACATACTTAAGAGTCCCGTTTGGTAATGAGGCTTCTGGCAATGGCCATTGTTTGCTTAAGTGAATATAACTGCAGGCATAAACTATGAAATAAGGTGTATTTAGGATAAAATATTCAATTAAGTTCTTGCTTGCTATGTTCACTGTGTTGGAACTTTGCCTCTAGCAGGTTGACGAAGCAACATTTAATGACCGGAGTGGTGTTCTTGAACTACCTGATGGTCTTGTCCATTTCAGGATGAATCTTGTTGAACTTATGGTGGACATGTGTCAGCTTGTAAGACCTCCCCGATTTGTGCAAAAGGTGCTTGGTTCACTTATTGGAAGATATGCATGTAGTTTTATTTGATGACAGTAGCTAGCTTAGTACATTTATTTTTTGAATGGGATTTTAAAGGTTTGGATGATCTGCTTAATTATTCCAAGCGCCCAGGTGGTTGACCCAGTAGAGAAGAAAAATAATTCCTCATTCGTGTTCCTTAGATATGTTCAGTTCCACTTGCTATGCTTTCCATTGAAATTTTGAATGGTTTACTCAGACTTGCTGCATTTTTATAGATGCTTAGTTCTTAAAATTCTAGGAAGCTTTTGAACCCAGACTATTGAAGGAACTCTCAGAGTCTTGCTTAGTGATGTACTTGACAAGCAGGTTTCTACTTTGGGGATTGCTTTCGTATAGTTTCTCTGTTACAGTGATCTCTTCATGGTTCACCATGATATTTTGTCAAAGAGATGGAGTTTCATAATGTGTTGAATCTTTCCATGTCCATCTCATTGCTCTCACTCTTTGTGCTTCTCTGCAAAGGGGATTCTTTCAAATGCATAAAGCTTTCTGATTCAGATACCTTCAGCATATAACTCAACATTCTTACTAATTATATAAATCTTTTGTAGCTCCTTTTTGGTGCCTGGCCACCAGCAAATGTAATAATTCCTTGGAAAGAGGTGGAAACTAAATTGTTTGCTCTTAATGTGGTAAGTCCAATTTATACCAATTGGTAATTTTTGGTCATGTTTTCAATTAGTTTTGCTGAGTGCTTATGATTTAGTTTTAAATCATAAGTTTTCAATTAGTTTTGCTCTTTCAAATGCATGAATGGAGTGGATTGAATAAACGGGCCTGTTATTTCTTCTTAATTATTTCAGTATAATTTCCAAGAGGGGATTTCATTGTTTAAATAAGAGATGTCTCTCCTACAACAAATCAAATGCAAGGAGCATTATCACTCTAATCATGATCATATGTTCTTGCACCCAATGACATCTCCTGACACCTCTTAATACATAATGAGAAAAATGAAGTTCTGAAAAGGGGTTAATAACTTAATATCACTCCTCCTGGCGCATAACAACACTGACACCCCTGCCTTTAGTTTTACATTTGATGTTCATACCGATGACTTTGGCTAAAGACAAAGAGAAACCCACTACTACAAAAACTCGTTACTGTAAATGCATAGTAGAGGTGCCTCATCGTCATCTAGAAAAGTCTTGAAGTTTATGATTGACTTTGTTCTTGGTTCTGATCACCTATTCAATACTCAGGTTTGCAACTTCATCCGTTGGCCACATTTGACTGTTCTGTTTTTGATAATTTTGTTGTAAATTGAGATAATGGTATGCGTCTTTATTTATATCCCAATCATTGGGTGTAGAGCTAAGTAAATTATATCTTACCAATATATACAATGGTAAAATTACCATTAGTTTTACTTTGGTTCGGATGGACTATTCTATGAGCATATACATTTCTTATATGGAAGTGTGCTCTGTGTGGTTTATTCGTCATGTATAAATGCCTGACTTCTTTGTTTTCATTTCATATGAGCATGGAGTGTGATAAAGGAGCTCATTGTGGTTCTGCCACAAAGAGTTTTGGTTGGTTAAGCCCCTTGTGCATTCAGATTTTTATTTGATGTAGAATTGATCCTGATGTCGTGAATTTCCTTGTTTGGGACTTAGTAATGATGATTTGTATTCTAAGTCAAAAGTGACCATGACCTACCCTTCTAGACCAGCTTAAATGATTACCACCGAATGCTTAAGGAGAATTCTGGGTCTGGCTCTCTGGCTTTAATCTGGTACAGATCAGGTGGGCTGCCCGGTTGGCGGTTGGCACCTTGATGGAAGTTCTAGCGGATTGTGGAATTTTATTAGTCCTTTTAATGCTAATCCTACTAGTTAATGGAGTCTAACTTCTGTCTTTACAGAGGTTTAGCTTCATGAAGGCCGGTACCACTGTAGAGGTTGCCTTGTATCACTTGCATCCATTTCACTTATGTCCCATCCTTCTTTGTTTCCCTATCTTCCATCTAGTACCAGAAGCTCTCTGCGATCGCTAGTCCGTACCTGTCTATAGGCTGTGCATTTACCTAGTAAGCTGTTTTCCTATCACAGTTTCGTGCTGAGGAATATTTGGTCTTCAGCGAGTATGGTCATGGAACATTCTGTCCACATGCATCTGCAATTTCTCATCCTCTGTTATATGTATGGGGCATCACAAACTCTAAGCTGTTATCCTGTCTGTGAATGTGTTTCCTCCCTCAGACACGGGTGCATCCTGTTACGTCCTGGCTGGCTCGGTGTATTCTATTTTACTTTATCTTTTATGTTCTGTAACAAGACTTCTCAAAACCTTCGCATCTGATTTCTCCCACTGCGTGGTACTTGGCCATTGTTCAGACCTTTACACCTTAACTTAATATTATTATCGCAACCAACTCTGCATCACAACCATCCACAATTGTGTCAATTCTCTAATCTAATGGGATGCAATGCTTCATTTCCAGGTTTCTGAAGTAGTCTTGCTGGAAGGCCAGATGTTTGATATCTCTTCCATCATGCAATTAGTCACGATGTTATCCACTTGGCCTGTAGATGACCTCAGTGGATTCATGGGCGTGGTAAGACTGCTCTTCATGGCGAACTCTGTAGAGGAGTGTACATTAGTTAGACAGTTATCCACTTTAAAACACATGTGATATTAAGTCCAGGACATCAATAATGAGCTTTCTTCTTGTTGTTGGCTGATTCTTGGTTTCGGTTTAGGTACGCAGATCACTAACAGATGTTGTTGGTTCCTACTCCAAGTGGATATCTGCTTCTCCAGCGAATTCCAGACCCTTGCTGTAAGGATCAGAAGCTCAATATTGAAATAACATAATATGTTGAGCATTTGTTTCACTTTCTAGCCGTGAAGAAATTGTAATGGGTGCCTTTAATTTCTCTAGTGACCCTTATACTGTTTCAGACTTTTTCCCCCTCATTATATTTTTGTCCAGCTCCACTAGTTTGTCTCTTTATATTCATCTCTGTCCTGGTTTCTTCCTTTGTGTTTGGTTTTATACTCATTTGCAGCTTTCAGATTATTTCTTGCTGCAGGGATTTCAGAGAATCATTCCTCAACTGCTTGTACGTCTGCCCTACGTAGATTTTGTGAAGAATCTTCACCTGTAATTTATGAACCTGCGAATTTGGAAATACTTGTATGGGTAGGAGAGGTAAATGGTTCATTAAAATATACTTTACTTACTGGCTCATATCTGTTTGCGTTTCCTTCTTTACCTTATCCAAACGCATTAGATTTTTAAATTGTGACTCATGAATGGTTTCTCTCATTAGTAACCACTTATACACACGGATGTTGTTAATGTTTGGACATATATTTTTCTAATTGCTATGGTTCTGCTTATATATCTGTAAATATATCTTCTGACTTGGAACTAGTCTTTTCTATTGTATCTTCGACAGGCCTGACATTGTTTGTGTCGTCTAAGATAATAAAACTTTGTATGAAAATTATCTGCAAGATTATTTTTGGGTAATGTCTATTTTTTATCTAAATTTTTTTCATATTCTTTTATATTATCTCAAACCTATTAAAATACTAAGTATTAGCCAAATGTTAACTTCCAGTTAGCAATTTAGTTAGTAATATTCACTTGACAACATGCTATTTACTTGGAAGAGATACATGAAGGTCAATATTCCAAAATTTTAGTATTTTAACAAAGAAAAGAGTTACAAAATTATTAACGATAACGTAAAAATGACTAATATTTTGATGCATTACGAAAGATTTGACTAATTAATAACATTTTAATAGGTTTGGATAATAGAAAAGAATATGAAAAAGGTTAGGATAGAAAATAGACATCACCTATTATTTTTTAAGGACAGGATGTTGCTAGTTCGGAAAGTGCCGGTGCAAAAGTGACCCTAGGGGTGTGGTAGAGCATACACGTGAGAGGTTATCTATGTTCCTTTGTTTCTTACTTCCGTTTCCTTTTCATATCCCCTGCCTCCACTTCTATCTCAATTCATCCTTGTATCCCTGTAAACTCACTATCCAACCTTCTGTTGGTTTGTAATTGTTGATCATTTCATGTTACAGGCTTTGGAGAAGAGGCACTTACCTTTAGATGATGAAGAAGAAGTAATAAGTGCAATAAGCTCAATCCTTGGTTCCGTACCAAATGAAGAACTAAAGTACAACTTGTTGGCTAGATTGCTCTCCTCGAGCTATGATGCCTTAAGAAAACTTGTGAGTATGTTTTCCTGCCTGCACTATGGCATTTATATTTCATTTGGTACTATAATGAGGCTAAAGAAGGAGATTCTCGTTGCAATTACCTTGTGTCCAGCAGCTGCTTCATCAGATTTGTTTCCTGAATCCTGATTTTTCTTCTAATTGAATTTTCTAACTTTCATCAATTTGCTTGCACGAAGGAAACAAATCTATTTGGTTGTGAAGTCAGCCTATTTTTGAAGTATTTCCCTTTTAGAGTTGGTTAAAATATGCGCTGCCGGTGCTAGAAAATATTTTCTTATTACTCAATTCAATGATTACAAGTCTTTATTTGTACTTATGCTTATGCATACTAGAAAGCATTTTCATATTTATGAATGCAAGTTGATGTTCTAATATGGATACGGATACTGTGGGGAGTTCAAACCATAAGTGTGAACCTGATGCCCTTACCTAGTATGGTGATGCGCAACCCATAAGCTTCTGGCAAGACTTCTTGTTCTCTGGCCAAGAATTCTCGGCCTTCAGCTGTGACCAGGGCGTAGAGTTCTTGCCAGAAGCTAAGGCTCCTATAAACCTCAATATCTCATAGAGGATCAAGGATATTGGCCAAAAACCTCGGATTGAGGTCAAGGCTATGATCTGACAAAGGCACGGCAAACTTTGCAGAGGTCTAAGCCAAGAGCCAAAATCGTCAGCTGAGGTGTTGTGTGCTTTGGAGAAAAAATATGAGTGGAGGGCCTAGGACAAGGGTCCAAAAAGCCTTGGCCGAGCAAGGGATGAGGTCAGGGCCTGGAAACCCCTTGTAAGCTGTATGTTCAATGCCTGTTTGAGTCATGAGAGTAGCATCTCAAATATTTCTTTTCTGTGTCATATCGTCTTAACTTTTGTATTATCTTTCGTTCAGTGGAGTTTTGACTGTTAAAATGACATACAGAGCGTTACCAAAGATGGTAAATAGTTGAATAAAGTGAAATTATCATGACAAATCCGTCCATCAGCTATGACAAACTTGTATACTATGTGTATAGGCCACATACGAACAGCGTCTTGGCCGTCTTTATTCACCCTTATCACGTCAAAGGAACTCGATACACAGCTTGTCAGACTGGAACTGGGAATTCTGTAACCTGTCAGATTTCGTAGTTGCCTATTAAAACTGATGTTTTACTATTTTGCTTACAAGCGGAAATCCCCTATGATTGTAAAGCAGAGGATACATGATGATTGTATTTATTAACCATTGAATAACTGAACTTATCCTGTTTTTTGTCATATCCTATAGTGGCCATAGCTGGCTTGTTCCTATTTGCTTTAGATGATCTCTTAAAGTGCAATTGACTATTTTTGCGGCATTTAGTTTCCCCTTGTGAAGCTACTAAGAAAGCTCCCTCTTGTTTCAGATTAATGAAGATGGTGAACATTCTTATAGACAAAATCCAGCTACTTATACTCAGCTTTTGAATGGGGCAGCGAGAGGATTACATAGGTATGTTACTTAGTCAGAAACGCTGGGCTAGTTATCTGTAATTAATTGGAATACAATGGTTTTTCGCTGGATCGCACTGACAAATTGAATTGCTTGGGCTTCTAAGTATTTGCTTTGCATAGACCTTATCCCTAAAGTTTTTTCTTTCAGTAGAGTTGCTTTTCCTGTATGTGGTTTCATGATTGGCACAATCTGTTGTACTATTTTTCCTCGGGCCTAATCTGTTTTGCGAATTTACAGAATAGGAATTGTATTTGCTCAACTTGCAATGTCAAAACCCAATGGGCCAGCTACAGATGACCCTTCAATAAGGTTGCTACGGGTGTTCTGGCCCATGTTGGAGAAGATTTTCAGATCCAAATACATGGAAAACAGTAACTTGTCTGCGGCAGCTTGTCGTGCGCTTTCCCTTGCAATTCAATCGTCTGGTAATAGGAAGATATGTTGTATTCAAGTCTGGCACCATGTTTCTTTCTTCTCAAAGATTAGTATTTTACTGTTTCTTTGGCATTTTTGCAGGGCAACAGTTTCTAGTTCTACTGCCGAGTGTTTTAGATTGCCTGTCAACAAATTTTCTGGCCTTCCAAAATCATGAATGTTACATTAGGACAGGTAAGTCATTTGGCAACTCAGAATCATTTAAGAATAGTGACATAGACGAAACCTGAAAGGGTTAGGGTTCATAGCATGAGAAGGAAGTAGGAATGTTAGGGTTCTGTTTCAAGATAGTTGCTGGATGGCATCTCCAATCCTAGGGCAAGACTCACTTGAGAATCCACAAAAAGAAATAGGAAAATAATCTAAATCCTCTCCATATTCTGGGATCTCTTGCAGAATCTTCCTTATATGAGAGGTACAAGCTTTGTCATAAAAGAACCTAATTCTTGAACAATCCTCATTAAGTACTATTTCCCCTATAAAGGAATTTAACTTTGCACAACATATTTCTTACAAACTCAAATGAACTAAGAAATAGAAAAGAACAAAAGAGTACCAGGTCGTTTGGATGCAACATTTGGATGAGTTATTTGGGCTGAAATATTGGCAAACAAAAAATGGGTTGTGGTATGTTGAATCCCGCGGCAATTGAAATGATGCATAACGAGTCAATTGAAATACCTCCTCCCCCCTGGACATTTCAATTAACTTGCTCCTTCATTCTTCAAGTGGTGAAATACCACAACATGTGAATGTGAATGTTCTATCCAAACAAGACAATTAGAGTCAACACATTCCAAGCTGCTTTGCCACATACCAAAATACCATAGAACCAAAATGATACATCCAAACGACCCGTACAGTCCAATGAGCATTAATTAAATTAGCATACAGTGTCTGTTTGACAGACTGAATTTGTGTAGTTAAGTCAACCCGGTTGTTTTTTCTTTTTTGTATGGTTTGTATTGTTTGTCTGTCTAGTTTGTATTTTTTGTACAGTTCATACGTCTGTAATGTTTGTAAATCTGTTTGTATGTTTTGTCGTTGTAGTTTGTACTGTTCGTATGCTTGTATGGTTTGTACTGATTGTAAATCCGGTTTGTATACTTCGTAATTTTTCATAATACCCAAAATAACCCAGTCATTAATTAAATAGCCCTTCCCACTTTTTAACCGTCAGATTGTTGTGTCAAGATTTAAGGGCTGGGAGGGGCTTAGTCAAGTGACTAAGCTCCCCCCCCCCCCCCCCCCCCCCCACTCATGGGATCCGCACTCCTTCAGTCCAATCGTGCTTATTGCAAACTGCTGTAGTGTTGCACAACCTTTTCTTTTCCTGGCTTAAAAAATCCACTGTTTCTTTCCATCCTCTACATCTGTGGAAGCAGATGTCTTGCTTGCTTTGAATTTGCAGCTGAAATGCATAGTTTCTGGATGGTTCACTTAGCCGTTTTCCTAATTGTTGTTGTGATTTCCGGTGCATACAATTTGAACATGCAGCTTCCATTGTTATTGAAGAATTCAGCCATATGGAGGAGTACGGTCATCTGTTTATCAGAACCTTTGAAAGGTTTACTCAAGCAGCATCTGTGATGGGTCTGAATTCATCATATATCTGTGACCAAGAGCCTGATTTGGTGGAAGCCTATGCCAATTTTGCATCCATGTTTGTCCGAAGCTGTCCTAAGGTTTGTCATCATCTTCTATATCAGATACTGTTTTTACTTAAATTTTATTATGTTGTTTCTTAGAGAGTTTTATGCATTATGACTACCTAAAGAGATCAGTATGAATCACATGATCTTTCTCCCTTCTCATTCCAGAAAGTTTTAGCTGCATCTGGGTCACTCCTTGAAGTTTCATTCCAAAAGGCTGCTATATGCTGCACAGCCATGCACCGTGGATCAGCGTTGGCTGCAATATCATATTTATCATGTAAGTGCAATCTGCAGAGTTTTTGGGCTTCAAATGTGGGACTATCTGGCATATTAAAATCTTCTCTAATGATACTATTTGCCGGGGCAAATACCATCTTTCACGTTTGAGTTCCTAAAAAATCCATTTTTCACCTTAGTGTATTTTTATGTTTCCTGTTTCTTGTTGAATTGGTAGTCCCGTCTGGAAAGCACATTGGATGTCCCTAAAAGACGATGGAAATAGGATAGATTACACGTCATATCTTAATCAGAAGGTACCTGTAGGCTGTAGGCCTAGAGCTGCCTTTCCTAGAAGATATTTGGAAAGCTAGCTTGAAGGGGCTTTGAATTCGTAGTGTACCAGGCGAATCCTTGAACTTAATCATTCATGCGAAAAGAACAGGGTACTATCGAACGGGTTTGAATCTTCCTCTCTAGTTCTCATATTTCTGTATCTACTAAGGTTGTAGTTGGTTGTCGCACTTGGGCATTTATTGGTCTTAGAAGGCCGTTTTACATCATGAGGCAGACATATGTCGATTTCTCTCTACTTTCTTTGGTTTCATTTTTAATTTGCTTCCTCAGTTCATTGCCTTGGAGAAGGTACTCTAAATAGAAATAATCGCTTGATTGTATTCGAGCACTCACACTCTGAGCAATTTCATGAATCTAATGCAGATTTCAATATGCACTGAACTGGGTTACCTCTAAGGTTCACGAAATGTTTTGATATCCAGGTTGTAGTGCATTGCATAACTTATGCTTGTGAACCTCTTGAGGAGTTGAGATTAGAATGATGTCTTCAGTTCTTTTTGGCCGGCATTTTGTTTATTGAGATTTTGAAACCATTTTCATCAGTCAGACTTAATTGCACTAAGACAACTGATGGGTACGAGTTTGAGGAAATGCAGAGGACAAAGATCGGTTACACAAATTTGTTGTTGTCTTGACTGAGTGCCACCTTTCTGTTTTTGAAATTTGTCACTGAGTTTATTTAACTACATGTAAAGATTGTTCTCATTACTGCTGAATCTATATCTGTTTGTCTTTTCAAGGTTTCTTGGAGGTTACCCTTGATGTTATGCTGGAATCCATCAACTCTATGCCTGAGGGATCATATTGTTGCATTGCAATTCAGCTCATAGCTCGTAGAGGTGAAGGGCTAGTATCAAATATTGTTTATGCTTTGCTTGGTGTTTCAGCAATGTCTCGGGTAAGTTTAACATCATGAAGTATTTAAGTCTTTTTGTTGTCATATCTAATGTAAGTATACAAGAATAGAAAAGTGTAAACAGTGTGTTACTTGATTTGTTATATTAACAGAGACATGATAGTTTTGTTAAATGGTTCTGATATGATTGGCTTGCATTGGGCAACCTGGTAAGCTCTTAGTGCCCATCACGAGTCATTAAGCATAGTAGCTACACTGTAAATTAGAGACCATTTCAGTCTCCAGTAAATATTTACACATGCAAAATGAGATGTGTAATGTGAATTGTGGGGCCATTTCTGAGTAACATATTGGTTGATACCTGAGATGATTAGTTATTTTCCTGTATGGAGTAAAAGAGGAACTAATTCTTGATTATTCCTGCATGAAATAGGTTCACAAGTGTGCAACCGTGTTGCACCAATTGGCTGCGATTTGCAGGTGTTGTGATAGAACAATTTGGAATGCTATGCTCTGCTGGGATTCATTGCAAGGATGGCTGCATTCAGCGGTCTCTCTCTCCCCTCTCTCTCTCTCTCTCTCTATATATATATATATATATATATATATATATATATTATTATCTAATCGATCTAATTGTTTCAGTCTATGCATATGCTGTATGTATGTGCTTAAAAGTTCTGGGCTTGACTTCTGTTAAATTAAGTAGCACCAGTGTATGTCTCTTGTGTCTAGGAACTGAGCTTGAGAACTTTAGTTGATAATTTTAGCAGATGAAGTCTCCACATTAACCTGAGTTATGCTTATTTGGTGGTTTTGATTGTTAAATAAATCCCATAAGGGCTGTTATGGTCCTAGTTATCTAATCTGGTATCATAAGTGATGACTGCCTCTAGTATGGCCCTTTTAACCTTCTTCACATCTGCTTGTCCTATGAAGTGTATGTTCTTGATAAAGAACAATGAACGCTATGGTGGCCGTTTATGGAATAGTGAAATGGTCTTCTAATTGTTTGATTAATTATTTATTTATGTGTTCATTTTAATGTTGTTGAGACCAGGTGCATAGCCTTCCAGTGGAGTATCTAAAGCCAGGAGAAGATGATACATTGGTTCCAGTTTGGTTGGACGCTTTGGCTGGGGCTGCAGCCGACTATCTTGACAGCAAGAGTTCCAAGGGTGTTGAGAACAATTATGGGCATATGCAAGGGAAAGGTGGAAGAGTCCTCAAGCGTATAATTCGAGAATTTGCTGATAGTCACCGCTGTGCCTTGACCCAAATTTGAGTATGTAAGTCTATGGAAGCTCAGCAGTTTCATTTACGAGCCATCACCAATACTCTACATCGCTTTTCCAGCTTCCTTTTTGTGTGGTTATCGGATTTGGGTAATTAGCTCTGCTGCATTTGCCCCCTTGTTTCTTGTTTGTACAGTTGCATCTCACCAGGCTGGTTAGCTAATCAACCTTCAATATTCAATTTTGTGTACAGCCCTCGCTTAAAAGAAAACAAGTCCGACGTAACTTTTGTCAAGGTTAATCAAAACTTACTCGTTTATCATATCTTATGCCCGGGATGTTTGTGTAGTTTGTGCATGTTTAACGGTATGTAGTCATGAAGGAATGAACTAGGAACCAATTCGGGATGTCAGGGACGTGAAACAGTTGAAACGAGGACCAAAAGGCTGGACATGGCCTCCAAGACAGAAGTGGCAACAGTCTGTCCCAGTTTCTATCAAATTTTATTTGATTCTGAGCCAAAATATTGAAGACGAGCATTATGCCAACGAACATGTGTATGGTCATATCACCTAACACGAGCCAAACATATCATCAGTGTGGGTGAGAACTGGAAGAGATGGTCAATCTAAATCGTGGCCTAAACATCATTGTGTTAGAAGCTGTATGGTATGGGCTTACCGTGGCCTCAAGCCCTCAACACGACCTTTCAAATTACAAAACTATGTTTGAAGATACAGTTATGTAAGTGCAACATGAGCAATACGCTCGTGTTGATTATGATATTCTCTCTCATAAGTCCTAATTGACTTTTGTTTGGCCCTAACATTGATTGTACTACTGAGATCTGCTCCCATTATTAATCCTTTGAAAGATTTGAGAAATATTTGGAGATCAACTTACTAACTTAATAACTTTTAAATTCGAGTGGCTTGTTTTCATTCATGGTTGACAAGTTACGACAAAAAAGAAATTTTGGAATATCAAATGTACTCATCATGGTTAGATACTCCTTTCAACTAGGGGTTAAAGTTTGGTTTGTGATTTGTCAATAATCCATAAACCACACTAACCTGCACACACTGTAGTTATCCTCATTCACAATTTGTAGGTAGTTAGGTGTAGTTAGCAAAATCATTATTTTTGTGGTAAGTGATTCACCACTAATCACAATTGTTAATGTGCAAAACTCACTATAATCCAGTGTTCAAGAAGACGCGATTAATCTCTCGCCTAGGCGCGATTAATAGCTGGGCAGGAGGAAATCGCCCCGTCTAGTCCTGGGCGATTGATCTAGGCACCTAGGCACTCGGAGGCGAGTTTTCACTCTGGTGGGCGACGCCCAAAACAACTAATAAAGAGGGAAAGTGTGACCTTTTTGTGAAAATCCCAAACCCTATTCTATTTTTCATTTCCATTCGACCAATCGCTCCCCCTCATCGACCAGCAGTGAGATCCCTCCTCATGGTTGGCGACTTGGGATGTTTGGGATTGTGGAAAAGGGTTGTATGTGTATATGAATGGATGGATAATGATATGGTGACTTGGGTTTTTGTAATATGGTTTATCTATCATATTTTTTTTTCAACGTTTAATCTCACCTAGGCAACGACTAATCGGCCTGGGCGTTGGGCGGTGCCTCTTCGCCTAGATAGCGCCTAGCGTCTTCTTGAACATTGCTATAATCACATTAGCTTGACAATTTTTTGTTTTACCTTTAAATTTCACCATACTTATCAATAATATTTATAATATAAGGAAAATGATAAAAAAAAACCCACTGCCAAAATTAAAATTTGTACCGCGTGTTATGTCAAATTAATTTGCATCTTGTAAATCAAAAGCTTTCATCTATTTCTTATCTTTGATGCAAAATTTGAATATGAAACTCGAAAAGATAAAAGCCCCACACTTAGTAGGATATACTGAATTTAATCTGCACGAACAACCCAACAATACATCAATATGATTTAGTGGAGGATATCGAATTCATCGGTGGCAACATTAGCTTCACACCTTGAAACATGAATTTTTGCGAGTAACCACAAATATAACCATTATGATGCAGTTTGTGGTTAGCAAAATCATGCTTTTGTGATTGTGGTTAACCACACAATGTGAGGTGGATAACCACTCACACAAACTTCCACCCCTACTTCTAGCAACCTAGGCAAAGCTTACGGGGACAGGTTCACGCATACAAAATGACTCGTTTACTCATATCTAGACATTGATAATGTAGATATTTTTCGAAGACTAGATAATGTAGATATTTTCAAATGTATTACTTGGTTAAAAAATTTTACATGAGTTATTTTTCACAAGAATCATTTGTATATTGTTAACATTTTGTCCTTACATTTAATATCTTAATAAAGCCTACCACAAAAAAATTATTTTTCAACCAACATATAGCATATTATTTGGGTATTATCCATATATAATGCTACTTTTTAATTTTGAATAATACTTTTATAGCTTACCAAATATTTCAAAGTTCTAATAAAAACTACGAAAAAGGAAAAAAGGGAATAAAAAATATAATTTTGATTTTTTGAATAATTTTAGAGTCAAACATAACCTATAATTGAAATCGATCTCTAGATAGTGACGACTATTTTACTATAAATAGTTGAAAAGTATTATTGAGAAATATTTTCAAAGTATTATTTGAAAACATAGCAAGGTGGATGTCATTCTGTAAATTATAATAAATGAGTCCTTTATATACAAATTTGATTGAATTGCGAGTTAAATTGAATGAGTTATGACCTGATTAAGAAAACTAGAGTTTTGAAAAAAAAATAGGTTTTGTCTATTCAAAAATATATTTTCTCCTCTAAGATTCTCTAGGATGCATAAGTTACCAAGGAAGGGCTCTCTGTGCGGGATTTCATAGTAAGAATATCAGAATCTAACATTGAAGGGTTCCCTACAAGCTATGAGGTGCTTTCAGCAAGATGAAATGTAACGAAGTTAAGTTCGTTTAGCTTCGTATCATAATGAAAAATTACGTATCATGCACCCCTTTTTATCTCTTTGGACGGAGATCTTCGCCAATATTGATGGACTCTCTTTATTGGTATTCATAATAAAAGTGTCACAATCTAACATTGAAGGGAAAAGATCAAAGAAGTAAAAAGGGGCAATCTGAATGAAATATGATCAAATAGTCTCATATTATATATAATATAGGACAGTTTTGTTTAACTATGGATGCATCATGTATAGCAAGGTCACCCAAGGAGGAATTAATGGCTTAGAGTGGGTAGGAAGGAAGGATGGATGTGGATCTACTTCCAGTTATTGGCAACGATGTCGGCGAGGTCTACAACCCGTTGGGAGTAGCCCCACTCGTTGTCATACCAAGCAATGACCTTGACCATGTCGTCGCCCATGACCATGGTCAAGGAAGAGTCGACCGTGGAGGAAACGTCGGTGCACCTGAAGTCGACGGAGACGAGGGGCTCGTCGCAAACAGAAAGGATGCCTTTGAGCTCGTTGTCGGCGCTCTCACGGAAGGCGGCGTTGACCTCCTCGGCGAAGGTCTTCTTGGAGACCTGGACGACAAGGTCGACGACGGAGACATTAGGGGTGGGGACACGGAGGGCAATCCCGTTGAGCTTGCCCTTGAGGGTGGGCAGGACGAGGGCGACAGCCTTGGCGGCTCCTGTGGAGGTAGGGACAATGTTGAGGGCAGCAGCCCTGGCTCGCCTGAGGTCCCTGTGGCTGGCGTCGAGGAGGCGCTGGTCCCCTGTGTAGGAGTGGGTGGTGGTCATAGTGCCCTTGATGATACCGAATTTCTGGTCGAGCACCTTGACGAAAGGAGCCAGGCAGTTGGTGGTGCAGGAGGCGTTGCTGATGATATCCTCGTCTGGGCTGTAAGCGTCCGCGTTGACCCCGACCACGTAGGTTGGGATGTCTCCCTTCCCTGGCGCTGTGATGAGCACCTTCTTGGCCCCCGCTTGGATGTGCTTCCCTGCGCCATCCCTGTCCACGAAAACTCCTGTGCCTTCTATCACCAGGTCGATCTCCAGCTCCCTGCAGGCATCATCAAGGATTGCATATTTATTACTGTGACTATTTACTAGTACTGATATTACCTGATATATATAATAATCAATACAACCATGCAGGATTGAAGAGAGAGTGACTGATAGTTAGCTAGCTTACTTCCAGGGAAGGTTGGCCGGATTACGGTCTGAGACGACCTTGATGACCTTGCCGTCCACGGAGATGCCGTTATCGCCAACAGGCTTGACGTCAGCGTCGAAGATACCGAGGGTGGAGTCGTACTTGAGGAGGTGCGAAGCCTGCTTAACGCCTCCGGTGTCGTTAATGGCAATCACGTCCAATGGCGAGTCCTTCCTTCCGTGCCAGCATCTCAAGAAGTTCCTCCCGATCCTACCGAACCCATTTATCGCTACTTTCAGTTTGGCCTCCGCTGCGCTTTTCCTGTATCCCCCGCTGCTGCTAACTCCCTGCACCGCACCCGGCGGGCCCATCACTACTGTTATTAATAGTAAGGAAATTCAATCCTACCATATTGTCTTTGGGTTATTATAAGTAATTGGAACTCTTTCAACTATAATAAGTTTTACTGATGGCATTATGTAATTAATGCGATTCATCTATCTACATTCTACACTCCATATGTAGCTCATTAATCAATTCTGTATTTGAAACATGCGTGCTTATATACATATGTTAATCTTTACCATATATTTATATATAAAATTTTTGTTTATTTTTGTAAGTTCCGCCGATGCTGCCCATACTAGCTATTTAACCGATTGAATTCATTTATTTGGATCCAAAAATTAGGTGCAGTGGAACATCTTTTATAGAAGAGGAAAGCTAATGTGAATATTAACTAAGGAAGGAAAAAAAGGCAGAGAATGAGATGCAGAGCAGGGTAGGGTACGTAGGCAGCTTACAGCAGAGGTCTGGAAAGAAACGACTGAGAAAAAGTCATCGGACGTTTTCTTGGCGAAAGGAAGGAAAGCTGATGAGGTGCGTAGGCCTGAGAATTCCGCCAGACCCTTCCCATTTCCCTGCAATCAGTGTTGGTAACTACTAGTTAACTAGTCCAGTATATAAATCACCATAAACCTAGTAATGAAATGAATATGATCTAGTAAGTGGTGATCGGTGGAGGTAGCAAAGCTGGCATATATATATATGGCATACCACAATGACTGGTATAAATAGTCATCCAAAGAGAGTATTGTTTACCTGAAGAGATGGTTTGGCTACGGCGAAAGTAGCCGAAGCCATCTGGGTAGTGAAACAGAGTGCTGGAAGAAGAGATGAGAGGGAGGATCGAGAATGTGGGATTGGTGTTCACTGGAGTCTTATGTGGGTTGGGGCTGCGGAGAGTGATATGAGCGAGTGGTTGCAAGAGAAAGGAAGTTAACTGAGTGTGGGGTTCGCGCGGGCTCGGTTTTGGTGGTGAATAATAAGTGATTGGATGAGATTGTGGATAGCCCTCTTGTGCAACGTATGGCTCTCCTCCTGCTTCCTCTCTAACCCAATCTCCTCCTTCCTCTTCTTCTTTACTTTATTTTATTCCACCTTAATACGGATTCTCCTAATAACTCTAACATATCATAATGACTCTCACTTCCAAATAGTAGTCCGGTAGAGTTAGTGATGCAATTTCTGATCTCATGGCCTGATATGTTCCGCCTGTTAGTGGCGAGTATCACTCGATTCGTAATAGTGTGAGTCGAGATATGAGCAATACAGTTAAAATTACATTTTAAGATGAAAGTTTTTAGGTTACTAAAATGCTTTCATTTTTATATTAAATTTTTAGTGTATAAAATTGGATTGAATTGCTTTTTAAAGCTTAAATGCTAACGCCTTTACGTTTCTAGTTCACTGAAACGCTTTACGCTTTTACGCTTTTAGTTCACTAAATGAGGATTCTTTTCATGAAACTAATTATAAAAAGTATATTGTAAAGGTAAATTACCTTTTTGTAAAAAAAAAAAAGAAGGTAAATTACCAACAATATGATACATTTGAGATTAAAAGATGCATATCAGGTAATTGGATTGTTCTCAGCTTCAATAGATTAATTTAATTCACCAGCTATGCACTTCCTAAATTCATTAGCATAGAGAGAAATGTGGCTTGTTGTTAAGACCTATGTTTATGAACTTATTGTTATGATACCATGAGTTGCTCTACTTTAGACATGAATTGAAAGTATTTATTAACTTATCTAAATTATGTGCACTCATATTTTACATAGTATATGTCATATTTAACAGTTTTTTAGCTATTTTACAGTATGCGTAAAAAACAGGTTTTTTTTGAATTCCGGTGGCATATAATTTGGGTCATTTTGTAAAATTTAAAGGTACTAAGTGTCATGATAAAAAGATGGGTAATACCTTATTTTGGCCCGAACTATGACCATATAATCAACTTTGACTCGTGATTTCAGAAATTAATATCATGACCTCAACTATGCAACATATAGACTCAATTGGCCGGACACATGGTTTGACCGTCAATTTGGACGATTAACACGCCATGTCATTGCCTAGTCGGCCTAAAAATTATTTAAAAAATTCAAATTCATATTATTTTCCTAATTTCTATTATTTATCATTAACAAATTAACCAAAAAATAAAATTATAAATAAATATTTTTTTAACTTTTTTGGGTAATTTGAAAATGATAAATTTTATAAATTAACCAAAAAGTATCAAATTATTTTAAAATTTTCTATTTTTTTAGTTAATTTGAAAATGATAAATAATAGAAATTAGGAAAATAAATTGAAATTGAATTTTTTTAATGATTTTTAGGCTTACGAGGTGATAACATGGCGTGTTGACTAACGATCAACGGTGTTGACCTTCCAAAATGACGGTCAAACCATGTGTTGGCCCAATTGAGTCTATAGTGCGGGGAAGGGGCTTAGACAACGGATCTCCCGTCCCTTTACATTTTTACCATATCCATGGAATCTTTTCATGCTTGTTTCATAAAGCAGCTATTGAGAATCAAGTCCCTTACCACCCTAGATGTAAGAAGTTGGATATTACGCATTTTTGTTTTGTGGATGATCTATTGATTTTTTTTTCCAATGGTTCTGTGAGGGCGGTTGCAAGAATTAGGCTATAGTTGGATAATTTTATTTGACTTTAAGGCTTAAGTGTAACGCTTAGAAGAGCCAGCTCTTCTGTGCGGCAATATAAGAAGAAGAGAAGCAGTTTATTTCGGCTAGTATTGACTTTCCCCTTTGCAGCCTCCCTGTTCGTTACCTGGGTGTTTCGTTCATTTCAGGTAAGCTCCGTAGGGTTGATTGTTAGGTACTAGTGGATAAAATTACTACTCGTATTAGAGGATGGAATTCGAAAACACTCACCTATGCAGGGCAAATTCAACTATTTTCTTTTGTTGTTTCCTGTGTTCTTCAATTTTGGATGAATTTTTTTTTGTTTTTCCGACAACAGTCCTTAAGGATATTGAGAAGATCTGCAATAAATTTTTGTGGGGATGGGGAAGGTGGTTGTAAAACTAAGGCGTTAACGGCTTGGTCTTATGTTGTTTTATTGAAGTCTGAAGGTGCACTAGGTCTAAGGGAATTTCGACTATGGAATAAGGCTTGTGTTATTAGGCACATGTGGTCAATCCTTGCTTGCAGCAGATCCATATGGGTGGCTTGAATAAAGACGTATAGACTCATGGCTAAAACTATCTGGGAAGTCTCGGCTACCTCGGTGGAGTCTTGTGTTTGGAAGCGCATTATGAAACTTAGGGGTCGTTTGGAAGTTGTGATTGTTTTGTTGAGATTGTCATTATGCATGTATTGTTTACAATGCATCGTTTTTTGTTTTTTGTTTTTTAGCAGAAACAATACATGGATTGTTTCTGTGATGTGACATAAACTATCACTCATTTTGAGTGATTGTTATATCTCAACTTTTAGTTGTGATTGTTGAGATAGTTGAGTTGAGATTGTTTTGTCTCAGCTTTTAGCTGATGCGACATACACAATCACACATACCAAACGTTGTATTCTACAATGCATCAAATTCGACAATACATGTATAATATTATACATGCATTCTCAACAATACATCTATTTAACAATCGTAACTTCCAAACCACCCATAGGATACTACTATTAGATTCATCACAGGTGCAAGGTCTGTCTCTTTGTTGGGATGGATATTCCATGTCTCGCTATTATGTTAATTAAGCGAGTTTGGCTTAGTATCAGAGTATCTTCTCCACAAGTGAGTTAGTAAGAGCTTATTTGGGGTAAGATTCTAATTCCCAAATATAGTATTCTGTCAGGGATGATTGTTTAGAACATAATCTATACAACTGATAAACTCCTACTGTGGGAGAATTCAGTACCTGCTTTCTGTGTGTGGTGGCTGTACGCCCACAGGCTAGCACGGCACGGTTAGAGCACGACACGAGCACGGGAACGAAATAAATGGGCCAGCCCGGCACGAGCACGAATAATTTATGGGCCGTGCCGGACCTAAACTTCATGGGCACTGGCACGAGCATGGACACGGCACGATATATAAGTGGGCCGTGTCGGGCCTAATATTTTCGAGACTTTATTGAGTATAAGAACGGACATGACACGAAAATAATATTTATTTGATAGAAAATAAATATAAAAAGAATTATAGGTTCAAATATTACAAAACACAAGTAGAAAAATAATTATTTGTTGTTTTTAGAACTGTCATAAAGATATATAGGTAATTACTAACATAAGTAAAAATGGACAAAGAATTAAACAAAGCCAAATCACACTCGCTATACTTCCAATTTTCTTTTCCCCCTTATTTGTTACTTTTCTCAAACATTATTGATTAATACTATCTTCCCCCGTCCAATATTGACCTTCTTTTTCATTCTCTCATTTATTTTCTTCCTTTTCATTAAACACGAATACGAGCATGGCACGAGCACGAATAGGCACGACACGATTTGAACCGTGCCCGGGCCTGGGCCGGGCCTAGCAAAGTTAACAAATGGGCTTGCTGGTACGACATGAAAACTGACGGGTCGTGCCAAGCACGACACGAAATAAATGGGCCTGAAGCGTGTCCGTGCCGTGCCGGCCCAAGCACGACCCAACGCCCATGTACTCACTTGTGCCCTAGTAGCTTGGAGAGCATGGATCACTTGTTTGGTGTATGCTCCTCCTTTAGCTATTTTGCAGGCTAATTTTGTTGTTGTTTTACTCCCTAATCTTAGCAACTGGGATGATATTTTGACCAACCAAAGTTGCAATTTCAAACATTCCAGTTCCCATCTATTGCAAACAACCCTCCACCAAGAATTCTCTCTCTAACTCCCCTTTGCAGTTAACAGAGTGAACCTTACAGCCTAGTTATGATCTTTTTTTCTTTGATGTTTGTGAATTATAATGATCTTGTGGTGCATGTGTTTGATGTCTTACTAGTTTTTTTTGACAATGATGTCTTACTAGTTGGTACTCGCTAATTGGATGAACAAGTTCAATTATTTCTTCTTTATGCATCAAAATTTGGATTTAAATTATGAATTCATGATTAATGTTGTATTAATATTGTTTCTTATGATTATTATTTTATGCTAACAATGTAGACATGTAGTTAAATTAATTTGAATTATTTGTAGGATTATTCATCTTTAATATTTAGTACTCTTGGTCATTCTTATGTTTGTTAATTGAAAATGATATTAAATGACACTTGTTAAACTTAATTAGATGATAATTTGCGTATTACAAGCGGTTATTGCTTCGGTTTATGATATTTCGTGAAAGACAATCGAAGCTATTGGTTTTCCCAGTTATAGCCGTAGTTCTTGGAATGTATGTTAGTGATTATTGGTCCAAACTAACCGCTAACTGAACCGATAAGAGATGGTTAACCAATAAGGATTATCGGTTCGGTTATCGGTATGAATTTTTGCTTATTGGTTAATCGCTAACAGTCATATTAGTTAGTGGTTAACTAAAACCGAACCGACTAACACCCCTAATTAAAAGGAATTGATTCATTAGCTTAGTTAAGGGCGAAGACAAAAGTGAATCATCATTTATAAAAAAAAATGACATTTCAAAAAAAATTATAAGAAAAACAAAAGCAAATCATCATATTCAATGGTTTATTTGCTTCTTAAATTTGCATTGATTTTAGCGGTTGCAACTGTAAGTATTTAAAATTTATTTTTCAGCTTTGAATTACATCAAGGTCAAGTTTCGAAATCGAATAGACGATTAGTTTATTAATGAGTTGTAGTGAGAAAAAATTGTTAAAAAATGGTTAATGTGGAAAAAACATTATAATTATTGAGAGTGTTTTACAAAAAATTTCAGAATATGAAAACACGACATCATAACATGATATTTTGTTAGGTCCAAGTTCCCGTCAGTAACCTAATGGTTACTCATGGTGAGTAAACAAATCTCAGCCATTAGATTTAACTGGGCCCAGAAAATCCAAATCTAAAGATGAAGAATTAAATGCATTTTTATTTTTCCTTGTTTTCTTAATCGACTCATATCTTCTTCGTTTTAAATTGGATTTCAATTTTGTTTTTGTTTTTGCACCGGTGGAACGAGTTTGTTGTGCTCTACAAAATGAGGTCCATTTCAAATATTTTCTTAGAAAAAATTCTTGCCTCTCATTACCAACTGCATACCATATGATATCTTCTTCGTTTTAAAGTTATTTTTTAAAACTTTTGCATAGAATGAACAAGTTCATCATGATCTATTGGATCACAAATTTTTGGGTGAACAAAATATAAGACAAAAGAATACCACACAATACCACCCTGGTATGAGGTGATATCTTGTGGTACAAAATCTTCAAAGTCATAAATGACAATTAGTATATACCTACTGTCATGTATTCAATCGTCCTACAGTCTTGGTATGTTCATATCACCATGGTAAGTTTTTTCATACCATATGATATGTTCTTATTTAATAACAGTCAATACCATATGGTATACGGGTAAAAAATGACTCAAATGTTTTTGTTCCAAAAATATATCAAAGTGGATATCATTTTGAAAGCACGATTAATCTGAACTAAGTGTGCAAAAAAATTAAATTCCAACTTAAAGCGATTGAGAAATCGTCCGTTAAAAATTAAGGTGGAAAAATTAAGGGGTCGTTTGGATTAGAGATTTTAATAACGAGGGATTTTAAATAAAATCTCTCGTTTAAAATACAAGGAATTTTATATGCAGGATTAAACTGAAATAACTCGTTTTGATTGATACGCAGAATTTTAACATAAACATCCAAATTACATTATTGTCCTCATCTTCTATCCTTCGGCTTCTTCCTCCTGTTCTTCATTTGTCAATTTTTGTCCTTGGCCATTGTTTCAGTTCCTCGTAATCATATCAAAACCAAAATTAATTGAATAAAAAATGGGGGATTGAAACCCAGATTGGGCGGAGATAAAACAAAGAAAGAATGGAAGTTGCCAATTTCCACAAAAACGAAGCACAAAGATATTGTTACTACTAGCAATCCATAATCTAATGAATCCCAGAATACCCAAATAACAACAAATACCTAACGAACAATGAAAACCAGAATACCAAACGAATAATGATACCCAGAAATTTCAATGAGAAAGATGAAATATAGAAGTAGAGGGAGAGCGAGGAGAAGGGATCTGAGAGATCGGATCCAAAGAAGATATTTGGTGAGTCTCTACATCTTTTTGGTTGTGGTGCTTCTCGCTGTCGTTGGTCATTACGTCCATGGCGGCCATTTTAGGGAATCCGCCGCTGATGGAGGACGGCGCTGAATCGTGCCATCTCAGGGGATCGGTCGCTCATTGCCGGTAGCTACGAGACATAATGCTCGCCATGGAGAATTCACGCTCAACCGAGACTTTTCAAACACGAAGTCGGGAAGCTGCTGAATTGGCGCTCAATCGACGCAACCTAGTCCTAGAATCGAAATCTCTTCGAAACCCACAATCGAAAATTAACCTTTCGTTTGAAACCCAAATCTCTAGCAACAAAACGAAGTGGGAGAGGAGGGAAATTCGACCAAGTGAGAGATGGATGCACTTTTGGTGATGGAAGGGAGAAGTCGACGTTGAAATGAACTGGGATAGATACTTGAGGGCAATGTTTGGAAATGAAAAAATAAGAATGAGGGATTGTGAAATAGCTTATCGTCATCAGCTATTTTAAAAACCCACATATGAGAGTTTTTAAAATAACTAATTACAAAATCCTTCATTTTTCTCAAACGCATAATTGTTTTAAAATCCTGCATAATGAGGGATTGTTTTAAAATCCCTAATAAATCCCTCAATAAAATTTGGCATCCAAACGACCCCTAAATGTTTTGTATGAGAGAGAAGGGAGTGATGTGAACATGGTTGTCACGCCGGTCGGCGTGCCACTGGTTGAACCTGGCTGAACCTGTACCGGTCATAAAACCGGTATGACACTATCGGTATGATCGGCATGATCGATATACGAATCTCTAAGTAAAATGATCTTATATTAGTGAATTTATTTGATAAAAAGTAATTTATTATTTATTTTGTGTTAAAAAGTTAAATATTGATGTTATTTGTTGGATTCAAGTGCAAATATTTAGGTATTGACGTTAAATGTCGTGCTTAAATATGAGTATGTGTAAATTATTTGTAATATTAACCGGCATGAACCGGCACAAACCGGTATGTACCACCGGTCGAACCATTCCACTTGGTAAATCGGCACACTGACACAAACCGGTTTGACAACCTTAGATGTGAATGATGGTTATTGGATTATGAATGGTTAATGATAAGGTTATGCATAGGAATTAATCCCATTTTATTGTAATTTTGACTAATAATATCTAATCTAATCTTAGAAGATAACAACAAAATTCATGTGTCTGCATTCATAAAAAAAAAAAAATCATGTGTCTGCCGTCTGCCACTGGGCAGTGCGCTCAATTTTTGATAGCTACCAAGCAGAGCAGAGCGGGGCGGCGATTGAATGTTGTCTGCCTGCTTGGCGGCGATCGAAAGAGAAATCTAATTTCATACGACAGGCGGGGGCCGGAAAGTAAGAGAAGGGGAAGAGGATGATAAAACCGGGGAGGAAAATACAAAATAGTCCAAAAATAAATAAAGAGGAATTACTAGCTAGAAAGATATCGCTGGGGACTGGGGTGAGGTTAAGTATCCCGTCATCGAAACAGAAGCTCCCAGCCAAATCCCTAGTCAACAAAATAGCGGCAAGCAAGGCAAGCAATCCGGATTTGTTTGTTGTAGGTCAGGCGGAATTGAATTGGAATGGGAGCAAGCAGCGACCCTAATCAAGACGGCGGTTCCGATGAGCAGCAGAAGCGATCCGAGATCTACACCTATGACGCTCCCTGGCACATCTACGCAATGAACTGGAGCGTCCGCCGCGACAAGAAGTACCGGCTGGCCATAGCCAGCCTCATGGAGCAGTACCAGAACCGCGTTGAGATTGTTCAGCTCGACGATTCCAACGGCGAGATCCGCTGCGACCAAAACCTCTCCTTCGAGCACCCTTTCCCTCCGACGAAGACCATGTTCATCCCTGACAAGGACTGCCAGAAGCCGGACCTCCTGGCCACCTCCAGCGACTTCCTCCGTGTCTGGCGAATCTCCGACGACCGGGTGGAGCTCAAGAGCCTCCTCAACGGCAACAAGAACAGCGAGTATTGCGGCCCTCTCACCTCCTTTGACTGGAACGAGGCCGAGCCCAAGCGAATTGGCACCTCCAGCATCGACACCACCTGCACCATCTGGGACATAGAGCGCGAAACAGTCGACACCCAGCTCATCGCCCACGATAAGGAGGTCTACGACATCGCCTGGGGCGGCGTCGGCGTCTTCGCCTCCGTCTCCGCGGATGGCTCCGTCAGGGTCTTCGATTTGCGGGACAAGGAGCACTCCACCATTATCTACGAGAGCTCTGAGCCTGATACCCCCTTGGTCCGCCTGGGATGGAACAAACAGGACCCCAGGTACATGGCCACCATCATCATGGACAGTGCCAAGGTTGTCGTCCTCGACATCCGCTTCCCTACCCTACCCGTGGTTGAGTTGCAGCGGCACCATGCCAGCGTCAACGCTATCGCCTGGGCACCTCATAGCTCTTGCCACATTTGCACCGCTGGAGACGATTCCCAGGCCTTGATTTGGGATCTCTCCTCCATGGGCCAGCCTGTTGAGGGCGGACTCGATCCCATTCTTGCTTATACAGCGGGCGCCGAAATTGAGCAGCTGCAGTGGTCCACTTCCCAGCCTGATTGGGTTGCTATTGCCTTCTCTACCAAGCTCCAGATTCTCAGGGTCTGACCTGATCCGGCCTACTTACCTATTCATAAGTAAACTCTTTTCGTCTTTGCCAACTCCCCACAATTCACAATGGTGTATGCACGCATGTCTACACTACACTTGCTGGTGAGTGCCCCCATGTAATTTCAATTTTAACCTTCTGGATAGGGTAGCTACAATTTCTTTTTCCTTTATGTGGCGTGAGGTGGAGTGAAGGGGTGAAACTTGTTTGGCGTGTACTTGTTCTTAATACTAACTTCATGCGCTGCAACAACTTTGAGTTAGTGTCTACTTCTCCTTTACTTTATTGCTTATGATTTATAAGCTTGTTCTGCATGTGTGTTATGTTCTCTCTGCTCTGCTTGTGGGGGCGTGTTGCTAATGGTAATATGGTATATGAACTTCCAGATGTCATACCTCTGTAAGCGTGCTGTAAGGATTGTACATGTTGGTGAACGAATCCTCTTTTAGATGTACATTCCTGAAACACTTAAGTTTGAGTATCAAGGGAAGAAATGTAACAGTTTAATGTTCTTCAGAGTTGGAGGAGAAGATCAATTTGGCGGACAGCAGATTCCGATTAAGTGATGCATTTCCTGGACGAACTTGGTTGATCAGATATAGAGGTAGATAGCCAGGAATAGGATAGGAGCTCAGACCGATATGCAATATGTCAACCAGTGGATATAAGTTTAATCAGAAAGCTGTGTACCACGAGGCACGAGGAGTGCTCAGAACAGTAAACGCGGTTTTTGTTCCTTTTCACTGTTTTTAAACTCATAATAATATTATGATGAGCCTACAATATTTTGCTGTCCGAGCCTCCGAGGTAGGCCTCTGATTGTAGCTGCATCTGTCCCTTCAGTGCATTCTCTAAAGCAAGTGTTATACATTGGAGTATCTGTAGATTGTTTCAAGTGCCAGTAGCTTTGCTTCGCATCAGAATCATGTTAGCTGGACATTGGTTTGGTTTGGGTGCGATAGAATTTCTGACAAACCGAGCAAGGAACCAATCAATCGTTTTTTGTCCCATTCTCTCAGACCTGTCACAAGTAGATTCTCCTTGCCATAAACGTAAAGAAAATTGTACAAGCTATCCCCGTATGTATCTTCCTGTAAGTGTCACCACCATTATTGTTACTGGGAAACATTCAGCTGCCAAGAAGAAATCAAGGTGGCCGGTCGATATTTTAACAGTTTTGGCAACATGGAGTTTGAACGTTGAAGTGATGTGGATCATCCCCGACTAAGCCAACACAAACTTGGGGTGTGAGACCGAACTCTACATCACTGGTGTCACTGATCCAAAAGAGCCGTGCCCAGGCTCGACAATAAACCACTCACAACTACAAGATTATCAATCCCTCAACTAACTCAAAGCGGGTTCTTTGTGTTTTGCACATCAGCAATCAGCAAGTGCTATGAGCTGATCAACTACTCCTGGATCGGCCAGAGTACTCGTGTCTCCAAGCTCATCCAATTGCCTGGACGCAATTTTCCTCAGAATCCTCCTCATAATCTTACCACTTCTTGTCTTCGGAAGGCCAGGAGCCCAGTGTATCCTATCTGGTGCGGCAAAGGGTCCTATCTGGAAGGGAGAAACATATCCACCACTTCAGGCTGTATTCAAACATAACAGGCCCCGAGGGCAAAGCTCCAAATAAATAAAACCTAACTATATAGTTGAGGATGCATTCTTTAAAGTTTTATCTTCAGCAAATTTGAGAAACCACTTGCTCTTTCATCAAGTTTGCACTTTTAGTCTTTGTTACAGGTTTTAGGTTATCTATATATACAGTATGCAATACGAATGGAAATGCTCAACTTTCATGCAGGAGAAGATGAATCTAAGTAACAAAAGTAAATGTTTTCTTCTATTTAACCTGCAATAAAATCACTCAAGAGTTTGTTGGTTTTGAGTATGACCTGATTCCGCACAGTAGTTATAAGGTTTCGTCGGAGTTCTTCACTGTAAGGAATGCCATCCACAAGGGTTACAAAGGCATATATACCCTGCCCCTTAACCTGCTAGCCAATGAACAGAAGGGTTTGTCAATTGTCAGATTCACTGCCTTGGAGTATAAGATACCATCAGGACCTCTTATTTAATTCTAAGCTGGATTTATGAGACATGCCTCATGCTCAACACCAACCACTGCAGCTTCCGCGCATTGGGGATGAGATACAAGAGCAGATTCCACTTCCGCTGTCCCTATCCGATGCCCACTGCAAAACAAGAAAGCATCACTCGAAAGGGAAGAATAGGAAAGCATAAGAAAGTGATTGATGGTGTCCTTTGCATTTCTAATCTAAATTTTTGTTCTGCTTCTTGCTAAAGAGAGTGCCAAAATGCTGTAATTTTCTGGATGGCTGGTCTGGCAGGGTACTAAATGTGGATACCTGTTCTCCATGTCCGTCTTAGTAAGATTTATCTCTTATCATCGCCTATTAAAGAGGAAAAAGTGCAGTAGCCCAAACAGACATAACCTCAGAAGTCAGAACATTTCGTTCGTCCATAATCTTTTTTTTTTTTTTTTCATTTTGGGCCTTTTCTTGTTCATTTTTCTCACCAGTATTTTATAGGAACCTTAATTTGAGATATCAAATAAGAATAGACAAGATGGGAAAAGGCTTTTGACATTCGAATATTTGATCTCACCTGACATTGATGACATCATCAACTCTTCCAGTAAGCCAGTAGTACCCATCTTTGTCCCTGGCGCACAAGACCTAATTGTCAATCATTCAGCCCTAGTTCCCCC
Organism: Linum trigynum; assembly: GCA_964030455.1. Lineage (NCBI taxonomy): Eukaryota > Viridiplantae > Streptophyta > Magnoliopsida > Malpighiales > Linaceae > Linum > Linum trigynum. The sequence continues at coordinate 69,511,295 of OZ034819.1, forward strand.
GCCAAATGCTGGGGAACCAGAGCTTTCCATTCATGGGTGACATTAAGATAATAAATGAAGATGAGAGAATTACAATTTGATGTTATAACCCATACCTGCTGCAGCCATCACCGCTAAAATAATAACCAGGGAATGGCTTGAAGTACGTGGTTTCGTATCTTTCATGATCCCCGTAAAGAGTTCGAAACGTCCCTGGCCATGAGCTTTTCACGCAGAGATACCCACTACACTCTCCTTCTATCTCAACACCCTTTTCATCCACTATTACAGGCTGAAGGTGCACCAGCCAAAGATGAACGAATGAGAGTTAGCCAATCAACAATCAACCAAATCAGGAAACAGAATTAAGAGAGCTCAGATAGAATCAAAGTACCTGAACACCAAAGAAAGGGAAAGTAGCAGAACCAGGCTTCTGAGGCCAGGCACCCGGTAAAGGAGCAATCTGACAGGTATGCAATATAATGTGAATGAACTGTAACAAGAAAAGAACCACAGAAATATAAAGTGTTGAATAAATTCATCTATAGTACCATGAAGCCACCGGTTTCAGTCTGCCACCAAGTGTCGGATATCGGGCACCTCGAATCTCCTACTACATTAAAAAACCACCTGCAACAAACAATGTATTGAGAGTGAGTGAGTGAGAGAGAGAGAGAGAGAGAGAGAGAGAGAGAGAGAGAGAGAGAGTGATCGTGATTCCAGAAAAGAAAAAACCTCCATGCACTTGGATTGATAGGCTCGCCTACACTGCCAAGCACTCGTAAGGACTTGCGGGAATAGCGAGTCACATACTGCATACACATAATAGTTTGCATCAATTTGCTATTCAATGATGTTTGCTCTGATGGTACTAGCTTCTTCAACCCTGGGCAGTACCGATCCTTGAAGATCATAATTATAAAAGATAACCAACAGAAGTTTTTAATGAATGTTTAATTGTTTATAGTACATGAGATACGTTGGTTCATAATCAGTTAAGTAACATGCAGTTCGTTTATACTCTCAGACTCCAAATGCATTTATAACCCTACTTAGAGAAAAGGAGCTGAAACTGTAATCATATTCCGGACGACATTAGAAGTTAAGATGCCTCTACATGTACCCTACAACAGTGTCTTACCGCATCGCCATCACGCATGAGGGACCGTACCAATGTGGGGGCAGTGTAGAATATTGTCACTTTGAATTTGTCAACAATATCCCAGCAGCGACCTGGATCAGGATAATTTGGTGCCTGCAGGCAAAAGTACTTATGCTACCACAGATCTAGGTCCATTGAACAGAACTTAACACAAATGAAATAATCACCACAGATAACACATCTGGCAAGTAATCATGCTACAGAGGAAGGCAATGACTAAGAAGACTGAAGCTACGTAAGTAGTCTATGATTAGTTTTGTCTTAAAAAGTAATCGGACAAACAAATTCCAGAATTACCCCTTCATAAATGACAACTGTAGCGCCATTGAGCAAAGGTCCGTAAGTCACATAGCTGTGGCCAGTGATCCATCCACAATCAGCTGTGCACCTATCATTAAGAGAAAGCCCTGACTAATATTTCCACCTCGTATTGTATGGAAGCCATGATTACTTTGGAAAGGGCAAAGAAGCTCCAAGAAGGTTGCAGAAGCTGTGATTACCAGTAGATGTCAGAAGGTTTATAATCAAACGCATACTTGAAAGTCGTAGCAGTGTAAACCATATATCCTCCAGTTGTATGGAGAACACCCTGAGGACAGCTCCTAGTTAGAAAATTGGCAAAGAAAGAAAGAAACAACTCCATTAGCTTAAAATTAAATACAGAGTTTAGATACCTTTGGTTTACCAGTGCTACCACTAGTGTACAGCAGGAAAAGGGGATCTTCTGCATCAACCCATTCCACCTCACAAATGGTTGAGTATGTTGGAACGACATCCTTAGAGACAAGGGTTTTTTTTTTTTTTTTTGTGTGTCAAAATTCTGAATGAATAAGCAATATGAAGTACAGCAGACTGTCCAACCATACTATGGCCAAATAGAAGACAATAAAATTATACATGATATCATGGAGACCCATGTAAAACATGTTTAAGAAAACAAGCTATCTGCATTTTCCCATAGCACTTATGGTCTCTTGTATGCCTTTGGGGTGGAAGCTAATATGTTTTACATATGATTGAGCATGTTGGAACGACATACTTAGAGACAAGTGTTTTTTTTTTTTTTGTCAAAATTCCGAATGAATAAGCAATATGACGTACGCAGACTGCCCAACCCTATGGCCAAATAGGAGACAATAAAATTATGCATGATATCGAGGAGATCCATGTGAAACATGTTTAAGAAAACAAGCTATCAGCATTTTCACATAGCACGTATGGTCTCTTGTATGCCTTTGGAGTGGAAACTAATATGCTGGAGAAGATGTCATCTACTTACTTGCCACCATATGTCTCTCCCATCCTGCCATTTTGTGGTTTCCCTCATCATGGCAGACCGATTTTCATAAGTTAAGCAAGCATCTTCACAATGAAAAAGAAAGAGAGAAAACTCAGTAATGGAACCAAACTTTAAGTTCGGAAAATTGAAATCATGAGCCATTCTTTTTCCATATATATAAGGCTTCTCAAACAGCATATTGACCCAACAACGCCCCACCATAGTCGAACTTTACTCTACTTTGCCTTATTCATAGCAGGTTTGTCATAAACCACTCATATTAGGAAACAAGATTTCGGATTAGAACTGGCAATCAGATATGCAAGTTGAGAATGAAAATGAGAGAAACAATTTTCCACCGAAGGAAGTAAAAGAAAATTCTTATTGTCATGTACTCTACTCTAGATCATTGTGATAGACGTGACATACCAACTGAGATGCCATTTTTAGCAGATTCACTAAGTGCAGCATCAACTATGTCTTTGAGATGGATGACCTTGGAACCTCTCTTGACCGCATTGCAGGTTAAAACAACTTTCGGTTTGCAGTCCATGATCCTCTGAGCAAGAGAATCTGCAGAGAACCCTGCAAATACGACCTAATGTACATTAAGGGTAAGAGACATCAGCTGGGAGAACTGAATCTAAGGTGAAAGGGAAAAACTGGGGCAGCACTACCGAGTGAACAGCTCCGATGCGAGCGCATGCAAGCATAGCAATAGGAAGTTCCATAAGCATTGGTAGGTAAATTACTACTGCATCACCCTTTTTAACACCTATATCTCTCAAGTAATTGGCAACCTACAAAAGAGAAGGTTCAAGTGGAACATGTGAATTTGGAGAACAGAAAGAAAAAGTCATCTGAAATTCAACTCCAGCTTATATTGACAATCCAAGTCTAAGACTAGAGGAAGGAGAAAGTAAGAAAGACCTGGCAAACTTGGCTAAGAAGCTGGGTGTAGGTTAGAGAATCATGGAAACCCCGCTCATTGCCTTCCCAGTGAAAAGCAATCTTATCACCGTTTCCAGAATCTACATTTCTATCCAGGCAGTTGTAGCAAATGTTGGTGATCCCACCTTTAAACCACTACACGAAAATTTGTGAACTAGTACGACATTTAAATGATTTCTCGTATGATAAAACTTCGCGGTCAGGTATTCCAAACACATTCGAAAGGGGGTGATGTGGATAGATGAATGATAATATGGAGAACTGAAAGGTAACCTGCACGTAGACATTGCCGTTGCGTATGTCGAAGTTCTCCGAGCAAACAGTATCTCCCCACTTGCTTTTCCAGAGGAACTGGGAAGCAATATCAGACCAAAATCCAGCAGGATCTTCCACGGACCTTTTATACATTTCCAAGTACTGAACAAAGACGAAATGAAGCTTTAAGTCAACGGAGTGATTAGAATAGAGGGTGAATGGAAAGAGGAAAAATGAAGAGTGAAACCTTTTGCGCGGAGGGAAGCAAGGCCTGGCGGGCGAAGTCATCGCTGGGGAAGACAAGATCGTCCTCTTCGGAAGCAAGAGCTTCACCCAAAATGACGGCGTTGAGACGAGGAATCTTACCTGCGCCGGACGGCAGGACTGCCATTGACTCAACATGCCGAAGGTGATTAGTGGTCGTGTTGAGGCTGCAATTGGCCATCCCAAGAACCGAAGAAGAGGAAGCAGCAGCTGTGTGTTCTGATTGAGAGAAAGGATGAGGAACGAGGAGGAATGCCTGGGTTTGGGGGGCTTTGACTGATCTTCTCGTCGATGATCTGAATTTGGATTTTTTATTATTATTACAGCGATGATCCAATATTGGCGGAGTCAGGAGGGGTTTGATATATGTAACGGGGGGAGAATCATGGGTTCGTAGTCCAACACCAACTCCTCCCGCTGTGAACGAGGAGGAAATCATCCTTCCTTCCTTGCCTTCCGCCTTCCGTCCTTGCCTTCCGCGCTGTACCTGTCCCCTACATTTCTTTATTTCGTTTGTTGGATTTGACGGACAGAACAGAGCACACAAGTATGGGTGGAACCGTGGAAGTATAACTGCCCGCACCGGTTAACTACACCCACAAATTGGATAACCCTAAACGGACAGCATCGTCAATTATGTTTAGTATTAGAATCTACACAATATATTATGCACTTCACTCTATGTCATTGTTGCCAACTTCCTCTTTGATTGGTTCTCCTTATTTGGTGGAAGGGCAACTTTGACAATTTTTCAAACACTCAAGGGTCACTCATTATTATTAGACTTTTGATTTTCTTTTTAGTAAATGCGATTAGGATTAAGGAAAAAGAAGATTTGTTTTAAGGTAAATGCTACATAATAATTATTTGAATTTTGTTCTTTGTAGATTTATTTTGCGTGGTTAAGGAAAAAACAGAGGCTATCTAAAGTTGTTTAACTACTAAATGAGATAATGCTTGCGAATTGGATTTTGAGATGATAAAGATGATATATCGTTGTGGCGTGGATGTTTGGGAAGAGGTTCCTTCGGAATAGGTTTTTTTGCATTAGGGTTTTACGGTAAACAGATAAACCAAGCATCAACCTTCAAAAGTTTTAGAATCTTAATTTCACAGTGATTTCGGCAAACATGAAGAGGAAGAAAGACGGGAAATCTTGGCAAAATACAATCAATTTATATTGTTTTAAATTCTTTTAATTTTCAAATTAGCATGTCTAATTTTTACATTAAATTTTGAAAGGTAAGATCACATGTTTAGTCGTAGGTTAAACAATAATTCGATCCATATCGTACCGACTCGATATTTGTGTCGAATTAGATCAAACAAAAAAAATCAATTCTTTTACTCTATGTAATTGCTTAAAGTCGAGATAGTTTTTATTAAAAAATTATTAAACGTAAAATATGGTCCAATGGAATAACTTAAATGTTTCTTCAACCTAACTACGTTGTTATTTACATCTGAATAGTTCCATTAACGATTAAAAAATAGTTGTATAATGATAAACCATTAATCATGAGTCATTGAAATTTTTCATCCGACAACCGCTCCGCTTTTGAAAATATAGGACATAGTCAATAAAATATTTAAAAATATGGCCATATTGTTAAAGGTTAAGTTTGAATTATGATAACTAAAGTTCAAATGATTGAATAACTTAAAAGGGTCATTTCAAGTCAAAATATTCTTTTGCTAATATTTTCATTTTTGTCTCTTTCAAAAATATAACTTTAATACATCTATACTAATATTTTTGGATTTTCTTTACATAATTGTCCAAATAATCTATTTCCGTATCACATTTTTTTCTCCTCGCATTTTTATATCTTTAAACTATTTAAATGTAATACATCTATAGTAATATTATGTACATTATTTACTTTTTAATTCAATAGATGACAATCAACTATATTTAAATTAAAATATTAATAAAATTTAAAAGCTTCATTTCCAAGGTAATTATTCACATATAACGAAGATAAAAAATTTTGTTGATTTTTTTTTGATTCAGTGATGTTTAATATCTCAAGGCATGAATATAGATTCCAGATAGTTTTTCATTTCATTCGTTGTCTAACTTAAATTTCTTATAGTTAAGTATAAAATGAAATACAAATTCAATAAAATTATAAATTTAACGGGCACTAAAAAACATAAACTATCAAAGTACTCTTTTGTACCACCAGTGCACAATACTAAAAAAACGAACCACCTACGTTTAACTAAAAAAAAATACCCAAATGACCACAAACCGGCCAACGGGCTGGATACAACACTAGTAACAATTATAGGTAGCGCGCACAAATGAATGGGTGGATTGGATTGAAGTATCTATGAATTAAGTGAATTGGATCAAATAGGTTATAGGTTGGTGGATTTATGGATTGTATTAAGTGGATTGGTGGATTGATGCATTGATAGGTATCAAAATATAATTTTCAATGATATTTTTTCGTCTAAAAATAAATTTTAGGTACCAAATTTATTGGTTAACTATTGACCACAAACAATTTTTTTTTTAGTTTGAAATTTTAATGTGAATTTTTAGTATGCTTTTTTTAGTAATTTAAATTTTTATTACTTTGGTGCTGACATGACATGAGCTGGATTGTTGACCATTAACCATCCAAATTGACGGTCAAACCACACGTCCAGACAATTGAGTCTATATGGTAGATAGTTGAGGCTAGGATAGCAATTTGAAACCATGAGCCTGATTACATAGGTAAATTTCGGGTAAGAATAAGATATTAACCCTTAATTTTAAGAGTGGTCAGATTTAAGGGATGAGATTAAAAGATTTGTAATTTTCCTTACTTTTTTAATCATATTGTCTCTTATTTGTTTTAAATGGATTTTTTTTAAAGATGGAATCGTTTTGGTGTGATCTACAAAATTATATTCACTTTTAATATATTTTGAGGAAAAAGATTTACGTACCACCCATTACCACTTGTTGCCAACTTGGTACCACTCTACACAACCTTCGCTTTTACTAAACTTTTGAGGAAAAAAATCACGAAATGAACGAGTTCATCATGATATATTATGTTTTACAAATTTCAGGGAGGAATCTCAGGACACAATAAACCACAATATACCACCCTAGTATAAGATGGTAACTAGTTGTAGACGGTGATTAAATGTGATAAATGATGATTAGTATATTCCTCTTATCATATATATATCATTCTACACTATGACATATTCATGGCACCATGGTACACTTCCATATCATCATGATATAATCATATGTACTACCTATCATTACCACTACTGTATAAATTGATAATATATGCCTCAATTTTTTTATTCAAAATATATCAAAGTGGATTTCATTTTGAAGAACATCATTATTTTTTTTTTGGGAATTTTTTTATTACAAAATAAAACAAAAGTGATATAGCTGTGAGAATTCAAGGGATAATACTATTAAAAATATAAAATTTTAGCAAAATTGTCATTTATATTTGGGTAATGACTATTTATTAACCAAAACTTTTAGTTAGTAATTTTGTTAGTAATTTTGACTTGGCAACATGATACTGACTTGGAAGAGACACTTGAAGGTTAACATTCCAAAATTTTAGTATTTTAACTAAGAAAGAGCTACAAAATCATTAACGATAACGTAAAAATGGATAATATTTTGATGCACTATGAAAATTTTGGCTAATTAATAGCATTTTAATAGGTTTGGATAATATAAAAGAATCTGGAAAAAGATTGGATAAAAAATAGACATTACTCTTTATATTTTGAACTTTCAATAAACAAAAGGTCTAATACCATTAAAAATACCAACCTTTAGTGACTTTTCCATGTGTATTACGAAACTTTCGATATTACAATTGTATACCAACATTTAATAGAAAATAAATCTGCAATGATATGGCTATTGACATGAAATTTAAAAAGAAAAATTTTAAATTAAGAAAATGGGATAAAACTGGCGGGTTGCAAATTAGCCATCGCCGAGCTTAACGTCATGCTCCCGGTGCCGGCTCAACATTGCCCAAACCACTACTAATTTCCCAATGAAAACGAACGTATCTCACCAAAATCCCCAATTTCGCCTCTCTACTTCTCCCCAAATTTTCTATTTCAGTTCATCTCTCAACTTCTTCCCCAAATATCCAACTCCATCTCAACTAGCACCAGTTGTCAAAAAAAAAAAATCTCAACGAGCACCAGGCCCGCGTCGGTGACGGGGTAAATTACACACAATCTTCTTATTTGGTAAAATTTGAAATATAAACCCAATTGATAATAGTTCATTTGTTTTCGTAACTTTTGTAATAAAATCTTGTTTGTACAAAAGTTTATCCCTAAAAATATGTTTACTAATACTACGAAAGTTTTATCTAAAAATTGTTGTATGAAAGTGTTTATGGGAGAAGTTCAAATTAAACTATCCATGCGGATTGAGGGAATTAATGTTATTATGAATATTAATTAAGAGAATTGATTCGTGATTTTACAAACAGTAATAATAAGCAATAATATTCATAATAGCTTGAAAAAATGTTATATGAGATGAACGTAAAAACAGTAACAGGAAATAAATATTTGGGCCACCAATCCAACTGTTTAATTGATTTCCAGCCCACAGAAGAATGGGCGAATATTGAGCCACCAGTTTGAATGATCGGGAAGTGGAACCAAAGTCGAAGGCTGTATCCGTCCTTCAACAACCAATCGACTTATTTCTGGTTCTAATCTTATCTTAGATTCTCAATTATGCTTCATCTTCCCCGGGTTCTCCAGTGATTCCTTTTAATCCTATCTCTTCATACTCACCAATATGAGAATCTCTAGCACCGGGCTCGGCCTGTTGGCTGGGGAGTTTGATTATTATCTATTTTGTATGTGTTGTTACCACTTATAATGTGTGTAAATGACAAAGATCATTATGTATCTTATATGTGTAGTTACCACTTATAATGTGTGTAATTAGCAACGATTATTATGCATTTTATATGTATTGTAACCAATTATAATGCGTGTAAATAACAAAGATATGCAACTGATAGCGATATAAATGTTTACAAATAAAACATTTATATTAGATCTTTGAGATAGTACAACATATCGATGAAAATGTTTCCTAGTATTTATCATCCTTGTTGATCACGATATAGGTTATAGATATGAAATTGTATGATTTGAAAAGGCTCGTTGGGGATTGATAGCCACAAATGAATGACCTAAATTGCTAGCCCCAAAGTTAATATTTTGTCTCTTAAGTTCCATATTCACTTAATATGCACAAAAGAGATAAGCGACATAAATCAAGTACTTCAATAAATTGAAAACTAATTATCTCCAAGATCTTATGATTCCATGATAACTGAAAGAGATATATTTAAAATCTCGCACCAAGAGAAAAGTTTGATAACATATTCAACAAAATTGTTGCAATCCTTCCCACAACAGGTAACGAAGTTAGACTCTTCCAAGTACCAAAGTTTCATCTCCAATTTTATTTTTTACTTGCCTAACCCCCAAGATTCAATTTAAAAAGAAAATACGCATGCTTTTGCAATTAATCTCACCTACAAAGACGAATGGATCTAGGAGTAGGAAAGACAATTTTGACCGAACGACAAAAGGAAGTGCATAACATAAAGACTCTGGTAGATTGTGAAGAAGGGAAAGATGTCACCGGGAAAGTGAAGGCGAAAGGAATATATTTGTGGGTCAAGAGAAAGGAAATGACGAAACTTAGTAACAATTATGTTTTATTTCCTCCACAATGTAAAACAAAATACGAACGAAAGAAAACTACCATTTCATGGAAAAACCAAGATTAGCTGAGAATTTTTTAGACTTTTGAAAATGAAATCTGAAAACAAAAACTTTGTTCAGTAATGATTTACTTTATATGAAAGTTTGGTGGTCTGATTACCATATTTTTAAATTTAATTAGTATTTATATAATTATACCATATCGACGATCTGGCATAAAAAGCCTATCGGAGCTCAGCCATATAGACAATTTTAGTAGTACAAAACGGTTGAACAACAGTTTCAACACAAAACATCATATCATTGACTTTTTTTGGTACAAACTCGTGTAATATTTTGCAATTTAATCAATTTAAATTAACAATAATTCTCAAATTAGGTGAAAACAAATTTGTGTAGGAGGTTAAACTTACTTTTTAGTAAAAAGATTACATAAATTTTAAAAATGATTAAATATTAAATTCTCAATTTTTTGTGGTAGTTAAATATTAATTACTACTTTTGCATGTGACGTTTGGACAGATAGTTACATAATTTAAAATGAATAGATTATCATAATTAAAGGATCATTTCTCCATATTCCTTCCCAATCTCTCTACATAACCAATATATAATAAAATTAATTTAATCTCCCCCGCTTATCTCTTCTCCATAACAAACCTGATTATTTTCAAAATACATCAAATTCTCGATTTGGCATAAAAATATCCACAACTGTTAATACCCGCAGAAATCCGATCAACCGGGTAGAGTGAAACTCAAACTTGAAAAATATTCAATTGATATGGATAAAATTAAAATTTGAATATTACGATAATGAGTGGATATGATTTTGTTACTAACCAACTTGAACCCTCTCACCTTTACACATACATATGTATTAACATTATTTTTCTATACATATTTGATAAAATCAACAGACTCTAGAACATATTTGCTATAAACAAAGGTATAATACCTATCCAGTTTTCTTTAATTATTTTTGCTCATTTATAAGAAAATATATTTTTGCTTGGTGTTATTATACAATAACATCTCTAACGTGATATTATCATTAATTAAACATGGCGGGTATATATAAATATATATATATATATATATATATATATATATATATATATGTATGTGTGTATATATATGTATATGTATGTGTGTGTATATATATGTGTGTGTATATATACGTATATGTTAGCTTTAATTGAGAAGTTATTTTTTGTTCGTACTCGTGTCGTGCCGTGCTAATCCGTGGGCAGTCCGGTCCGATGCCCATGTATACTTATCATCAAAAATATTTTTTAGTTTAATAAGACAAATAATAGTAAATATAATGTAATGTTTTATCTTTATTTAAGTGATTAGGGTTCAAATCCCAATAATGACATTTTTATTATATAAAGATGAATTGGGTGCAATGACAAAAATGACCTTCCTAAAATTACCCCGGGTCACGAAATTTGAAATGGGACAATTCTAACCCATGAATGGTTAGGAGGAGTGGTGAAACCGTAGACAGCGGTGGAGGAGTTGGGATTGGAGTCGGTTGTAACAACAATGTGGAAGGGATGGGAAATACAATAGTGTCGAAGACATTGATGATTAAGACGATGCAAAAAATTTTAAATGTACAATTTTAAATAAAAATTATAAAACAGGTGCCGCTTATGTGGACAATAACTGGCACTGTAACACCCCGATATTTGGGTTCAAGTTTGACCCTAATAAAAGAACTGTTGGATTGACGGTACGAAGGGTGACAACCGTGGATTATGAATACTAACAATAATAATAATAACTATAATTATTATATCATTATTATCATTAAAATAATCAATGGGTGGTCCTCAAAACCTGGGAGCGGTTACGGTGATTACTAAAAAAAAGTAACCATCATCATTACTAAGGCAAATTGGGTATAAAAAATATTTATTAATTAACTTTTTAATAAATATAATTTTAGATAGTTACAAGAAAATAATAATTAAAATTTTCTCTTTCTCTCATTCCGTAATCTCTAGCCAGATCTCTCTTCCTTTTTTTTGTCAATCGTTTTCTTGTCTCTATTCGTCCGAACTAATACCACTGCAAAAATAAAGCAAGAAATCAATATCAAACATAAAAACACTACCACTACCACAACATATACCACTTATTAACCAATACCATTAGAGATTTAACTAATACCAATATATGAAGATCACTACCAATAGAATAATATCAATACCAAAAAGCAATAATATTACATAATCAATACCGATGCGAAAAAATAATACCACTACAAAAAAAAATCAATACAAATATACAAAATATATGAAAAATCCAGATCTGAAATTCGACCGAGATGATAGTTCTTCTTTAAGAGAGAGCGAGATAGAGAAGGGGGGGTGTGTGGGGAGAGAGGTGGAGATAGAGGGAGAAGGGGATGTGGCGGTGGGAGCCTAGGAGGGGAGGTGTGCGGGCCTGCGGGGAAGGAAGTGGAGAGAGAGAGAGAGAGAGAGAGAGAGAGAGAGAGAGAGAGAGAGAGAGAGAGAGAGAGAGGAGGTCGGGGAGGAATTTTGGTAGGCGACGACAGGTAGGAGCGACAGCAGGAAGGGAGAGGGTCGCTAGGGATGGAGGCGGCAGCGTTGGAGAGAGGGTGCGTAGCTAGTAGGGTGATTTTGATATAATATATAGAAATTATTATTTTACAAGATTGTAATTAGGTGTGTATCTTTTTTGTTTACAAAATTATCAGTAATCTAATTTTTACTGTACATTTAAAAACAGATTTTTATGGCGCATACCCGTCTAACCCTAAAACTCCAAACCCAGCGTAGAAGCTCAAGTAGGCTAGTAGAGAAGATTAGGGCGACTTACCCAAACACAATCAAAGATAGAATAACATTCAATTCAACTAGATAAACACATTCAATCATTAAAATTCTAAAATATCCATACATCCATAATAAACCTAAAACTAGGATTTGGGCTTTAGAATCCCTAGTACCTTAGACGACTACTCCATAAAGGAGGGAAGAAGATACATAGAAGAGGTGGAAGAAGACTTGATATTGAGGAAGGTAGCTCCTTCTTCTCCTCTCCTCCTTCCTTCAGCTTCACTCTCTTCTCTCTCTCTCTAAACCCAGAAATTCTATCTCAAAATAGCTCCTCTAAATGGGGGGAAAGGGGTCTTCTATTTATAGGCATTAGAGGATAGAGAAATTCGTGGGTAGACAAGGTCGAGATCGCGGCCGCGATCTTCTTCATGGACGCCGCAATCTTGTGACACTGCCGTTTTGGTCTTCGGGGATGAGGAGATCGCGGATGAACTTCACGGTCGCGATCCACGAGTCGCAGCTGTGATCTTCTTTGCGGTCAAGTTGCATTGTGGGCGTGATCCAACTGAGGAAACCATTTGTTTCTCCTTGGTTGTTTCGATGCAAAGTTCGAGCCATGATCCCTTGAATTCGTAGCCACAATCTTGGGCTTCCAGGACGCGCAGCAAAAGAGAAGTTGGTGTTTGAACAACCAATTCTAGGGCTTTTATTTCTGAATAAAATTGTTGATTATCCCTAAAAGACTTAGTTCAACCCCTTATATAGGCTACAAAGTTTTTGGGCAAAAAATAACAAGGAAACCCAAGTTTTGGAGTAAAAGTCACATAATCCGCAAAGGAAATAAAAAATTGGTCGTGCAGCAAAACCAGTCCCGATCTCACGGTCGTTAGATGAGGTCGTGAGATTAACTGTCTTCTAAACGCCCGCTTCACTGGTCTCACGGGCAGAAGTCACGACCATGAGACATGGTCGGGTATTTGGTCTGACACAGCTCCAACACCAATGATCACCACTTCTCGTCCCTTGGACAACTCCACTATTTCGTCGAGCATCCCTTCAAAAATTGGACTCTTCTCTTGCCATCTCGAGCCTTTAAAGCCTTCATCTTCGGGGTACGATTGTTGTAAGCTCTTCTAACTCGATGGATGTCTTGTGAGGCGATCCGGGTTGCATCAAAATCACGCGACAGAAAAAATACAATAACGGGAGAACCCCATGACCGAAGATCTATTTTGTCATGGTAATTCCCGTGACTATTATTTAAACACGGGAACATTACCGTGACTACATTATTAAAAAGTTACGTGATTTCCCGTAACTTATTGGATTACTTGTCACATGGTTTTGTTTCAAGGTCCCAAGGACCTGTGATCATTGGTCCTTACTAATGTAACACCCTAACCCGGCCGGGTACTACTTTTATCAAAATACCCTTTATAAATCATGAAACAAATAAGAACTGAAAACAAATACCCTTTCATAAATAACTTCACAAATACTAAGAATAAAGTTTAATTTCTTAAAACAAAGCCCTAACACTTGGGCAAACCTCTAAAATAAAATCTTAATCCGAATCTCAAGTCTATACTCATAATCATAAAATGTAATAACTAAGCAGTCTCTAATGCTACTGCTTACTAAAAGCCTTGACTAGATGATAGCGTCGTATTTGCACATGTTTGCATCCTTGTTTCTTAACCGTTTTGGCTCGAATTTGTGGTGTCTTGGCCTATTTTACGCTAGGTTGTGTTATTTTGTCATATTTCCGGTCAAGGGTTTAAGTAAGTTTCGGGTCAATCGGAGGTCATTTGGTCACTCAAAAGCCTCTCAAAAGTGGAGCTGAGAATGAAATACGGGCAGACTCCCTAAAAATACGGTCGTAGTTCACAAATTACTGCTTGTATTCCCTAAATTACGACCGTAATTCACAAATTACTGCCAGTATTTCTTATGTCGAGCCTAGTGATGGCTCAGGTACAAAATAAAGTCAGTATTCCCAAAAATACGATCGTATTTCTCAGTGTCTAGCCTATAATTTCACTGCCGGGAGGAGCCTTGGATGCGCCGAGACTTAACCAAAACGCGCGTTTTGGGCAAAATACGGACATGGAAGAATTACGATCGTATTTATGCCTGTATTTCGCCCAGAATCGAGTTGAAAGAGGCAGATTTGAGCCAAACGAAGGGGATTCGACTTTTTGGAGAAAAAAACAGAGTTTTAGAGAGAGAAAGTGCGAAGAACAAACCCTAGGAGCTATTTAGAGTGGATTTCTCACCATTGAAGCACAGATTCCATCCCCAGGAGTGAAGATTGACATCACAGAGCAGATTCTCCCCATTGTTATGAGTATGACTTCTTTGTATTCTGTTTTCCTCTCTCTCTATATATATGGAGTAGAATTTTCTCTCACTTGGGTATGAATAACCCTAGTTCCATGTGTTAGGGATCATTGTTGTAATGACGTTTGGATGCTATACTGCTTGGTTATAATCGATTGAGGCATGTTTTATTGAGTCAATTAAAGCCCGATCAACTTTTCTTGATTTTTGCTGCAACCTGAGATAGATAGAATTTGATTAGGTTGTTAGAGTCTCCTCAATCGGTTGTAGTGAATTGGTTATACGAGAGTTAATCGATTCACTGCTTTATACTAGAATCCAATTTTAGTAGTGGAGTTCTGTGTTTATTGCCTCGGCGTTCTATCACAGTGAAGACTAGTCGTCTGCCGGGTAGTATGTCTGAGAGGGCTTGGTCAGCTTAAGAGATTCCAAGCTACTGTTGGATTTTTAGCAGTTTAATCAACAATAAATCAACCAAAGGTAGTTACAACTTTGACCTAACTAAGGAGATAGGAGGACTCATTCCCGAGTGACTCTTCCCTTGCTTAAGAACTTCGAACAGTTTCTTGATTTCTTACTGCTATTCATTTCAATCACTCTACTAAACTTAGTCCCGCTAGATAATAGGTAATCACGGAGTAGGCAGTATATCTAGGCCCCCGGGTTGATAAAGTTAACTTGCCACTATTCTGTATTTCCATTCTGCGATTACACTTGGTCGCAGTTTGGTATTGTGTCGTAGCGTGTCAAGTTTTTGGCGTCGTTGCCGGGGACCTAGGTTATTGTAGAAACGTGCACGTCTATTACTTTAGCATTTTCTTTACTGCATTTCTCTCTCTTCCACCTGTGTGCCCTTACGGGTTGTGTTTGCGGTCTGTGTGCAGGTAGCGCATGACCCGTAGCCAGTCGGGAGATCTATTTTCGTTAGACCAAGAGCTCGAACGGACTTGTAAGAACGTCAAGCAAGCTTTGAAGGCACGAATGGCTGCGGAGGAAGCTTTGGAGCAGCTGCACATCAACCAGGAGGAAGACATGGGGGGATCCAAACGATGTCGCAGTTGTCCCCGATAAGCACACCATGGGTACTACTAGACCGCCAGAGCCGCAGACATGAGGTCGCCCATTCAGAACCATCAAGTTCCAGCCAATAACTTTTAAAGGAGTGGCTGGACACTCGGCCTCCGGGATCGATCACCACGTTCGCCAACCTGACGGACAAGTTCCTCACCCGCTATCATCATCCGTCGAAGACGACGGACCTGCAAAAGCAAATCACCCACTTTGCCCAGGATAAAAATGAAACCATTCGGGATGCTTGGGAAAGATACACTAGTCTTTTCCTAAAGTGTCCCAACCATGGTTTTACTGACACCTTCAAGGTGGGCACATTCTACCATGCACTCTTCACAGAAGACAAGCAGCTGATTGACTCGGTTTGCGGCGGGAATATGCTAGACCTCATGCTAAAATGGATTTCATCTGACCTCCCTCATGCAAAGAGGCACGAATTGCAAAATAGAAGGCCGGTTTCTGGGGCCCGGGTCCATCCTAATGCTCTTTAATTAGAATTGTCATGAAATTCATATGCTATTAATTAGAACAGTCGATCAAACCGTTCATTATTTTGACCGAACCGGAACCCAAATGTTAGGGTGTACGTAACAACTAATCAGGAAACTTAAGTGATGATAATAATCAATAGGTTTTATTTCATAAATACGATCAATAAGACTCTTTTCACAATCTGTCACCAACTATAAACTGCACTACATACAACTTATGCATACTTGTTGTAAACAAATCCTTAGATACAAAAGACTCTAGTCTGTTGTAAATTCAGGACACTCTAGTCCCTTAGAGTCAAGTAGTGATTCCATTCTCTTCATCAACTCCTTAGCTTGCAAACTACTCTTCTTAAAGATCCTTCGGATAGCCTCTTCGATTTCGTCAAACCACCCTTTGCTTGGGTCATATGACCAACCTAACAGTCACATAAAATTTCTCCACTACTTGTTGCACATAATCACACTGGGGAAAAAATAATATCTAGATTCCAATCCAACTAAACATAAGAGGACATGTTTCATTTGTACCCTGCTTCCACAAAGTAACTCTTCGTTACTTGGTTGGAGCTAGCTCTGGTACTGCTGGAGTTATACCCAACATCTTCTTGCTGAAGTTCTCGTACTGTTGCAGCTATGCTACAAAGAAGCATCAAAAGACATCAAAAGACATAATACAAGTCACTACAAAAAACCAAGGAACAAGCAAACAACAAATACTAGCTCAAGCTATACAAAAGCATTTGGACGACGAGCAAACCCAAGCCAATTATGAGCAAATATATATGCCTTTTGCTGCTTTATAACTGCAGCAAATTCTGCCATCTTATCATTTTATCATGGAAGAAAAATAAATTCTTTCCTATACAATCCAAAGGTAAAAAAGGAGAAAAATAGACAAAATCAAAGCCTATCCCAATAAGTGACATGAAGAATCAATTTTAACTTGAATTAACTTGAAGCACCTAACTTGTCACCATCAAATCCCATGTGTCGTAGCTCTTCGGCCATATTCATCTACATCATGCAAAGAACAATTCATTGTAAACAAAATAGAAAGAGTGACCCACATTACTATTCTTTGGATTGTGAGGGTGCTTTAAAATTCTAAATCAATCTCATATAATCCCAAGGGGAGTACATACCAAAGTGGAGGCATATGTGAAAAATATGGTGCATGGAATGGAGGTTGCTGACGTTGAAACAAATCATGAGATGGGGACGAAGCCAGCGGTGACTACGATATGATTTCAGTTGTTCAAATTCTTTTAGCTAATCAAAATACATAACCCAACAACCACATTAGGAAAACCAAAATAAAAAGGAAATTTCAGCCTAACAAATCTTCTAAACAAGCATAAAAATTCAAATTACTAGCCGCGTAAAATTCCCAATTCTACTAAGTTTGGTGTAGGTTTGAGTACCATCAATTATTTTTTTCTGGATAAAAAAAGAGGAGGGATATCACCTCAGTCTCTAAAAATAAAAAACTTTAGCATCCATCGGTTCCGGGGTCATCCTCATCACCATTGGCATTGAGTACCGGCGACTCCTTTTCCTCTCTTTCTTTGCTCCATGTCCTCCCGACAATAACCCAAAAACCCATAACGAAACTTGCTTTAGAATCAAGCAAAGCAAATCGAACAAATAAATTAAAAGATCTAAACATGAAATTAACAAGATGCCGCCAGAAATTGCTATGGCAGGGAAAATAATCAGCGAGAGATGCAGCGGCGTACTTGGTGAAGGTCGTTGAGATTGACAGCATCGAAGAAGTGGGGATGATGGTCGGTTGCTATTGAAGGTTGGAAGAGGGATCTGGGTGAGATCTGTAAATAGTGTTGGGAAAGTGGTGATGGTTGTGAGTGGGAAGGGTTGGCGGTTAGCTGCGGTGGGAGCGAAGGGTGGATCCTCGGGGGAATCGCTGAGGAAGCGGAGAGTGCCTTCAAGAAATAGGAAGGAGAAGTGTTTATGGATTTTGTTCTTCATAGATGGGGGGGGGGGGGGGGGGTTGAGCTCGGGAGTAATGCCTGCTCTCAAAATTAAAAGTAGAAATAAAGCCAAATAGACTAGGCCGGCAAACGAGGGGGCAAGTTGAAAATTTTCAGGAGTGGAATTTTTTTGGGATACCGTCAAAGAAATGCACCATTTGAAACTTTTTATTTTCCCTTCCCGCCCACCAACCAATTTTCATGGGAACCATCTCATATTATTGTTTAGCAACCAACGGTTACGGGAATATTCTACGGTTATATATAATTTACTTTCAATCATTAGAGTATACCCGTGACATGAATTTTCCATGAGTGAAGATGTATATTCTTGTAGTGACGTTCAGGTGCTGAAACATTGGATGATTACTTGATTGTGTTTGAAGTGGGTCAGTTAATCGACGGTGGAGTATGCATCTCCAAGTCTCTGAATTTAAGTCTACATAGAAATAGTGCATTAGTGCCCCTTAAGTTCCAAAACGTTAGGGCATGGGATCTCAATTTGGTCTCTATTTTTCCCCTCTTCTCACAATATGGGGCATTGTTATCTAAAGAACGTGTTGATCATACTTTGATTATTTGAAGAAGAAATGGAACCAAATCCATGATTATGTTAAAGTTAACCATGGACGCTCCTGGGTGTTTCTGTCAGACCAAAATGAACAAGCTCTTGGGCAGTGGCGTAGCCAAAAATTTATCTAAGGTGGGTCAAATGTGGAAAAAAATATAAAGTATGTTGCAAAATGTGTCCATGTTTTGAAAATTTTCTAAAATATATTCATCATGCAAATTATAAGGGATGTTAAGATATCACAACGAAAAATCGTTCATGATTCCACAACTCATCTTATTCTGAAGTGTTTCTTTACTTTGGTAATTGCATAAGTGCTCTTTCAACACTTGAATGACAACTGATAGCAACAGACAACCCTAAGACAAAACATTACTTTTCAAGTTTTTGTATATGCTAAACTCTCTTATCGAATATATGAATCAAAAGTAAATAGAGATCATAAAACATTACCTTTCGTAAAATTATCTACAATAATATAGAGATCTTTTATTCAATCAACAATCATATAAATCAATTTACTCCATATTTGTATGCTAAATTGCAAGCTTGGTCACTAGAATTACATCAAAAGTTCAAGTTTGCCACTAAAATTAATTTATTCCATTCGTAGTCACTTAAATTAGGTTAACCGTCAAAGTTTGGTCGCTGGCCGTTAGTCTCCGTTAACTTTTGCTGATGTGGCGGTCAACTCTTATAGTTGACCATTAAATGAATGAGG
Organism: Linum trigynum; assembly: GCA_964030455.1. Lineage (NCBI taxonomy): Eukaryota > Viridiplantae > Streptophyta > Magnoliopsida > Malpighiales > Linaceae > Linum > Linum trigynum. The sequence goes on from OZ034819.1 coordinate 69,530,934, forward strand.
TGGCAATTAAAACAAATAAAAATGATTTATCTTTTATTTTCCACCTAATTATTATAAAAATCCTAATTCCCTTAATTATTATATTTCACCGCTAGACCGACGTCGTTCCTCTCCACCGTCACATGAATCCTTCCGCTACCCAACCTCATCTCATCACTCGCGTTTCTCCTGCTAATCACCACCACCTCCACCTCATCACCGTCGACGGCTGAGACTCCCCTCTGCCGTGGGTACTATTCCCTTTTCATTCTCACACTCACTCACGCCTCTCTCAACCTCCAACCCTTAAAAACAACCAACCAAGTGAATTCAGAATACCCCACAACCACCACCATGTCCCTTCTCTTCTCATTACTAGCATTTCTCCTGCTATTCACCACCGCCAAACTGCCTCCGTTATGCGCTTCCAGTTCAACAACTGCTTCGTCAATGTAAACACAAGACCATAAAGACTCTGTTTCTTTTTTTTTCTCTGTAAACTGAGGTTTGAAATTACTTTATCTATGTTTTTTTTTTCTTGAATAGGGATGTGATGGTTCAATGCTAATGGATGACACAGACAACATGCTTGGGGAAGAGCTCTCCCTCTCCAACATCGATTCCCTTCGAATCATCCTTTGTTTTTTTTTGTACTCTGTTTTCGTTCTCTTTGCCGAATCAGACGAGTGGTCCCAACTGGGAAGTGAAGTGTTGTGTGCTTTGGTTTGGGATCGAGTTTCTGAACCTTGATGCTTAGAACGAGGCCAAGGCTTATATGGTTTGAGGTTCTGCTTCTTAGGAGCTATGGTGGAGTTCTGGGATTTGAAACAAAAGGGGTGATATCAAGGAAAGGAAGGTAACGTGAGAAGGAGAAGAAGAGTTTAGGAACGGCTTCTTCGAGGCAAAGCCAGCCTCTTGTAACAATCTACTCTTTGTTCATTTCCTGGCCCCCGATTACAACCTCGTTGCTAAATTAAATAGTCAATCTAAAACCCACTACTCCTAAAAATAAACTAAGAAAGACAATCCCTCTAAGAGCATCTCCATTGGAATTTCATTTAGAATTGCATTATGACATGACATTCATTTGCAATTGCATTATGGAATTGCATTGATGTAGATGACAATTGCATCTTTGCAAGCTTGCATATAAGAGCATCTCCATTGGAATTGCAATTAGAATTGCATTATGACATGACATTCATTTGCAATTACATTATGCAATTGCATTGATGTAGATGACAATTACATCTTTGCAAGCTTGCATATAATGCAATTATGGAATGCAAGCCACATAATCTTTTTTATTATTAAATTATTCATTAATTTTATTATTTGAGTGTTTATGTTTTATTAAATTTAATCAAAAAAATTAGTTGCAATTGCAAGTTAATTGCATTGATGTAATGCAATGCAAGTAAGATGAGTTGGATTGCAAAAAAATAAAGTAACAATAAAAAAAAAACAAATGCAATTGCAAATGTCATTGCACCAATGGAGATGCTCTAATGCAATTATGAGATGCAAGCCATGTCATCTTTTTTTATTATTAAATTATTCATTAATTTGTTATTTGAGTGTTTATGTTTTATTAAAACTAAATTAAAAAAATTAATTGCAATTGCAAGGCAATTGCATTGATGTAGTGCAATGAAAGTAATATGAGTTGGCTTGCAAAAATGGTGTTGTGTAAAAAAACCACAAATGCAATAGCTAATGAAATTGCACCAATGGAGATGCTCTAACAATGCAATCCCTAAATATCCGCCCACTAACAGCACGTAACATGAAGATGGGTTGGCTGGACAGCCTGACGACGATGCTGATCGACCTCTTCGCCGGGTACAACCTCTCGGTGAAGGACCTCGTGGCCCTCTCAGGCTCCCACTCCATCGGCAAAGACCGGTGTTTTGCCATCCAGTTCTGCCTCTTCGCCCGGTATGATGGAGGAAGTTAGCGGCGGAGACGATGAGGACGATGAATTCATGCGATGGTGGAGAGGTACGACGATGGTCTGGCGGTGAAAAATAATAATTAAATGAATTAGTTTTTTAATTTTTATAATAATTAGGTGGAAAATAAAAATTAATTATATTTTATTATTTTTAATTGTCACCTCACTCATTTAACGATCAACTATAAGAGTTGACTGCCACATCACCAAAAGTTAACGGAGACTAACGGCCAATGACCAAACTTGAACTGTTAACCTAATTTAAGTGACTATGGATGGAATAAATTAATTTTAGTGGCAAACGTGAACTTTTGAAGTAATTCTAGTGACCAAATTTGCAATTTAGTCATATTTTTTGCGCCAAGGTGGTGCAAATGACCCACCTTGGCCTCATGTGGCTCTGTCACTGCTCCTGGGTGTTTAAGTTTATGATGATGTGGAGAAACGATGATACTTAGAATGGTTGATTCGTATGTCTAAACTTTTACGGTACTGTTAGTATCCAAAATCTAAATGAATGTGATGGACCCTGTATTCAACCGACATTATAATACATTACTTTTACTGGGAATCAATTAGCCACACAAAAAATGCACAAAATACACCTTTTTGCTTCTCCTTTACAAGTAGAGCTATTAGCAAATCCTATTGGTGTTACATTTTGTGATTTCTCTATATACATCAAGCATACACATCAAATCCACTCCCATGGTTAACCCACGTGGAATAAAAAGGAAATGACACATTGTGCTTTTATTTGATTGCTTGCCATGGTTTTCCACTTCTTTCAAGCAAATGAAACAAACACCTAACCTAGTCTACTCTTTGTACACGTGGAAGGGGTTTATGTGTTAATGGTAAGTGAAAATCTAGTTTTGCTTCCCCCACCAATCAAGTAAACACAAAAGCTTAACCTTTCTCCCACATGGCATCAATTGGACATGAGAATGATTAGACCCTTGTCTTTCCACCTCCTACTTGGATCACAAAAAACCATACTCATTTTCCCATTTACTTACACGTGGGAGAAGCCAAGCAAGATAACCCTTTTTCAATTGGTTGGTATTGTTACTTCCTTTCCTTTCACCAAGCCACCAATATTCACTTCCCTATGTCAATACACATGGGAATAAAGGGGTAATTTTCACCCAGCTATTAACCTTTCCATAATCCAAATCTCCACCAATAGTGAGTTGCGTGGGTGGATATATTTACTCACCTCCCACCACTTATACGGTACAGGGGAAATATATGAGGTAAGTGGGTTTCTTTTTTTCTAATTTTATCTTTTATATGTGTTTGGTTGTAGCCAATCATCCACTGCACCTAGGGTTGGTTACGAGGTAAGTGTCTTATTGTTATTTTATTACGAGCACGTCATTCACGTCAGACACACTCATTTATGTTTTTTGGATATTTCATTTCAGATAAAATTCTGAATCTCTCTCTAGAGCCGGCTCAATATGTCGCTCCCGATTACTCTCATCTCAATACTGACTCGAGCTTCGGAGCGGGTCCCCGCCGACCACTGCCGGCGGGTACCTCTTTTGCAGGTGTCCATCTCGAAGGCTTGTGGCGGACGTTGGCCAGAAAGTCGGCACTCATCGGACCTCAAACACATTGAAACGGGCTCCTCCAAACTTGGCATCAACAGAATTGATGCAGTTTATAGTTGTAATTATCAATAATAATTAATTACATTAAAATTAATTAATGAATGTGAACGCAGGCGTAAATCATATGTCGTATGTTAGACGTACGCTTGTGATTCGTCAGAATTATCTAAATATAAATTATAAATGTGAACGCAGGCGTACGCTAACGTCACCATATATATATATATATATATATATATATGAAGTTCTAGAGTACCCAGAGTGAAATCCGGGGTACCGCATACCTTGAGTAGGAAAACGCTATCCAGAACTTGGAATGACTGATCTTTCGGACATGACACTATACTCTAAACCTTAAAGATCAAAATCTAGGTATTCATTATCTAAATCTTATACCCAAAATCAATTGATTAGAAACAATAATCGACGGTTATGATTTGTCCAAATATAGGCCAAAAAATCAATGCACCATCTTAGGGTTTATAGTTTATGATTTAGATAATTAGGACCTAGGGTTCACTCATTAAGGGTTAGGGTATAGTATCATGCCCAAAAATCATGCTAATTCGAGGTCTAGATTGCGTTTCCATACTCAAAGTATGCGGTACCCCGGGTGAAACCCGGGGTAACGTAGAAGGTACTATATATGTGGTAATGATTGGTAAACACCAGGTGATCTAGCCGTTAGATGTAATTCGATGAGCTCCGGCCAATCTCAATGGTCAATTATTATTTTCTATTAAATTTAACTTCCAATTTCGGTTTAGCGAATCTAGACCTTGGGGTTTATGCATTAGAGGTTAGGTTATAATATCATATCTCAAACTCGATTTAATTCATGGTCTAGATTGTGATATATCACTAGGAATAAATCAATTAAATGTACGAAATTTATATAAAAAAAGGACTAAATTTTAATCTACAATGTCGTAAACTCCGCCCAATTGAAGATTTATATACTCCCAACTTTTACCCGTGTAGGACAGAATCATTCATATATACTTTGGATGGATTGTACTGGACTGGACGGTTTTGGGCTAGGCAGAATAGAGTATTTTCATTCATCTCTATTAATTTACATCCAGGTACATGAAGAAAAGGGATCGAAAGTATCCCCAATATTCAAGTGATGATCATGAATGAAATCAGAGGATGAGAAAGGCTTTACAAAAAAAAAAAGAGAGAAATCAGTTGAGTGATGAAGATCGCGTGCTTGTGGATGCAAGGAGGGGCGGCCACATGCCTCAAACCACGCCGGTAAAGGAGATAGAAAAAAGAAAAACAGGGAACTTGCATATAGGGTTTAGGAACACAGGCACTAGGCAGCAGGTGGCGGCCTCAATTATTGATAGTCAGTTAGTTAGTTTGAGAAGAAATAATAGTTGTAAGCTGAGGAGGACCCCAAATGGTAGGCATCGTCGGCAGGCAGAGGCAGGTGGTGACCGTAAGTGATATTCATGTTGTTGGAATCGGGGAGCGGAAGCATCGTGCTGAACAGCGGGCTGTGCATTACGCAATCCTCCTCGTAGCCGAAACTATTGTACCCACCACCACCAATGTTGTTAATATTGTTGTTGTTGCCCTCGCCATTCATGGCCGTAAAATCAACCATAGTATCCATCATCACGTCGTCAAAACTTGCTGCATTAATGGACAAGTTCTCCACCTCACATCTCGGCAAAGGAGGCAGCCCGCCATGGCCGTCGTCAATGCTAGCTGCAGAATTAATATTGGTAATATTACTATTTTGGTAGTAGCATTCGCTCCCCTGCATGTTGAACATCATCTGTTGCTGCTGGCCGCAAGGTTCAAGACATGAGGATACAATCCTGTTGTCGTCGTTGTTGTTAATGAAGGTGGATGATGAGAAGTCGGGGGAGAGGATGGACGTGACGGAGCAGCCGGCGGGGGTGTCGGAGTAGACAAAGTTGGTGCGAGCGCGTGGGCCGCGCATGGAACGTGCGGCTCTGTCATAGGCCAAAGCGGCTTCCTCGGCGGTATCGAACGTGCCCAGCCAGTGCCTCTCTTTGGTGGTGGGGTCTCTTATCTCCGCCGCATATCTGCCCCACGGTCGCCTCCTCACTCCCAAAAACCTCACAGCAGCCGGTTCACCTGTTTCCAGCTGACCCTGCTGCTGCTGCTGCTGCTGCTTCTTGTTCTTTCTGCTAGTCCCGCTGCTGCTGGCATTGTTAGTATTCTTCATCTTGTTCATATTCTGGCTAGAGAGAGAGAGAGAGAGAGATCAGAGAGAGTGAATGAGGAAGTGGAGGTAGAGGGATAGTTCAGATGGAATATTGAATATTAATTGTTGTTTTAGTTAGGAAGGAAGGAACTAATAACAAGTGCATGTGGGTGGTGAGTGAATCAGTGGTTCATTTGGTATGTATTTATAAGGACAAAAAATGTTGATGATAAACAAAGGGAAAGGCAAATTAATTGAATTTTCGGTCAGTAATATGAATGAAGGAGAACATGCAGGAATGAATGATAGATGGGGAGGGAGAATATAAAATAAATTAAACGAGAAGCAAATTTGTTAGTCATCAATTGATCATGCCTTCTTAATTATTTTTGTTGACTAGCTGCTAGTAGTATATTTGTATGCCCAAACTAAACCTTGATTATTCCCAAGATTCACTTCCCCTCCCACCACACCATACACTTCAATAATTAGACCTTCATATGTAATTGTTATCATGTCTTAATAAAATAGGGCAATCTCTCTCTCCCAATATGTTTATAAATCCACTTTAGTCAATTATCATATGTATCCCACAGCCATATCAACCGACTTCTGTGTTTTATATTACTTGAATTGGATGATTATGTATAATTCTAAAATCTCAGTGCTGGTTCTTGGTTGATTCAAAATTGGGGTTTATGAGCTTGTCTCTGCTTTGATGTGTGAATGGCTAGAAGAAGATGATTTCCTCTGTTTCTGGCGTGAGGAAGAAGATGAAGGGGAAGATGATTTCCCCTGATTTCTCCTCCAACCCAATGACAAACAGAGGATGAAGCCGGCAACGACGAGATCGGCGGCTCGGGGAAGAAGAAAAGAAAGAATTCCAAACGACGGAGAGCGAGACGGGGCGATGGATCGGAGAGTGACCGGCGGAGATCGGATCTCGTTCTCTGCTCTCTCCATGGGGAAGGGGAAAGGAGAATTGGGAGAAAAAATTTAATGATTTTTCATTTTGATTAGAATAGTGGTGAAAAAAATAATTAAGAAAATTATTTAAAATAATAATTTAAACTGAGGTGGCTGACACATGGCATACATTTGATGACGTGTACATCCACATCATTGAAGAGTTAACGGTGTTAAAGTTTATAACGGAAATGGCTAAAGTTGTCAAGCAAGTTTTCAAAAGTGGCTATACGAGTGTATTTTTCAAAAAGTGGCTATATTTGTCACAACGCGAATAGTTATGGCTATGAAAGTGTATTTTGCCTATTAAAAAGTACTTCTAATAGTTTTACAACCAAACACTCAACTGCTTTTTTTGAAAAGTACTTATCTAAAAACTCCAGTCAGAAGTTGCTTTTGCAAAAGCTACCGCAGGGCCAAACTAAGCTTATATATGTTGCAGGGTTACCGTCATTCTAGAGTTATGTGGTCAACACCAAATAAATTTTTATTCAATAAGTTCATCTCCCAGTCACAAAATATTTTAGGAATGATTGATACTAAATTAATTAACAAGCGCATCACAAATAATCAATCATTCCAGATAGATGAGAATAATAAAAATATTATGGTCCAACTTTAAAAAAAATTCTAAGTAAAGACTAGGTGATCACAAAGGGGTGATAGTCATTCACATGAAAACTTGAATACATATAATATATATAACGGTCGAATTAATGGAAAACATATACAACACAAAACATTGGTTGAAAGTGGTTATGATGTCTATATATTGTTTGATGATAAACGGTACTGCACATGCATATGATCATATATGACTCCCCTTTTGATTCCACAATTACAAATTATAAGTAATTTTCCAAAAAAACATTAATTATATGTATATAGGATGGGGAGATCACTTCATATGATTAGTAGATATGATTAGCATGAGCATGTTCTATTAGATACCTTTTAATCATTAGTATTATTCTCACAATGCATACTATTGAAGTTTCATCCCCTCTTCTTCTCTCTCTCTGGCATGAATCTAGTCCACAAATATATTATATCCATAATATGTATGGTAATTTGTGAAGGTTCCTTATATCCATTGGTCCAATCTCATGCAGTCCAAAGCAGCTTATGGTAAACATGTGATGCCATGACTGATTGATTTTGATGGCATACATTGTATATACACCATTAAAATTGTAGAAGAAGAGAAATAAACGACACATTACTATATCATACAAAAGGAGAACACGTTATGAAAACTAATCATTAATAGTAATAAGAGCTTCTCTTATTGATGATTTGATTAATTAAGTTGGTCTTGGTCCAAATACAAATGGGCGCTCGGATTTTTCATATATAATGAAATCTTGAGAGAAAGAAATCATATATATGTAGCATGCAATAGCATTCACCGCACTTCTTATTCCGCTGCTTCCTTTTCATTATCCCTAATTAAACCTCATGCCAGGCCGGTGGAGGGCCAGGGCCAGGAAGACTCAATCACTGCCCCCATCATGTTAATATGATTAAATTTAAATCAAGTGGTGATGATGAGTACTAAAGAAAGGCAATCCCTGTCCCAGCTGCTAAAAAAGAAGGGAATTATTTGAATAAATACGATATCAGATCCACAGGTACAGATATATACCACTAGTTATCTTTATCATTGTGACCAGCCAGCTTCATGCATTGGGCAGTCCGATGGTGGCGTAGTTGCTCCCAGCGCGCATGAGGCCACTCAATTACGTATATCGATTTTTGGCAACTTAATTTTCTTTTCGGTTTATATATGTATAATCATAATTCCTCCTTAATTCCAAGCAAACTAGCGTGAGGAAGAGGTCATCGTCTGCTTTTCCTCTGCCAAATGAAATAGAAATACGCTGTGCTTATGTGTACTCCTGGATCTCCTTAATATAGTATAGTAGAATTTGGAAAAACGATTAAGCAACTTCCGATAATAGTTTGCATGTGGGTAAAAATAATATTTAAGTGGCAGTTTATGTGATCTGTTGTTGTGTTTTAAATTCAAATATAATAGTAAAATGATATTCTTTATCTCCTTCAAAGCCTAATGACTTAACTCAATTATGAGATATCTTTGTACAATAGTATATAACAAGAGAGGTTTGATGAACAGTGCAGACACCAAATGTATTTTACCATTTTTTTAGTATATGAAATATGTCGTGAGCTTTTGTTGTAACTTGTACTAGTTGAATATTTTTTTAATTTTAATTTTTAATTTAATTTAAACCCCTATGTAAAATTTATGGAAACACCACTCGTTATACATAATTGACCCTAGAGAATTTATTATGTAACATTATCTTACTTGGCTGGAGTTGCTTTCCTTACGATTCTTTTATGAAGCTTCACTATATATGGATACTATTTGGACTCCAGAAGCTGCGTTTGTTTGGAAGGCTTTGCTTTTTCGAAGATAATTTGGTGCACCAATTGGAAAGGGCAAGCAGGCTGCTGAAATCTAAGTCTTTTTGCTTTTGGGTTTATAGTTAGTGTGGTGCATAATATTACTTTTTTTTAATAATACCTCTGTTTCATTTCATTAATTTAGTGAATGTAACATGAAATCTTCCTTTCATAATAGAGAGACCAAAAAAGTTAGGGGCCTATCCACCCAAACATCATCTACTTCCCAATCACACTTTGTATGGGCCATGCAATGAGCCAGTTGATTAAATTTTTGGTCCACGTATCTCCAAGTCATCTACCCATTCAATTATAGCTTTGCATATGGGCCATGCAATGAGTCGGGTTGTTTCTCTAATAGCTTTGCATATTTGGCCCAATTCAAACACGATCTGGTCTGGGCTCTTAGGAGATATTCCACCACCTAGTTGTATGTCTGAATCTCTGTCGATTCAAGGTGAAAATTACACCCATTTCCCTCCCAAGTTCCACTACCTTGGCCTCCGCCATTGCTGATTCTCACTGCCTATGCAATCTTCGAACGACCGCCATCTTCAATTTGCCTTCTTTATCTAGAACCACCACCACAAATCAATGTTCCCTACCCTCCAGACAAGACACGTCTACATTAATGGTGAAATTCGTCAGCAACTAGGTTTCCCAGGGAGACTGAAATTTGGGCAGTTGATCCACTATTCCTTTCTGCAACTCCAGCTATTCTTCTAGCTAGGAATGGCAAATTACCCAACTATGGGTAATTATACCCAAACCCAAGTAGACCCATTGATAATGGGTTGGGTATGGGTGAAGTGCATATAGATTTGGGGGTTTATAGATGGGTTTGGGTTTGGGGCTTTCATAATCTAAATGGGTATGGGTTGGATATGGATATCCATTTACTTGAGGGTGTTTTAACTACACATGCAAAAATTGGACCTATTTGCAAAACTTGAAAAGTTTAGGTACCAAAATGTAAGACCAAAAAAATTTAGGTACCAAAACGTAATTTTCCATCGATATTTTGAGGACTTATATGCAAAAAAAATTAAATTTAGGTACTAAATATGCATGTTTATTAAGTTTGGGTACCAAACTGTAATTTGTATTTGGGCATGGGTACAAACCCAAATCCATTTGATATAAACCCAACTCAACCCAAAGTAAATGGGTATGAGTACAAACCCATCAAACTTTACCCATATCCATCTATTTGAATTTCATACCCAACCCAATTGGATTGGATAGTAAGAAACCCATGGGTATGGGCAAAGTTGTCATCCCTACTTCTAGCCATGCACTTGCTCTACCAATTATCTCTTCTTCCTCCAGTTTCCTTTTGTTTCAAAATTGACTATTTCGTTGATCCCAGATGAATCACATGGAGACTAGGAATTGCCCAATTTGTTCATCGTCCTCCTTCTCTTACAATTTGTAGAACCATTAATTCCTCATAGGTAAGGTTCTCTCCCCTAGTGAACATCGAATTTAGAGGGCTAGGTCTCCATGCTGGTTGTGCCCAACCACAATCCCTGAATATGTGCTCCTGTGTTTCTTGTTTGTCACAAAATGGTCACCCTTCACTTCCTTTCTGTATTCTTTCCAAACTTCGAGCTCCTGTAGGCAAAATGTTTCTAATCCACTTCCACGCAAATATCATGACCTTGGCTGGAATTTGTAACTTTCACATCCGGTTCCAGTCAAGTGGAGAATGGATCTCTCCAGTTCCAGCCACATTCCTTTCCTTCCAAATTCTATAAGTTGTCTTAATAATGTATTCATCATTTGTCTCCCCTACACCGATAGGAAATATGTTCGTAATCTATCATGTCGCAATGTTGTTCTTGGTCAATAAGTTCTGAAACTGAAGTAGTTTTCCCAATTAGAGACACTAGTGATTTAATCTTGTATCCTTCATCATAAGGCAACCATCGATCTTGACATACGTCCACACCATGACCATTACCTATTCTCCACCATAGTCCTTGTTTGGCAAGTTCTCTCGCATCCATGAGTCATCTCCTTGTAAAGCCATGATTGTATCATATTTCTACCTCCAAGTTCTCTCTTTGAGGATAGTATTCATTACTCTAGCGGCCAACAAATCCGACCTTGTTAAGAGCCACCATAGCTTCTTTCCCAGTACGCTGATGTTGAAGCTATGCAAATTTCTAAATATCAACCCTTCTTAATTTTTTGTTATACTGATCTCCTCCGACCTAAGCCAGTGGGTTCGATGTTATTCCTTTTGCTGGCCCCCACCAGAAATTGGAGAATAATCTTTTCACTTCTTGTGGTACCCCCAACAGGGATTAAGAACATTGGCACATTGCAAATGTCATTTGCGGTTAAGCCACATATTTAATGAGGACCTCCTTACCTCCTGCAGACAAGGTTTTGCTTTCCCAATGCTTCACTTTTTTCTCACTCTCTCCACTATAAACTCGAACTCTGCCTTCTTTCCCCTTCCAATTTTTGTAGGCAGCCTAGGTATCTCTCGTGAAATTTCACTCCTTTCATCCCTAGGATAGAAGCAAAGCTCAGTCCTTGTTTGCTGATCAATATTAGGACTAACGACAACTCCAAATTCACTAAATTCACATGTTGACCTATCTCTGCCTCATAGAGGCATATAAGACTTCCCAGTTGTTGACATTTTTGTACATGTAGCTGCTTTAGTGAAAAGGATGTTGTCATTCGCAAACAGCAAATGAAAAATCACTAGTGCTTCTTTTCTTACTTGTATCCCACGTATCTTCCCCTCCTCCTCTGCTTTTGAGATTAATCATATGCTTTTGCAATATCCATTTTGGCCATCATTAAACATGTTTTTTCCTTGACTCACAAAAACAAACTACGGGCATCCCAAATACATAGAACGCTACAAATGAGATAAGGGGCAAAATTATATAGTCGAGACTATCTCTAAAAATCAGTAAATCTTTAACTCCTCACATAGGCTTATAGGTTTAAAATTAGCAGGACTATTATGAGACTTCTTTCTTAGGAATGAGGGCAATTACAGTATGATTTAGAGTTTGGGGGCATTCTATCAATTCCATTTATTTGAGGGTGTTTTAACTACACATGCAAAAATTAGACCTATTTGTAAAACTTGAAAATTTTAGGTACCAAAATGTATGACCAAAAAAGTTTATGTACCAAAATGTAACTTTTCATCAATATATTGAGGACTTATATACAAAAAAATTAAATTTAGGTACTAAATATACATATCTATTAAATTTAGGTACAAAACTGTAATTTGTATTTGGGCATGGGTACAAACCCAAATCCATTTGTTATAAACCCAACTCAACCCAAAGTAAATGGGTATGACCCATCAAACTCTACTCATATTCATCTATTTGAATTTTATACCTAACCCAATTGAGTTGGATAGTTAAAAACCGGGCAAAATTGCCATCCCTAATTTAGTGTCGCGCCTTTGACGCTCTTTCCCTGAACAAAGTAAGCAATACACCTAATAGCAATTGACGATTGTTGTTATAGCTTATAACATCTCTCTAAGTCCGCCCATATGGATGGGATATGAAATCGATTTGGCAGGACTTTTATCTTCAGTTCCGGTACAACAATACCCTCAAATAGGGAAGAAACAAAATCTACGAGATGTGACCTCTGTTTAAAGGAAGAAATGCTCGAATACAACCCTCCTAAAGAGCGAGGACCATTCCATGAAGGAATTATATCTTTGGCAGGATCCGAGTTACAAAATACAAACCAACAGATCATGCCCTATGAGAGCTGACACCTCGAGCTCCAATATAATACACCGACTCAGTCATAAAACCTAACCAACATATGTAAACTACTAACCATTTAGTTCTAACTAGTAGCCAGCAGAAACTGCTATCTAAACATCTAATCAGCAGTCACACCGATAAGTTCTAAGAAAGGTAAAGCGAAGAGAATCACTACACGCCATACCAATTTGATTTCCAGCAGATACATACTACCAGAAACTAAAACCTACACTATAGGCCTATATATCAGCCACAAACCAGAATGAGCGAGAAACACATTCACTATCGAAAACTAAATGGTCAATACATCTTCAGCCAAACTGAAGCTAGCAATCACACAAAGACTAAGGCGGTTCCACATTCTCGCTACAAAATAAGAAGCAATGGAATTACTGATTCTACTCACCCATCAGGTAGTAACTCATCATCAGATATGACTACATATCAGTAATCCTTCAACAATGACATACCTTCAACTAGCGGCAACAAGAACATGAAACAGAGAAAGAAACGCACCGACACTATGCTCAATCATAGATATTAATAGAACTCACGGAGCAAATTCACTACATTGTAGTCGCAACCGCAAAATAACATCCCCAAAATGGAACAACAGTGCGTCCTCAATCAAACATCATGAAAACAGCTACAGAAACGAATCCAACATTAATAATATTCCATATGCGAGCATAGAACGCCAGACTACTTCATAGATTTTTAAAACATAACTAATCACCCTTCTTCCTGAAAGAGCATCCCTCTGTGAGTCTAGCACGGCCTCCAGTAGGCTGGCACAGGACTGACTGACAGTTGCCGCAGACCACCACAGTTTGAGAGTGACTAAAAACAGTTGTACTGCATAATCAAAGGAAAGGATATAAGCTCTGCCCGCAAACAAGGTTTTGTTCAGTATTCAAATCACTTTAAAGGCAGTTCACTGAGAGACTAAGGTAACAGATGAGGTACTTACATGTTGAAACACCCTTGGCATTTCACATCCTGCAATAAACATCACAATATAGGGCGTCAGAATCATAAAAGAAGCAGCAGAAATCATCAAATTGAAACGGACAACTCATTGGGCAAAGGAACAGATACCATGAAGAACGAATTGGGAGACTGGACAAGCCGCTTAAGCTTGTGCTTCCTCTTCTCAATATCAGCAGGTGGGTTCAACAAATCCACGTCGTTCTGCAAAACCTATAGAAACACAGACAGAGACCGAAATCAAACACAGGCTAAAACAATCCAAATCCATTGAGCGCTAATTCGTAGGTAATTATCCATTTCAAGCATACAATCGTACACACATGAAAGGACACTATCACTACAACATGATCTGGAGAGCAAACATAAGAGGACTTCGCAACTAATTGATTATAAATAGCTAATTCCAACGGAAACGAAGATAATATACGAACTATTAACATATCCAAGACTCGTATAACAGGCTGCGGAGCCACAGGGAAAGAGTGAAAAATCGGATCGAACAGTATCCGAAACAAACGAATTAAAACAAGGCAACCGAAGGCGAAGAACGATTGGGATGCGAAACCAGAATCAGATTAAGAATGCCATGAAATAGCATAGGAATATGAGAAAAGAATGATTACGACAGAAGGAAGATCTCACCATCTTTGCAAAGGAAGGAAGGATCCGAAAGGAAGGAAGAAGAAACCCTGGAAGCACTGGCTGCTGCGTGTGGCTGTGCTGCTGGTAATAGGAGAGGAAACCCTAAACTTGAAGATCTTGAATATATAGCGCGAGTGAGGGGAGAGCCCTTTGCCGCTGGATTAAGAGCGTGTGATGATCTTCGCGGGCCGGTTAAGTTTAAGGCGGTGGTGAAGATGGCTTGACTTTTGGCCCAATTAGCATATTTCTTGTTGGGTCCATGACAAGTCTTTTCTGTGAAGTGAAAGCCCGTTGCGGCCTCGTTTGGAGGGAGTTCTCTTTGGGCCCGATCAGTTTTGTGCAGTAAAAAATTATTTTTCTTATTTGCAAATGGTAATTAGAAATTATCAGAAAGAAAGAAAGACAAGGAAGTAAATTGTATCTACAAAATACTATAAGAGGATGTCAATAAAGAGCCTTTGTCACATCAGCTCTTTCTGCGCAACCTGTATTGCTAGGGAGGACACCCCTGGAATTACTCAACCCGCTCCCAGCGTCAATTCACACTCACAACCCAGATTGTCAAGTTTCTTCTCCGCAACACCAGCTGTCAATAAATCTTCTTCAATCCCTGAAATATCTCTGTATAAGTCCGTCGTCGCTGAATCAACAAATCCCTCCGCCGCCGCTTCTTTTTCCAGTCACTGATTCAACTTTCGAAACTGAATAGCTATTGGTAAATTGTACCGAGTTAGGAGTTGATGCCGACCGAAAATTAACAATTGTTGTCTGTGGCTTCTCCCTCTCCCGGTCTGTAAGTATTCCTCTCCCTCTACCCCCCTCCATCTTCCACAGCATCGCTCTCTACTCCAGAATTGCTTGGGCGAAGTGCATCCAAAATATGGGTAGGTGAATGATCTTGGAAATTGACGGG
Source organism: Linum trigynum (assembly GCA_964030455.1). Lineage (NCBI taxonomy): Eukaryota > Viridiplantae > Streptophyta > Magnoliopsida > Malpighiales > Linaceae > Linum > Linum trigynum. The sequence goes on from OZ034819.1 coordinate 69,546,370, forward strand.
GTGATGAAGTAATTATAGAAGGATAAAAGTGAATGGGTTTGGTGGAAAGGAAAGAAGCGTAATGTTGGTATTGGAATCATCAATAAGTTGGTACTGGAAGATTAGTAGATTAGTCCTTATGTTATGGTGATCGCGTAATGGAAAATGATATGTGAGTTAAGGAATATAAATAAGATTGGATATAGGTCAAAGAAAAATTGAGGACCAAAACTGAATCAAAAATATGTTTTGTTCAAATTAGATGGAATTTGGAGAAGAGTGAACAAAGATCAAAGGAAAATTGAGGACAAAAATTCGACCAAAAGTATGTTTTGTTCATTGTGTTCGATTTTATCTAGCGTTAATTTCAACTAGCTTTGAGCCCGGCCCATGGCCGGGTTATTTGTCTTCTCTATTTCTGGTTGTCATGTCGGTGGAATATCACCTGGTTGAACCTGGTTCAACCTGTGCCGGTCATGAAACCGGAATGACACTACCAGCATGACCGGTATGATCGATTTACACATTCTAAGCAAAATAATATCATTTTATAGAATTTAATTAAAGGTGATCACTTTATAAAAAAAAAACATTAAGGGTGAGCCACTCATCAACCAACAGATCTCCATACCTATGTTGTTGCAGTTAAATCACAAAGACAAATAAAAGCACATACATAAAAAGGAAGTTAAAGGGATTGAAAAACTCAGGCAGCGTGATACTGGAAGAGATGGCAATGGCATTAACTTAGTAAATTGAAATTCGGAAAAGAACTCAGGAAACAAAATTAGTCCTATTAAGTATTAATCTAATTAACAATGTCAATTGACATATCACTGGGTTTGATAATTATCCTGTCTATTGGCACCCCGGCCTGCTAACAAACGAAAAAAGGAATAATTAACTGGAAAAATTAAATTACTTGCTGGCAACACCATTGGCATTTGGGGAGGAAAGACGATGGAGGTGATGGAGTGGAGACAGTCTGGTGGTCGGTTCGGTTTGGGATTGAGTTCCCGGTGGGCTCTGCATGGTGGCAAATGGTGCATTGGAAAACAGTTATAGTTATAGGTTTCGCAAAGCGCAGAGTGAAGTGGATGGGACTTGTTTCAAATTGGGGAGAATGAGGACCCTGGAATTCCTTAATGGTGTTTGATGAGAATGATGGTGTGGCGATCGGGAAAGGAGGCAGAGTCGGGGAAGAAAGAAGAGTTAATTTTGAAGTAACGGGTAGAAAGAGAAGGAAAAACCACCGCAATTGTGGTTATCGGAGGCAGAGTTTGGAAGCAACCTGAGGGTCTTTTTAGAAGGTAGAAGAAGCAGGGTTTTTTTTTTTTTTTTTTATTTTTTCAGAAATAACACTGTTTAATTTTTTTTCCAAAAATAGCACCCAACTCCGAAAAATTCCAAAAACATCACCCTTTCGCAAAAACCGCCACCCATACCAGCAGTTTAGGCGAAAACCGCAACCGGGGCGCGTTTTTCGATGGAAACCGCACTGGTAGGGAGCGGTTTTGCAAACCGCATGGGGTCGTGGCGGTTTGGTTGCAAACCGCACCCCCGCCATGCGGTTTGTTTGCAAACCGCCCCGACCTCATGCGGTTTGCAAAACCGCTCATACGGGTGGCGGTTTTTGGAAAATGGTGCTATTTTTGAAAATTTTCGGAGTTGGGTGTTAATTTTGAAATTTTTTTAAACAATGCTATTTCTGAAAAATCCCTTTTTTTTGTGAAAGATAAGGTTTTAGTTGCTGAGGTGGATCGTTGTAATTTGACGAAAACTGGTGTGGACACTGTGCAAATCTAAAAGGCCTTCAATATTTTTTACATTTTAAAATTAAGAAAAGAAAACTTGCAAGTGGGTATAAAAATTCGGTTGGGAAATGTTTTTTTTTTTTTTGAGTTGGTTGGGAAAATTTAAATACATTCAAAAGTTTCGGTAATTAACACATGAGAAACTTTAGGTATGAAGATAATTTCTATTTTTGGCGGGAAAAAGGCTAAACAGCCTACAACAGAAGAAAAAGAAATTATAAAAAAATGCCGAAAGTTGCGGGGAGTGATTTCCCGAGAAACCTCTTTATATTATTTTTTAGATTTTAGATAGATTTAGATTTCGGTATAATTATAATTCATAATAAGATAATTTGTAGGATCAATAATCAAAATATACTCAATCTTATTCAATTCAGTCTAGATATCGATTCAGTACAATTTACTTCGATGTAGACTTGATGATTACCCACCTCAAAAAAAGAATTGTACCTGAGACTGCAGTTCTGCGAGTAGTATGTGGCAAAGTCTTAAACTCCGGCTTTAACTTCCTACAACTGTATGTCTATCGATTTGTCTAATGCTTTGCCAAATATGAATTCAATAAACTATTATACATGAACAAGTTTCATGCAATTCCAATAACCAAACTCCACGTCGGTCCAATTTTAGGTGATTCCTTAGCTTTTGATACTATATTCTCCCCCTTCTACTTTGGGTTAGGGATATTATTGCCAGATAAATTCTAACTTGGCCTCATCATAGATTAACACCAATTATATACCAAAGCAAATAATTTTAACCCAATTTAAACAAAAATATGTGCTCTGTGGATATACAATGTAATCTCATGCTTACCAAGACAAGAAAAGCTTACCAAGGTTTCCACAAATAGTGATAAGTGCAATAATGATCATACACCACAAAATTTGCATCCCTAAATTCGAGGATAAACTATTCAAATGTATATTGACAGAGACTAATAACGAAAAGATGTCAACTGTTGTTGTGAAAGCCTTTTATGGATAGAGATCGAAAGTCTACAAACAAACGATATTATTTCAATAAAGAACGAACCTCATCTATTTGTTGCCCTAAATTTTTTAGACCAATCCAAGCAAACTTATATATACTGTCAATATTTAGTAGGTCAATTTTCATGTATGGGAATGTTAGTGAGTGGATTTTTAAATTGTTTCTGATTTGCATTTTGCTTAATGCTTACCATTCTGCAAGGTGATCAATTGGAGTTTCAATGTGTAACTTTATAACATGAAGTTGGTTTATCCAATTCGTTCTCAATTGTCAACTTCTTTAATTTTATATACACACTTTACTTCTGCCATGATAAATTTGGTATTGTTGAAGTTGAAAAGAATATATGACAAAACTTAGTCAAAATTTTGTTTCACATATTCTGTTGATATTTCACAAATTCAATCTTTCCTTCAAGAAGAAATAGAAAACTCTGCCGGCCAACGGGTCGGGCACGATTACTAGTATAGGTAGGAAAGGCATGGGAAGGATTAATTGAAGGGAATGGAGTTAGGTACCGAGAAGTTGTCTTCTTGTTTTTCAACATTCTTATCATTACATCTATACAATATAACAACAAGTTGGATATCAATTTCATCCAAACCATTATTATTTTATTAGTGGTTTAAAATTTTATGCAGAGTAAAAGATTTTTAATTAATCAACTGCAATATTGAATCAGTATCACATAATATAGAACTGTATTTACCCGTATTCATCACTAAATTCAAATATCAAAGAGTGTAGTATTTTTCAAATAGATTAATTTTTTTTGTCTCAAATAATTAAAGTAATTCTAGTGAATCATGTTGTATATAATAGAGTGCAACATCTTATTATTCACATTACATACATGCTAAACTAGTTAGGAAGGAATAAGGTGAAGTAACCACAACTAGGGGTGTCAGTCGGTTTCGGTTTAACTAAAAACCGAATTCTCGGTTATTGGTTAAACCGAGCCACCTCCTATGACTACCGACCACCGACCGTGAGGGGGTCACGGTTAGCCGGCCAACCGACCGGTCGGTTTCGGTTTAAGACTCGGTTAGCCGGCCAACCGAAAAACCTGCCCACTTTCTCCACTTTTGCCTGCCCTTTCTCCTTCATGCTCTCTCCTCGGAATCTCCTCTCAATTCAATCCTCCAGAGACAGAGCCATGTCCATTTTCTTTTCCTTCGACCCCTAAACCAGACTCTACCCCTCTCTAGCTCTGCTCTCCCTCCCTCGCCTGCGTCTCCCCCGATCTGGTCACGACTGCCGCCGAGCCGTTTCCTTCTCTCTTCGCCCAAAACCAAAAACCAAAACCCAGAAAAGGGGTCAAAATCCCAGCAAAAACCCAGAAAATCAAACATGCAAAACCATAATCCGCCACTTACCATCGATTTGGAGGCTGGCCGGCACTCCAACGGCGTATTATAGGCTGGGATCTTGTCTAATTCCAAAGTGGATTTTCTGGGTTCATGGGAAGTGATTTTCCCCTCCTGTTTCTGGGAAAGAAGAAGAAAGTAAATCGAGGGAGGAGGGTTTCTGATTTCAGAAGGCATGGTGGAGAGGGAAGGAATGGTTTTTGGGTCTCTGGTTCGTTTCGTAGAGAGAACTAAGGAGAAGGAGGAAGAGAGGTTTGAGCGCCGACGACGATGGTGGTGGCGATTGGCGAACGAGGAGAAGGAGAAGGAAACGAATCGGAGTGCGGCCAGCCTACTCTCGACGACGATGGCGGAGATGAAGGAAGCAGAGGCGGGGAGGATGGCCGACAATCTGGTGTCGGAAGCGGCGCGACGCGGGGAGATCCGAAGAGGCGCGGCGCGGCGCAGGGAGATCCGGAGAGGCGGCGCGGTGCGGGGAGAAAGGAAGGGGTTAGGTTTCGTTTGTGTTGGGGGAGGGGTTCTGGGAAATGGGAATGGAAGCGGGGTCGTTTGGAGCAGCAGGCGCGTAGGTCGGTTACCTTCGGTTAGTCGCGTAACCGGTTTCCGGTTAGTCGGCTAACCGAAGCACCCCTCAGCCCTTCCGGCAACCGACCGCTACAAGTAAAGGGCGGTTTTCGGTTAGCCACTAACCGACGGTTATCGGTCAAACCGACCGGTTAGCCGCTAACCGACAACCGAACTGCCACCCCTAACCACAACCGACTTTGAATGTACTAGAAACCATAACCGTATTAGGAGATTAATGAAGCTGGGAGTACGGTACTAGAAGGCGTGGGTGGAAGAAAGATGAATAAAAGTTAAAAGGACATATATAGTAGCTAATTAAAGGTGATTCACTTATTTGTAAACTTGTTGTACATTTCACTCGTAATAAGTGTTATAATAATTTGCAATGTAAGTTATGAAAAACTGTAAAATGATTAATTAAATTGATGAACAGCATAACTAGCTTAAAAATAAAATGATGAACGTAATTCGGGAGCGGTTACGGTGCTAATTGTACAATAGTTAGCACCGTTCTAACCAAGGGAAAAACTACTACTAGTTTGAATTAGTAGTGATTTAGCTTAGATGTTGTATTGATTCCGTTATTTTTAGTAGCGTTTTTTGCTAGTTATCACGGTGCTAACCCCTATAAAAGTTAGCACCTAATCCCATCCCACGTAATTCACATATATGACTATATATGTTTGCAGTTGGGAGCAGATTATGTAAACATTAGAATATTAATAAGTTAACAACGTACAGGAATTGATGATGGAAGGTTTTTAAAGGCTCAGTCAACTTGTGAAATGGAAACAAAGTAAATTAAGATAAGGGAGTGAATAGTGAAGATAGGGAAAGGGGGAAGGTAGGGGGGATGGTGCGTGTTAAACTGAAATGAGAAGAGGGTGGAGTAACCACGTGGAAGCTCAGCTATCCGTCAATGCTACCTACCAGAAGCCATAAACACCCCACGTCGATCTTATTCACTCCAGCCAGCAGCAGCTCCTTCCCGATCAACTTTAATACACCTACGTCCCTACCTACTATTAAACATCAACGATCCTTCAATCCAGTTCTAGCTAGCTACATTCACATAACTAAACTACCCCCACTCCCCCTACCTTCTTATATATCCTCCCACGCCTATCCAAATTCTCCACAAACACCAAATTACTTCCCGGCTTTCAGTTGCCTAGCTACTGTGTAGGTTAATACCAACGAGAGTGCATATATATATACCACGGCATGGCTGGGGAAGGCGTTAATAAGGTGGAGGAGATCAGAAAGGCCCAGCGGGCGAGTGGGCCGGCCACCGTGCTGGCCATCGGCACTGCAACTCCGGCCAACTGCGTCTACCAGGCCGACTACCCTGACTATTACTTCCGCATCACCAACAGCGAACACATGACCGACCTCAAACTCAAGTTCAAGCGCATGTGTACGTTACCCCCGACACCCCTCTCTTTTTCTTTTCAATTATTTCTCTAATAATTTCGTACATACCATCGATGCATCTTTAATATCATCCTCGTCACTTTATCTCTACGTGGTATGTAATACCTCTACCATAGAAACAGAAGGGATTATTTGTATAATTTCCAGTCAGGCAATGCAATTATTATTTCCTGATCTGTTGTGAAATAGCCAGGGGCTTTTCTTATGAATAGCTGGGGGTTTTATTATTTGAAAGGCAATTATATTATTATATCTTTCTACCATTTCTTGTCATGTCGCCAATTTTATTTAATTTTGCAGCTGAATTAATTAAATTCTGAGTTTAGTTTTTTATTATTATAACAAAACAAAAGAAAGGGGGGGAACTATTTGATCCACTGTAAATAGGAAAGAAAGTTAAGCCTGCAAAAAGCTTCATCGTCACGGGTCTCGCACCTGAATGCATGCATGAAAAGAGAGCCAAAGTCATGAGGATCCTGCAGCATGCCGATGGACAATTAACGGAAACCTACATGCATAATTATGCATTATTACTCCCTAAAGATTTGTATTATATCTATTAATACATGCTACAGATTTGTGGAACAACATATATTAGGTTCAGATTAGGTGTGCCATCTTTTACTAGCATTTTATATTTGTGAACCAATATTGTTAAGGTCGGCCCATACAAAAATTTCGCTCATATATATTTGTTCACCAAACTCATTCAAACTTCAATACATTATTTATAGCCACTTGATCATATGGACCCCATATCCTTTACGTAGTTGCAACATTTCCCTTAATTAAGAGTGCGATGTTTCACTGGGATGAGTAAATAAATAGTAACTACTCATCAAATCATTTCCAAACATGACCAGTTGCTAACAAACTAATAAGTTAATTGTTAATTTTGCAGGTGAGAAGTCGATGATAAGGAAACGTTACATGCACGTAACAGAGGAGTACCTAAAAGAAAACCCAAACATGTGCGCCTACATGGCCCCTTCCCTTGATGCTCGCCAAGACATTGTGGTGGTAGAAGTCCCCAAGCTCGGCAAAGAGGCTGCATCCAAGGCCATCAAAGAGTGGGGCCAGCCCAAGTCCAAGATCACTCACCTCGTCTTCTGTACCACCTCCGGAGTTGACATGCCCGGAGCCGATTATCAACTCACAAAGCTCCTTGGCCTCCGCCCCTCCGTTAAGCGATTCATGATGTACCAGCAAGGTTGCTTCGCCGGCGGCACTGTTCTCCGTCTTGCCAAGGATCTTGCCGAGAACAACAAGGGCGCCCGCGTCCTCGTCGTTTGCTCCGAGATCACTGCTGTCACCTTCCGTGGGCCATCCGACTCCCACCTCGACTCCCTCGTAGGCCAAGCTCTCTTCGGTGACGGAGCGGCGGCGGTGATTATCGGAGCTGATCCGGACGAGAAGGTGGAGAGGCCCATGTTCGAGCTTGTGTCGGCTGCACAGACCATACTGCCAGACTCAGAAGGAGCAATCGACGGCCACCTGAGGGAAGTAGGTTTGACTTTCCACTTGCTCAAGGATGTACCCGGTTTGATTTCCAAGAACATCGAAAAATCGCTTGTAGAGGCGTTCAAGCCCATTGGAATTAGTGATTGGAACTCGTTGTTCTGGGTAGCCCATCCTGGTGGGCCTGCTATTCTGGATCAGGTGGAGGAGAAGCTCAAGCTTAAGCCCGAGAAAATGCGGGCGACTCGAGAGGTGTTGAAGGAGTACGGCAACATGTCCAGTGCATGCGTGCTTTTCATACTGGACGAGATGAGGAAGAAGTCGGCGGAGGAAGGAAAGCTGACGTCCGGTGAAGGGTTGGAGTGGGGTGTTCTTTTCGGGTTCGGACCGGGGCTCACCGTCGAGACCGTTGTGCTCCATTGCCTCCCTAACGCTGTCGCAGCTACAGAGTAGATTTATATGCATAGACCCTACATAACAAGAAAGAGGGGGGAAATAATGAAAATGGAATATTGGAAGGACATAGTTTTTTGAATTCTAAAATTAGTCCTTTATCATGTTGAATTTTCTTAATTTCTTAATGGTTTTATCTGTTGTGTTTTTGTTTATTACATATTGTGTGTGTGAGTTTTCGTTGTATTTGAAATTTATGTTAAGTATGATTTAGTTACAGTCAATATACATATATACCAATCTATCATTTGATATAATCTATGTTTTGTTTATTTGTGTAATAAACACATGTAATGCAAACCGTTTAACCTAAATTGACTAGGTTTTGTTTATTTGTAGAATAAACATATGTAATGTAATACAAACAGTTTAACCTAATTAATTGGATGTCAATTAAAAAATTTTCTTTCTCTCTCCTTTTTTAAACTCTCTGTCTTCTCTCTTCATATTCCATTTGCAGATGTGAGAGGGGGCTGCTGTCGGCGTCTTTCCGGCGACCAGCGGTAGCCCTTCGCTCCTTTTGTCTTTCGATCGTCTTCTTCTTTGCATGTTGTACATTATTCTCCTTCTGATTTCAGATTTTTCTCGCCATTTCAAGCCTCTATTTCTCCCTTTGCTGGGTGTTCCTTTCTCCCCCGTTGTTGGATTGATCTTTTGTTCCTCCGATCTGGTTCTTAGATCTGGAGATGGTGGACTGATTTAAGATGCGATTGGAGGTCAGATCTGAATAGTCTTCTCATTTCCTCTCCCTCGTCTACCTCCTTGTCTTTCCTTGCAGATCTTGGTGAGTCGGAGATGCAACCTTTGGCGTTGGACGCGGAGTGGAGAGATTGAAGACTGTAGTACCATCCCCTCTGGTTGTTTCGTCGGCGACCGGTCGGATGATGATGTTGTCCCGGAGTTCTCTCGGCGTAGATCGGCTGGCTCGGGGAGGGTTGATTGGAGGTTCTTTTCCTCTTCCCTTCTTTCCGGGTTTGGTGGAGATCGTTCCCTTGTGTTTGGTGCTTGAAGGTGGTGGTTGGGCAACCAAGCAGCGGTGGCGAACTCGGCTGCGGCGGCTAAGGTTCCAGAGGGGGTGGATGGGTGTCTAGGGTTTGGAATTCTCTTCATGTTTTGGCCCGGGTCTGGGCCCTATTGGGTACCGGCTCATTTGTGTTTGGGCTTCTTTGTTTTGGGTTTCAAATCTGGTCATTTTTTCTACTTGTACTTTCCATTTGGCTTTGACCCGGTCGCATTCTTAATGAAACTCTCTTAAAAAACCTAAATTGGCTATTAACAAAGTTAGTCTGTAAGCGGTTGAATAGCTATAGCCTAAACGAGTGGAGTAGCAAGGCAGACGTTATAAATTACGTCCAATCGGGGAAATCATAGTATCTTGTCGCTTTAATTGGATTCGAATTGATAAGAGGCGATTTTAATTGCTAGGATGTTGAGGTAGTGCTTAACTAACAAGGTGTTTTAAAAAAATCACAAAATATGGGTTAGGCTATTAAGTACACCTTTTACCTATCATGGAATCAATTATTTGGAAGTCATTAGTTATGTGTTGTCTTTAAATAATTGTATAATTCGTTCATATCATTATTGAATGAGAAAAATACAAAAATTATGTGGGTAGGTGCAACCTAACTTGGAAAATACAAATTAAAAAAGATTTTGTTTGTTCATATACAAAAATGTGGTCTTTACTAATAGCCCAAGTTTCAAAATCACATCCCAAAGTGTAAAAGGGAACGAATAAGAGCTACGCAACAACGTCTAAATTTGAGAGTTTGAAATAATAAATAACAAGGCACTATTTCTCAAACTTCTGTAGCGATGGCGTCTAAGTATGATCACAAGTATTTTTTGTCGATTGGCAACATCACAGTTTAATTGAGAAGTGCGAGAAATCAAATATTATGCTACCTTATAGAGGATGAATATTCATCGTAAATGAGGGGCTAAGTATACCATCCTACCAATTTTAAAGTTTGGAAAAAGATATCAAGCACATATGTTATAGTCATGTAGAGTATATATAGTTCACGTCTTCTTGTGTATTGAAAAAGAGCAAAATATAGTAACAAAGTTTTTTTTATTTGTTAAGAAGAAACATCAAAGCATAATCACAAAAAAAATATCACCACGATAGTTATAAATTTTATAGTTCATGGATTATTCAAAGAAAAATGAATATTTCTAATACCGAAATGTAACTTAACCCCATAAAAAATAACCGAAGACGGAAACAAAGACCCATTCACTGTCATTTAGTTTGTCACATTACATATCAGGGCTTTGAAGTTGAAAGCTACAATATAAGCTAAAAGCTTAGGCTTGGGCTGGAACAAAAGCCTATTGGCTATGGATCAACATGTCACATATCATGGGCTTGATAATGGGGGAAAAGAAACTTATGTGCTCTCGTATCTGTTTCAACTGAACCATCTATTCTTTTTGTCACCATCGTCATCATTGACTCTGTGTTGTGCATGTTATGCGTATGATTTCCTTTTGAAATATGCATTTCATGGTAGCCACCTCCTTTCCTTATCCTCTAACCATCAATCTCTATGATCTCCCCTCTCCCCCACTTCCCCCCATGTATGCAACTTTTTGAGTTTTTGCCACCTTATTGTCATTCCGACTTCGCCCACTAACTGATTGGCACAATGTGAACCAAATATCTAAGCATATTTATTAACCATCTTCTTTCACAGGAACCTCCATCGAAATGATGTTGTTTCCCCGACCAGTCATGAGTATACTTCTTCACTGTCCAGAATGATTCTTACAAAGTGTTATGGTCCATAATCCACATCCCCAATCACCACCACCCGCAACATATTTAATGTGAAGCGGAGCATGACCATGCACACCATCTCCTCTTGACTCAAGTACTCACCCTAACGACATCGTTGAGGCTCTCTGCCATGCTAAACCCCATCCTCCTAATTATCCCATGGTAACTCAATTGATTAATGTAAGTTATTCTTATCCTCTTCTCATGTATTTTAGTTTAACGACTGTTTTGTTTCTCTGTATCTTATGGCCTTTAAGGATCTTTCGTGGTTTCATTGTAACGTGTAGAATATTAGTTGATGGTTGGGAGAAAGAGGTTATCACAGTAGAGTCTCATTGTGGTGATGAGAACTTTTTAGTGCAATGGGCGACTGTTTTGTCTGCATTAAGAGAGACAGTAGTAGCAAGTTGGTGGGATAAATGAACTTCATAGGCAGCATTTATTCCGACCGGCACACACACACACAGAGAAAGAGAGAGAGAACATAATAGGAAACCACATGCATGATTTATAGCTTTGGTATGGTTCTCTGTTGGAATTGATGTCATGGAAGAAATAACTTGATCCATCACTCTTTGAGTATAGAAATGACTTCAACATTTTGGCGTGGGCCAAGTGTTGATAAATGAGGGATGGTCTCCTGAACTCTTCTCTGCCGAGCACTTGGAAACTGGGCTTAAGGAGACTTACAGGGGGGAAGCTTCAGCAAACAATGTAGAGTGGCTTTTTGTGCGTCCATCTATGACATGTTCTTGAGAAGCTTAACCAGTTGGAAGTACTAAAAAAAACACCGCAAAGGTCAATGTGGTAGTGGGAGGTGACTGGGTCTTTTTGTGTAACTTCCCATCCGAGTATTCCATGTCTTGAGGTAAGATAATCATTTTAAATGCAAGTTATTTTGACATTCTATTTTGCATTTTTACTAGGACAAAAAATCTAATGTGATAGCGTAACTGTATCTAGATTCTTAGGATGGATTAAGGATTTTGCTTCATGCTTTCCCATAACTTTTTAAATTTAGTGTAGCTATTCTGGTTTGTCTAGAGGGATGGTATGACTGCAAATCATTTCCTGGCATCATGATGTAATTCATTTGCTTTCAACAGGCATCCATCAGGGGAAGAGTGGGGTTTAATAGTCAAGAAGATTGGTGGTGGCGGCGTCATCAGTAGCAGAAGGAGCAACACCACCTGTAGCCTTGAGAACCACCTCCTCGGTGGTTGTGCCTATGATATCATTAGCTTCCCTCAATCCCACGCACTTATACTTTCCATTTTCGTCCTGCATTGCGTCCCACCTCTTTTAGTTTATTCAGTTAGAAGCAAAACAGAAAGACATTGTGGAAAGAAAAGGAGATAAGGCTCACGCCTAAAAGCTTGCCTTGGAGATGATTTTGAGTTTCTCCAGCTTTTGGAGAGCATCGTCAACATCAAAATTACAGTTCTCACCAAATTCTGCCTTGAGTAGATCCTCACACCTTCCATCCAATTCCTATTTTAGGATTCATCCCTAAAGTTAATTCAGTTGTAGAGTCCCCAAATAACAATGTAGAGTTGTATTACCTGTCGGGTGGCTTCACCCTGCTCCATCAGTATGAAGAAGGAAATGATTACCTCTTTCACCTGCAAATATGACCGTTCATTATTGGTCAAGATTTTCGAGCAATACTACTAAACGAGAAATATGGTTTGCAAGTAAATAGCAAGACCGACATACTTCTTGTTGGATGACCTCGTCGCACAAGTGAAGCAAAGTGCCCCTCCCACTATCTAGTTGTTTGTCGTAGACCGACTGAGTAATCAGACTTTGATAAGACACCAAGTTGCTCTGGAACCTGCATTTTCATTACCAAATTGCATTGACATTTTGTCTGCCAAATGCGTAATCTCTGAACTTAATCTGATTCAAATGACTTCTTAGGCAATCCAGGCTCTTAATTACTTACGTGAAATACGTTTTGACGCAATACCCACCCACTGATGTGAGGATGGCAAAGATCACTCTAATGTCTACTTTCTTCACGCTTAGAGAACCAACCACTGTAGCCTATAAACAAGACATGTATCATGTGTCATTTGGTGTTCCAAGTACCGAAAATGGAGGGTAGCGATATGGATTTAGTTAAAAGAAAACATGATAATAGATAATTACCAGACCAATGAGAGCAGATACAAGGAACTTCACCCAATCCATTGGGGTAAGCCCAGGATTTTTCTTCTCTGGCTATCAAATATCACCAGCAGAAGAATCGTCAGCTGCAAGTTGGTTAATAATATTATGGATGGATGTGATGTGATTGATCTCTCTCCGAAGAATGAGTCTCAATCTCGATTTTTCCACTCACCAGGACAATTTCCATATCAGCCATGGGAATGCCCTTGAAATGCTTCACATACATATTCCTCTCTGTTTCCTTCTTGTCGTTGTTGCTTTCTCTCCTGCATATCAATCATTACGCAAACATGCCCATGTATTTTCAATTATTCTATCATCTTTCGAGTAAGTTAACAATGTTGAATGTTTTTGTAGGAATGATACCTATAAACGACGATTATCCTATCAAATGTGGGCTCTTGAATGGTTACTTTACCAAAAAGGTTGGAGAAGCTGGAAAGACAAGCGGTTGGATGAAGAGATATTTCAAGAAACACAAGAAGAAATCATATTAATGTAGCATCTAACTAGCTACGTAAGATGTATTTTAATACCTGAGTGGCATCTTCTCAATGCGTACTCTTTCAACTAAAAGATCGTCTTCATCATCATCTTCATCCACCATGTCATCAATGCTAACTCCAATGGTTGTTGGATCCTCCTGGCACGACAATCCATCACCATCTAGAGGTGGTGGTGGTCTCGGCCTCTTTTTCTTCTTCCCAAACAACAACCATTTCAACCCTGTAATGGTGAGGATGAGCATCCACAACCGCATGATGATGGTATTGATCTTGTGTTTGATAAAGTAAGCATTCATTTGATCAATCCCAAACCCTCTTCTGAATATGATGTACTTGTCGGCAAAGTGAGGCAGGTTGTCCTTGGGATGCTTGGAAAAGTACTTGGTGAATAATTTTTTATCCAGCTGATTCAAAGAAATGACGTTAGATCAAGCAATTAACTAAAGTGGATGTTCACATACATACGTACCTTGGATTCATCAACAACAATGGGGAGATTGAGGCGATACTGGGCAGCAAGAGCTACGTCAATCTCATCGTCAGTGGTGATCTTAAAGTTACTGCGTTCCATGACTTGAAAAAGACAGTTGAGAAAATGGCGCTCGCAGATGTCGACGTCCTCGGGGGTTAGGTTGTGCTGCTCTATCTTACGGTCACCGTGGATGGGCTCGAAGAGGGCATAAAGTTGCATCATCTCCTCAAAGTGGAGGAGGTACCACGCCCTGATCATGTACTCTGCTCTCTGGCAGAGCTTAACAAACTCATCTTTCTCATTCCTCCCTTCTGCTTTCATTCGTTGTATCTCATTTGGTATTTTAAATTTAAAAAGCAATGTAAATATTTATGCATTCACACAAAGGAAAGAATAAAGAGAAGATATTACCAATGCGGTTGGTCAAGGCACTAATGATCTTGCGTTTCACAATGGGAATCACGGATTCCCTCTCCAAACGTATTATGTCCTTTTTTTTCTTCTTCCCCATAGATCTCTGATATGATCATATGCCTCCTCGATCTCACTTCATGCATGTATGTATATGCAGTTTACCTTTTCCCCGAATCTATTCATTAATCCGTTCATTCATCAACCAAAAAAAGAGGATAATTAAACAACCTTCACCAACAAAAAGAGAAACCAATTAGAAGATCAATCAATGCTACTACTATCAAACTATTTTATCCTTCTTGTCGGAAAAAAAAGAACCCCAACTATATTATCTTTCATGCAACTAAATCGGATACTGCTTGCGTCCACCATTCCTTCTCTCAACACACCAATTCACGTAATCATTTCTCAATACTACATCGTATCTTCTTCTTTAACTAGTTTAGGGCCAAGTTCTCACTCCACCCTCTGCTTATGCTAATTTTAACATCACAACACAAAAAAGTCATGATATAGGGGTCTTTTTTATAAGGGTGATATAGGTTGAGTTTTGTTGTTAGGTACTACTTAAGAGATTCTAACTTGCGACCTCCAAGTTCAAGACTAGTGTTTTACCACTAGACCAAGCCCTTATTCGCCAAGATATAGGGGTCATTTGGAACCTCTCATTCTAAAAACAATGTATCCCAAGAATGGGTGTATTATGATTATGTATATGATAGGAATGTGTTTCTTCTAAGAATGCATTGTCTAGAATCTACATAGTTGGACTAAAAGACAAAAATATGTTTTAGATTAAAAGACACATATATCCTTATATACCAACAAATAAACATGTTTTAGGTTTTCTTTCTCTACCTTCTGACTTTTGATTTATGTCGAGTTTTTGCTATAATTTTACTTCTGAAACACTCTTCCCTATATAACTTTATGGTTTTTCTAATGGTTGTCTTCTTTTATTCACAACCAAAAAAAACCATCAAAGACAAATGTTAGACTACAAGAAATAAAATAACAGGAGGGAATATCAAGTTACAACTAACTAAAGCATAAATACAAGGGTAAATACAATATATTAGCCAAAACTATTGAGTAACGGGGAATAATAGTCACAACTATCGAAATACAAAAAATTAGCCAATCGTTAACTCACTATTAGCAATTCGATTAGATGATGCTGACTAAACTTTATGATGCTGAGCTGGCTCCCACGTGGCAATCATCCTCTCAATAAAAAATTGACACGTGTTAAAAGCAAAAAAAAAAAAAAAAAGAATTATGCTCTCTTCTCCGCCACCCACCATGACAACCACTTCTCTGAAATCCTCCTTAGCCCCTCCCCAGACCTCTAGCCCATCGCCGATGACGAAGAGGATGAGGACATCGTCATTGTTGACGAACCTCCCCGCAGATTCGTCGCCTGCCCCCAATCCCACGATTGTGCCATTCCCGCCACTGCTCATGGCCTAGTTGTTGTCGCCCCGACTCCGCCGATGGAACAGGACGATGAGGAGCTCGTCTAGTCCCAATCCCTCGATTGCCACCATTCCCAAACTTGTCCAGTCCCAATCCCTCGATCATCCTGATATAGCCTACAAAGATGCCCAACGACCCCACGTCATCACCGTCAATTTCCCGACAGGGCCAGTCTCGGCTGCGATATCGATTGTGAAATCATTAGGAAATGAAGAAGGGGTTGAGGTGGGTCAATTGTGGGGACGGGGGGTAATCAACGGATGCAAGGGTCAGCGGTGAGGCAGAGGAGGAGAGAAGACAGTTGGGAAGGTGAGGGGGCAACAGGGTAATTGACCCTGCTTTTTTTTTTGGTTTTTAATGTTAGAAAATTATAAATAAAAGTTACTCTGACGTGGAAGGTGATGTGGTTGCTGACGTGGCCTTATCTGTTACAAAGTGCCGGTAACAGAGTATTAGCCATCCGTTTACGCGCAATAATATTTATGGCTAATAATCAGTATTTTCATAATTGTGTCTATTATTCATCGTTATTTAATAGTTCTGGCTAATATATTGTATTTATCCTAACCGATTGTACTTTCATTGTGATTCACTGTTAAAAAGAATTAGTTGCATTCTGATACTTGACAGGAAATTTAATTTACTTACTTTAGCATATTCTTTTTTTTACAATCAATTTATCATATTCTTTAGTGGCCTTTAAATCTAGGGTTAATATATTTATATGGCCTGAACTTTGACCATAATAAACATCCTAGCCAATCTTTTTGATCTATAACATAATGGCCCAAACTATACATGAAAGTAATGACATTGGCCAAACCCAATGTTTGACCGTTATCTTGGACGATCAAACGCGTTAACTAATGGTCAACATGCCACGTCAGCATTCGGTCATCATAAAAATTATTAAAATATTCACAATTTACACATATTTTCTAATTTTGAATTATTACAATTAAAACAAAATTGAAACCCCCACCGGCTGCTCCCCTCCGTCTACTTCCCCAACCTCTTCTTCGATTTTCGTTTTCCCAACTACCTCTTCCTCCTCTTTCCGATTTCCCTATTCTCAAGGTCTGTTGCCACTTTGATTCTAGAACCTAATTCGTTTCCTCTTTGATTCTAAAACCCTAATTACCATTTGTAACGAACCAATGTATGGGTAGGGGGTTAATTGTAATACGATTTAGTTTGGGGAGCAATGTGTAATTAGTGTGTCATATAAATAGGGTTGTGATGTAAGGAGAAAGTATCGAAAATCAATTACAGAAAATATTTACCCTGCTCTTTTTCTTCCCTTTTATCTGTATTCTTCCTATGTTCCCTTCTTCTTCCTCAACCTCTCATTTCCTACACTTTCTCTTCCCTTTTTCCAGAACCCAAACAACTCGCGAAGACTAATTCTTCCTCCCAGGGGTGACAAATTGGTATCAGAGCCTCTTCTTGGAAAAATGACAACCACACAGATTGACTAACAACTGCATCTCTTCCCCAATCGGATCGTTGAAGCAGAATCACCGGTTGGAGATCGTGTCGCTTCTCTAGAAGAGCAACGGGCGTAGCATACCAATCAGTTACCGGACTTGGTATCTCGCTCCGACGTCCACAACTAAACAATTTGCAACTCTTTAACACAATATTGGACATCATGGCAACTCAATCTGAAGCTCGCTTCGGGCAATTCGGTCAGATACAGAGAAACATTCAAAAGATACTACAGAGGATGGATCTCGGTCCAAACCATCTAGATATGACCATTGCAGGTGCGGTGGAGCCTTTGGTGGGCCAAAAGGTTCTTAACGAAAGCGTCCACAACCTGTTCGACGAAATGATGAGCAGAACAAGAGCTTGCTTTCTATGAATGGAGTTTCAAATTCCATGATGTTGGGTGAAACATCAGCAGCTTGCTCTCCGGTGATACCTTCTGTCGTCGTTTCACCAAACGATAACTTTCCCCTCAAAGAATTTCCCTCCTTCAATGGCGATAATGCTAGAACCGGTGATACCTTAAGGCCAACAACAGGAAGCAACAATTACAGTCAAAGGACACAACCACACAGGAGTTGATTTTGCTGCACCATTTCAGGGTTTGGTGAAGACAGAACCGAACGAGTTGTATTCTGCAGAGTTGTATCTTGCAGATAGTGATATGGAGGATTCTTGTGAAGTATCAAATAATAAAGGGATTGATTTAGGTGACAACAACCATATGGACAATGTGGAGCCAGCGCATACAAGACTACATGGTCAGTTTGATATTCCTGATGTGACTGAGACCGAGAGTTCAGCTCAATCAAGCTTGGTGGACCAGAATGAGAACCAAGTAGCTTCTGTCAATGTGGTTTTTGGAATGGGAAAGTCAGTTTCTTTCACTGAAAATTGGTTGGCTAACAAGGGCAGTGGAGATATGACAACATCGAATTCATCTCAAGGACTCATACACATATCCAACCTAGCCTTGATTGAGAAGGGCTTGAGTGATATTCTTACTTCTCAAGCTGTGGATGTGGCAGCAACTCATTCTTTGCAAAATGGTGATAGAACAACTATGGGGGCTAAGATCAATGTGGGGGTCGCAGTTAAGTTGCCAAATGATAAGCTAGAACGAAGTTCAAGAAATGATGGAAGTAGGGTGATGGAGACTGTAAATGGCTTGATGGTGACTAGTTCTATTGATAGTTGGAAGAAGATTAATCGCCCCCTCTCTTCTATTGTATAAATGTACAAGCTTATGAGTGTTTTGCCAGCTTGCGGGGTGACAGAAGGTCTAAAAGAACCAAGTTCAGAGTTAGTTTCTTTTACTGAAATTGCAAACAAGGAAGTAGTAGTTGCTGAAACTCAAGTGCAACAAAAGTTAGTTCATTGTGATGGCTATGTCTTGCCTATTATTCCTTGTGATGATGAGTTTTTGCTGGGTGTATGGGATTCTGTTTTACCAAAAGCTCGTGGGTATTGGTGGCCTAGGGTGAAGTTTAAAAGAAGGATTGCTTGTCACAACTTTAAGGAACCGTACAAGGAGTTTTGCTGGATTGTAGTGCTTTTGCGTGGAAGAGGCAAACTCCCTGAGTTTAAATAACCCTACAAAGGTATCGTTCTAGTGGGCTGTAAGGTGGTTGATGGTTGTAATGGAGTCGTGATGCTGGATAGTGATGCTTATGAGATCTATTTTGTGGGTTGTGTCGTGGATTGCTTACCTTCAGGAGCTGCTGGTGGCTGTCGAATAAGAGTCTACAGTTTGAGGATTGGAGTTTGCAGTTTGAGGATCAAGTGTTGGAGGCAACATACTCAGTGGCTTTCTTGTAATGGAGCAGAGGCCTTACTTTCTTTTGTCCTCTTCAACAACCATTATCATTTCCAGTTTCTTTCCATATGTTACTTGTTCTCGTTGCATTTCTAGGCTGCTGTGTTTTCATTTGTATCTTAGCCTTGAGGAAAACGCTAATTCTCAAGGGGTTGGGAGTTGTAACGAACTAATGTATGGGTAGGGGGTTAATTGTAATACAATTTAGTTTGGGGAGAAATGTGTAATTAGTGTGTCATATAAATAGGGTAGTGATATAAGGAGAAAGTATCGAAAATCAATTACAGAAACTCTTTTCCCTGCTCTTCTTCTTCTTCCTTTTCTCTATATTTCTCCTATGTTCCCTTCTTCTTCCTCAACCTCTCATTTCTTACACTTTCCCTTCCCTTTTCCCATAACCCAAACAACTCGCCATGACTAATTCTTCCTCCCAGGGTGACACCATTCATGTATTCTGTATTCAAAATTGGTGCAGAAACTTGTGAATCTTGTTTAGGATCAGGTTCTCGCTCTGATGCTCGTCGTCGTCGCGGTGGTGCTAGTGGGGCTTCTCCATCTCGATAGAGAAAAAATCATCGAAGTTGAGATTGACAACTGCAGTCCTCCTATGATCGTAGTCAGGTTGCCCCCATCTCAATGGCACGTAGGTCTAATTGTCGAGAGGGAGGTGGCGTTCGTTGCCGTTCAAATCCTGGCAACCGGCGACGGCGGAAACGAAATCCCCTTTTTCGTAAGGGAGGTGGCTGATCCGGCCATAGCGCGGGGTCCACGACCTTAGCCCTCTAACGATTTGGCCGTGGTGGCACTTGTGGGCCCGCCGCGGTGGACGAGGTGGGTTGGATGGATGGCGAAGTGACGTTTGATTGGACAGAATCTAACTGCCGTCAAGGGAACCTCCTCCGCCGTCTTCTTCTTCTCTTCCTCCGTCTCCTTCGCCGAATCGGAGGCTAGATCTTCTGCGTGCACGGCGGCGGGCTTCTCGCTCGGTAGGAGGAGGACGGTGTAACGATTGGGACCCCACTTGACCGTTACAGACGGGATCGCCGTCGCTTGTTGTGGTGGGGTCCTTGAACCGGAAATCCTGGAAATCGGGGAGATCGTAGCGAGCGTCAGCGACGACGGAGAGAATTAGGAGGGCGGCGGCTATGCATAAGAAGAAAGCGGTGGAGGGAGTTGCTCGCGCCATTGTTGGGGAATATATTGATAGAGAAGGATGAGGATTTAGGTTTTCACGTTTGGCCAATTTGGGATCTCGTGGGGTATCCGTCAGCGGAGTTGACAGAGCAGAGGGAGGCCGAGCAGTGGGGGTTTCTATTTTTTTAATATTGTTTTAATTTAATTTAATAATTAAAAATTAGAAAATATGTGTAAATTGTGATTATTTTAATAATTTTTATGATGACCAGGCGATGATGTGGCATGTTAACCGTTAGTCAATGCGTTTAACGGTCCAAGATAATGGCCAAATATCGGGTTTGGCCAATGTCGTTACTTTGATGTATAGTTTGGGCTAAGATATTATAGATCGAAAAGATTGGTGAGAATGTTTATTATGGTCAAAGACTCAAAGTTCAGGCAATACAAATATATTAATCTAAAATATTAACAACTTCGTAAGGATTGGGTGCTAATAAAATAAGTAACATGTGTTGTTATTTAAACCATATATAATAATTTTAACATTCGGTGCTTACATCTTACATGTCTGGTCCGATGAGATTTTTAAAATAAATAAATAGTCTAGAGAGAATTAATACAGTTAAATTAATTTTCCCATTAACGATTCGATGTATAATAAATATAACATACATAATCCATAAAATATTAGAAACAAAAGGTAATGACAACATCACTATTCACTCATACTAAATTTAACAAGTCATTCCAAAAATAAATTATGTATCATGTTTCAAACATAAGGTATAGGCTAATAGTAAACATCTTTATATCGCCAGTTCAAACAGAACAAACAAATCACACAAAAGAATAACACAAGAATATTAATTCATAAATAAAAAGCAATTAGAAAAATGACAAAAGAATGTAAATACAAGAAAACAAAACTTAACGCAAACGGTCGGGTAAAATGCTAGTTACCACTATTGTAACCAAATTATTATCCATGTCGACTGCATTAGACGGTCGGGAAGAGTTACACTTGTCCTTTCAGTCTTGAATGCCATTCCTACCTATGACATGCAAACTGTCAGCCTCCAAGCCTTGGTTTTGTACATGGGCGTTGGGCCGTGCTTGAGCCGGCACGACACGGGCACGCTTCGGGTCCATTTATTTCGTGCCGTGCTTGGCACGGCCCGTCAGTTTTCGTGTCGTGCCATGCAAGCCTATTTGTCAACTTTGCTAGGCCCGGCCCAGGCCGAGGCACGGTTCGAATCGTGCCGTGCCTATTCGTGCTCGTGCCATGCTCGTATTCGTGTTTAATGAAAATGACGAAAACAAAAGAGAGAATGAATAAGAAGGTGAAAATTGGATCGGGGAAGATAGTATTAACCAATCATGTTTGAGAAAAGTAACAAATGAGGGAAAAGAAAATTGAAAGTATAGCGAGTGTGATTTGGCTTTGTTTAATTCTTTGTCCATTTTTACTTATATTAGTAATTACATATATATCTTTATGACACTTCTAACAACAACAAATAATTATTTTTCTAATTGTGTTTTGTAATATTTGAACCTGTAATTCTTTTTATACTTATTTTCTATCAAATAAATATTATTTTCGTGCCATGTCCGTTCTTATACTCAATAAAGTCTCGAAAATATTAGGCCCGACACGGCCCACTTATATAATGTGCCGTGCCCGTGCCCGTGCTCATGAAGTTTAGGCCCGACATGGCCCATAAATTATTCGTGCTCGTGCCGGGGTGGCCCATTTATTTCGTGCTCGTGCTCTCACCGTGTCGTGCCGTGCTAGCCCGTGGGCGGCCCGGCCCGGTGCCCACGTACACTTGGTTTGTGATGCAATTGATAGGAAAGTTAGATGGTTTGTTTGGGGCTCACAGGAAGGAAGGAGGAAAGCCCACCTTGTTGCTTGGGATACCATTTGTAAACCTAAAAGTCAAGGTGGTCTCGGTCTTAAGTCTGCTAGGAGTCTTGACTTAGCTTACATGATTAAGATTGTCTGGCTCATGTTTAATGACGAAAAAACTCTTTGGGTGCAGGTTCTACAGGGGAAGTATTTTAACCACAAGGATGGAAGAATTATTTCCATGAAGAAGAGCAACCACTCTAGTCTTTGGAAAGTTGTGCTGAGAGCAATGCCACTGACGAAGCAAGCTACTTCCTGGAGCATTTGTGATGGAACAACAACAGGCTTCTGGACTCACCCCTGGATTAACCATGATATCATCCTCGCGGACTTTCTCCATGAAGAGTTCAGTGAGGAGGAAATGAACTCAGCTGTTGCGGATTGGACCATGGAGGAAGGAACCTGAGAATGGAGAAGACTCAATAGCCTCCTTCCTGATGAGATCCTGACGTTAATTGCAGGTACTGATGCTCCCCTACCAGGCTCGGGGGAAGATAAGCATAGTTGGGGTATTGAACAGGATGGGAAGTTCAACCTCAAGTCTGCATGTTGTCTTGCTTCGGACTCGTTGGGGAAGGAGGAGGATGTGATCTTGAAGGGAATTTGGAAGTGGAAAAGACTGAGCAAGATCAAGCACTTTATATGGTTGGTGACACACAACAGGTTGATGACAAACAAAGAGAGGTCAAAGAGAGGGCTGGCAACCAACAATAACTGTCCTCATTGCAACAACACCGAGGAAAGGGTGGAGAACATCCTCCGTAGCTGCAAGAAGGTTGAGGGTGTTTAGACCCATTTCAAAGGCTCCATCACTGATCAGGATCCCAGCCATGAATTCAAATCATGGCTGCTCAACAACATGAAAGATCAGAGCAAAGGGATGGATTTTGGGATTATTTGCTTGTGTTTATGGAAGTAGAGAAATGAAGAAGCTATGGAGGGGAAATCGTTCTCTGAAATGGGCCTCATCAAAAGAATCTCTGCCTGCTTCACCATTAATACCAATGTTGTGGCTAACTCGGCTTGTCTAGGCCTGGCCAAGATTTCAAACAGAAAAAGGAGATTCATCTCATGGAAGCCACCCAAGGAAAGATGGATTCAATTGCAAAGCGACGGAAGCTACCAAAGCTCAAACAGAAGTGCTGCTGCTGGAGGTTTGCTGAGAGACCATCTGGGAAAGTGCATTGTAGCCTACGCTTGTAACATGGGATCCTGCACCATCACAAGGGCAGAGCTCAAAGGTGTCGTCGAAGGTTTAAAGATCGCTTGGGAGAAGGGGTACAGGGAAATCGAAGTCAATTTGGACTCCACTACTGCTGTGAGTATTTTGAAAGGAAGGGGAGACATAAGCAGCAGCCACGGTCTTCTTGCACTTCAAGCTAAAGAGCTCCTTAGTCGTAACTGGAATGTGAAAATTAACCATGTGTATAGGGAGTGCAATTCTGTTGCCGATTACTGGCTAGCAAGGGTCATGATCTTTATTTTGGCACGCATCAGCTTGATACGTGCGACCCCAAACTTATGTATTGGTTGAACTATGACGCTAGGAAAACCTCCCAAGAGCGTCATATTTTAATGTGATTTTGGATGCCTTCTTCTTACCCAAAAAAATTACAAGCTCATCATTTATAACCTAAACCAAACGAGGAAGTGATATCCAAGCCAGAATATTATTTCCGAAATACAATCCACATGATTAAAACGCTCATGCAATGCAGTCCATAACACGGCCCAAAAAGAAAGAAGATCGGACGGCTATAAGGACCATGATGCAAGTTTTAGTAAGGTTCCAGGATCTAATTGTAAGTAACCCCACCGGTAGCCAACTTGACAGAAAATCCAATCCAAAGCCAATCAATCGAAACTGGGGGAATGGAAACGGTAATGGCGATGCCGGCAGCAGCAGCTAGCGGTACTGCGACTGCCACGGCAACCAAGCTGATCCTGTCTTCTCCACTCTCCCTCCAACACTACTCCTTCAAACAGATTCGCCATAGCCACCAACGCCAATGGCCATCCACCAGAATAACCACGAGAACAAGGCTACAGCTGCGCTCCTCTCTCCAGGAATTTCCGGTCCTAATTTCATCGCCGCCGACACCGGACCTTACTTCCGCCTACTTGCTGGCGGAAGGCGCTACCTACTCCTTGGCTAGCTACTATACTTCCCTCGGTCTATTCGTCATCTCTCTTCCTGGTCTCTGGTCGCTCATCAAGCGCTCTGTTAAATCCAAGGTAGGCTGGAACTGATTATCGCTTCCCCTTCAGTAATTTCCATAGATAGCAAAACATCTTATACAAGTGTGGTTGTCTTGCTTTGCCTTCATTTTCCAGGTTGTGCAGAAGACATTTATACGGCAAGAAGAAGGCCAGAAGAAAGCTCCACCCAACCAAGTCGCCGGAGAGATATTATCCTTCTTCACTCGCAACAATTTTGCAGTGGCCGATAGAGGAGAGACAATCACGTACTTCTCTAAACTAGCCAGCCACCTCCTGCAACTTGCTGCAGCTGGAACTATTTCAGTTCGCATCATACTTTTGCTCTAATACTGGTTCTGGCTTCTCAGGTTCGAAGGCATGATGGTTCCCAGCAGAGGGCAAGCTGCATTACTCACCTTCTGCACTAGCATTAGCCTAGCCAGCGTCGCCTTAGTCCTCACCATCACTTATCCCGACATCGGCAACAACTGGTTCTATATCACCATCTTCAGTCCTATGGCGTAAGTTAGGAGCCAAGAATTCAGTCATCTTATCAATTGTACCATACGAATGCCACTGAAGATCTCCAATTGTATTTTGCTGAGCGCAGGGGAGCATACTACTGGAGCAAAGCATCTAGGAAGGAGCAGATCAAGGTTAAGATGATAGTTGCAGAAGATGGCACCTTGCAAGAGGTTGTTGTTCAAGGAGATGATCAGCAGGTTGAGCAGATGAGGAAGGAACTGCAGCTGAATGAGAAAGGCATGATCTATGTAAAGGGCATCTTTGAGAAATGACCATCCTTAGTATTATTCACCTGTAATCATCACATTCATTAAGCAAAGCAACTCTCACAAGTATCTATTTCCACAGAATTCAATCTCAGTGGTGAATATGATTATTGATCAGCAATTCGAGGTGCATTTGAACAAGATTATACAGGTTCCAAAAGAAAAGAAAATTTATTCAGAAGCAGAAAAGATAAACACTTGCAGTGTCCAGGCTAGAAATACATCTGTGGACATTCCGGAAATGGAAACGTTCAACCAATAATAAAAAAAGCAATGTCTGCCATGAACTCTTCGGCATTATCTAGACCAAAATTCGATGAAAGTAACACGAATAACTTGAGGATGCGTAGCCTCAAGAAACACACTCAAGAGAACTCAGCCAATCAACAACTTATTCTCTTCCAAAAAGGAATAGGTAGGCACCTCCAAGTTGTAAGGTGCTGGGCCCTTCCGAATCCTACCAGAGATGTCGTAGTGAGATCCATGGCACGGGCAAAACCATCCCCCAAAATCACCAGCATTGGGCAAAGGGATGCAGCCCAAATGCGTGCACACCCCAATAACAATCAGCCATTCTGGGTTCTTCACCCTGGCCTCATCTGGCTGTGGGTCTCGGAGAGATGCCAGCTCGACACTGTTTGCCAGTTTGATGTCATCTTCCGTTCGCCTCCTAATGAAAACTGGCTTCCCGCGCCACTTCACAGTCACAGTGGTCCCTGGTTCAATGCTGGAGAGGTCAACCTCAAGAGAGGCAAGGGCCAGAACATCCTTACTGGCCGACATACTGAGGACGAATTTGAGGATGAGGAGACGGATGAGGGAAGCATACACAAATCGACCGCCAGAGAGGACAAAGTAAGCGAAAGCTCGTTTGCTAGGGTCACCAGGTGGCAGGCGCTCGTGGTTGTATTCATCATAGACTATCTTAGGTGAGGGATTCTTGAGAGCATGCACAGTTGCTAAGGTGCCAGGAGCAATGCCTTCCTCGTCTACTGAGGCAATTGATCCAGAAGCAAAACCTGACATGAACAACAGCAAATTGTTCTCTTACCGTTACACCAGAACAATATTCTGCAGGACTATACAATACCCAGAACTTTATTTATATTTTACACAACAGATGGAAGAATAAAGAAGTTCTTATAACAAATCAAGTGCAAGAGGCAATTGGAACGATACAGCTTTATCATATTCACCATAAATCCAGATTATTCGCATACTAATTCAGAGACATTCAAGTCTTTACAAGAATCCATTACATCATAACATGACCACTACGGTATAATTTCTGCTCAAACTTGAGGGATAACAAGTACGGCTTCCATTTACTCACATCCCGTTTCCATAAAGGATAAAGAGATGTTCACTAGTCAAATTTTATAGGAGAGACTGCAAGGCAAATTCATTAACCCTAAAATTAAAATTAAAAGCGAAATGAATAACCCCATGGGCAACTAAAACCAAACGAGAGAAAGGATGAATCCAAAATCATCAAGCTCACAAAACCACCAATATCAAACATCAGATGCCATCATCTAAAACGAATCCGTAGGGGATCCAAGCGAAGCTTCGCGGATCAAGATTAGAAGGAACAAAGAAAAGGAGACGAGCGAGAAAAGAAAAAGGAGGAAATACTAACCTCTGTGAGGAACATGGAAGGGGAAGTAAAAGCTGAAGAAGCGGTCGGTGACCTCATCGGCGGAAGGCGACGAATCCGCAGAAACCCGGTTAATGGGATTCTGCGTCCCGATCGCAGAGAGAGCATGGTTGGGCCTCAACGACGGGGAGGAGAGAGATGTAAGACGCCGTAATCCAACCCTCAGCATCGTCTTCTTCTCTCCTTCGCTATTCGATAGTTACTTCTTGTTAACACCCAAAAATCCGGAAAACACTTCTTCGCCGGAGGGGGCCGCTAACCTCGATGAGGATTTCGATTGAATTGAATTGCTCTTCCTGCTTTTTGGCCTACAGCTCTTCGCTTTTGCCGCGTCATCGAGGACTCTAGGCCTCCCATTCCAGCGGGCACCCACGCAATGAAGCCCATTATTAGTGATGTTCTCAAAGGCCCACGCATCCAAAAGCCATTCACCACCATGTTAAGCCTTAGGACTTTGGCAACGGTCAACTTGTTCACTAATGAAGTCGATTTATTTGGAAAAATATGGTCGATCTATTCATTAATGAAGTCGACCTATTTGGATAAAATGATTTACCTCATTGTTGGGATGGTCGATCAGATGTACTATTTTTTATTTTGCTATGTTCAACAAACGGTCAACCTCTTCCACTAAAAGACATTATAAAAAAATGGTATACCACTTCCATCAAGTGGTCTACCTATTTCTCCAAGCGGTCCACCTCTTTCAATAATTATTCACCTGATGAACCATTCATATTGATATCATCATATATATAATTAGAGTCCAATAACAATAGATATGCTTGCTAGTAAGAGATTTAAAATTAGTACAAAGTCTGCAAGCATAGATGAAAAGATTCTCGAGTGATTGTTCTCCTGTAGATTTTAAAATTGTTCCGCATATTTATTTCTTATATTTGAGTTACTTTATACATATTTTCATGTTTCCTTCAAATTCTAAGTTTTCTTGTTTCTATTTGTCTTGTGGTGGATTAACTTCGTTGCTATTGTTGTTATGAATATGCTCAAAAAGTAGAGTATATTTGTTATACAATTGTGTCATTTTCGACGTCCATATATCTCATATCATCGCTTTTGTGGATTTTTATTCCAGAAGAATTAAAAGAGGGTGTTTCTTTTTGTCTTGGCCTATAATCTGCGTTGGAATTTGGATGTCCACAATTGATAGGATGTTGCATTACTACAAAAATAATTTTATATTGTTGGTCTCCTATTGTCCATTATTTTTCTAATGTAAGTATAAGGTACCTATGTTATCTGGTCGACTGTTCTTCAAAAGCGGGATCATTTGCCCAAAGAGATATGTAAACCATTTTGTGAAATCGATATGCTGTTTTGGCGGAAGCGGTCTACCTCCTCCAACAAGAAGTTGTAAGTTGAATGTAAGTGTATCGCAGGTCGACCCATTGCCAGAAGCGATAGACCGGATACCTTGAGTGGTATACCACTTGGTGAAAGAGGTCGACCACTTAAGGTAATTGTGTCATCATGTCAACCCATTTCCAAAGCGGTAGACCGGTTGACTCAAGTGGTAGACCACTTGGTAGAAGAGGTCTACCATTCTCTTGAAAAGTGGTCAACCATTTGGTGGAAGAGGTCGACCACTTAAAGGTAAATGTGTTATCAGGTCGACCCATTTTCGGAAGTGGTAGACTGGATGACTCAAGTGGTAGACCACTTGATAGAAGATGTCGACCATTTTTCTTGGAAAGTGGTCGACCGCTTGAAGGTAAGTGTGTCATCAGGTCGACCCATTTTCGAAAATGATAAACCGAATGACTCAAGTGGTAGACCACTTGGTGGAAAAGGTTGACCATTTTCTTATAAAGTGGTCGACCACTTGGTGGATGAAAGAATTCCGAGCTCGGACGAGGGAGAAACAAGTTTCGCAAGTTCGTACGTATAACTATACGATTTATTAGTTTTGGAACTGTTTGTACAGTTCGAAATTATGGGGTACTATTCTATAATTTTCCATACTAATCATAATCGGCTCGCAGTTTCTTCGTTTGGTGTTCAAACGACAAACCGTTTGCGGCTACATGACCGTGGGAACGAGGGGGATTGTTAGGAGCCAATTACTGGAACTTCAGAACTTGATTCCCGACTAGGAATTGGCTAAATTAAGGTGTGTGGGGATTAAGGGGACCTTTTTTTATGGGAAAAAGGGTGCTAAGGGCACCCAAACCTCAACCAGTTACAAAGCGGGGGGTTTCAACCCCTGTCCGATAAAAAATAAGCCAATATCTGAGCATGCTGCTTGGCTGATTGTTGATGTGAATACCCGGAGGAGCGGAGTGGTCGGTCGAAGCAAGGAAATTTGCCATTGCATTACCCTCCCTAAAGACATGCTCGATTCGTACCTGCCAGTCACGCTGTAGGATACGCCTAATCTCCGAAATGACCATAAAATGAGGATGAGTAGAGGTTGCCGACTCGAGCAGCTGGATGGCAGTTTTGGAGTCTGTTTGGAGGACTGCCTTCCGAATCCCCACCTTCGAGGCACAGCGAAGTCCCTGTGCTATACCCATCAGCTCGGGTGATAGAGCCTCCTCTTAAGTTCATTGTGAACGCCTGCCGGAAATTTCCAATGTCATTGACACGCTTAAACACAACACCAAACTGCGACCAAGTGTAATCGCAGTCCGGAAATGCAGTAACAGGCAAGCTCTAATTGTCAACCCGGGGTCTAGATCTACTGCCTACTCCGTGCATATCTATTATCTAGCCAACTAAGTCAAGTGATTGTTGATTTAAGTAAAAGCAATAAGAAAGCAGGAAATGATTCGGTTTTCTAAAGCAAAGGAAGAGTCACTCGGGAATGAGTCCCCCTAGCTCCTTAGTTAGGTCTCAGTTGTAATTACCCTGGGTTGATTAAATGTTGATTAAACTACGGAAGATCCGACAGTAGCTTGGAATCTCTTAAGCTGACCAACCCTCTCAGGCAGGCTAACCGGCAGGCGACTAACCTTCACCGAGATAGATTGCTGAGGCAATAAGCACATAACTCCACTACTGGAATTGGGTTCTAGTACAAAGCAGTAGATTGATTAACTCTCGTATAACCAATACTACCGATTGATGAAGCTCTAACAACCTAATCAGATTCTATCTATCTCAGGTTGCAGCAGAAATCAAGAAAAAATGATTAGACTTCAATTGACTCAATGAATCATGCATCAATCGATTAAAATCAAACAGTATAACAATTCCAAGTCATTACAATCAAGATCCCTAACACATGGAATTAGGGTTCTTCATACCCAAGCAAGAGAGAGAGGGAAACAGAATACAAAGCATTCATACTCATAACAATGGGAAGAATCTGCTCTGGGATGTCAATCTTCACTCCTGAGGATGCAATCGGGGCTTCAATGGTGAGAAATCCACTCCAAATAGCTCCTAGGGTTTGTTCTTCGCAATTTCTCTCTCTAAAACTCTGTTTTTGCTCCAAAAAGTCGATTCCCTCTTCTTTGGCTCGAAATTGGGTTAAAACCCAGAAATTCCTGACCACGCGGCCAGGCCACATGGCCGTGTGGAAATTCCAGCTGCCCGTGTGGAATTCAAAACACCGCGTTTCGATTAAGTGACTTCCAGACATGCTGCACGGCCAGGGACACACGGTCGTGTGGATTTCCAGGCTGACCGTGTGAGCTCCCTGGACTTTCCACACGGCTACAAGGGGTCCCCAACACGGCCAGTGTGGCTTGCCCGTGCAAAATGGTGCCACACGGCCAAGTCACACGGCCGTGTGGGATTTTAGGCGTGCCCGTGTGGCTTCCTCAGCTTCTCGCCAAACGTCCAATCGACCCCGAACTCGTTCCCAAACCTTCATTCACGTACTAGGACCTGAAATATCACAAACACGAACAACCTAGCGTGAAATCGGTCTAAAACATGAGAAATAAGACTCAAACGGTGTAAGAATGGTGGACAAAAACATGTGTATATATCAAGTCATTAGTCATCTCTAATTACGCTGCCCGCTGTACAGCTTTGGAGCGCCAGGATCACTAATCCATCCGTGTTAATGCATGCCCAGCCCTCGGGCGGTAATTTCCATGATATCATCTTCTTCTCAGCCATCCCTAGAACGCCCAATGTGTGCTCAGCCTTGGCAAAGGCTTCTGTGATCTGCTTATGGTGTCTCTTATCCTCGCTATGCAACTTATCAAAGGGCGCTAAAGTGTCCTCAAACACAAACTTGTTACGATTCTTCCACAACAGCCAGCACATCACGGCAAAGAGGGTAGCATCGAGACTCTTACCTATGCCTGTAAGGTAGTGCATAGTCCAGCTCTTGAACCCCTCTTGAAAGAAACTTCCATCAGGCTCTTCACTAAGCAGCCCTGCCCATGCCCCTCGCGCGAAAGGGCAATCTCTCAAAACATGGATTAAAGATTCATCACTCCCGCCGCAAACTTTACAGGCCGCCCCGTTAGAAAGGTGGCGCCTCCTTCTCTCCACATTTGTCAACAAATGATCGTGGAAAGCAAGCCAGAAGAAGGTGCGGATCCTTTGAGTACCTGGCAACTTCCAAATCACCTTCCATCTGTGGTGTCCGGTTCAGGGATTAAGGGGACCTTAATTATTGCATGGATTATTTATGATTGATTTGCATATTTTGATGGATGGATTACTGTGGGTGATGAATTATTTGTTGATATGATGAATTGGTGATTATTCTTGATTGTTATGGATTTTACGCTGTAAATATCGGTATTTGACAAGTTTCACCGTAAAAATGGATAGTAGGGTTTATTGAGTTTAACACTGATCAAATATATTTTTGTATGTCGAAAATTATTTTGGGGCGGATTTATCATAAGATTCCACTTGAAAATGATTTTTGAGTTAAAAACTGCACAATGGTTAATTTTACGAAAAGCTCGGTAAAAACGTGTTTTATTTATCTAAGATTTTAATCACTTTAAAATGGTTAGTGTGGCTTGTTAAATTGGTTTTGGTATGAAAAGGATAAATTAGATAGTTTATGGAGTTTTTTATCTTTAAAATGGTAAAAACGAGCTTGATACGAGATTTGCGTTAAAGACCAAATATAATAATAATTTCATGGTTTTAGATTTTTGAGAAAGATGAAAACTGAACAGAACTGTTTTAGGATGATAAATGAATGTTCTGGTATTTTGGGGGGGGTTTTGGAGTTACCATTTGATTGGAATTTAATTTACAGTAAAATTACGATTAATACGAGGTTTTTTGGGATAATATTTTCGAAATTACTTTTTATGACCAGACATGGATTTAATTGACATTTTGTCTTAGTTAATTCAATTTCATGAATTACATGATGAACTCTGATGGAGGAAAATGAACTTAGAGATGATGATGTTTTACCCACAAATCGGGTTTATCTTGGTAAACTGTGTTGGGATTATTTTGGAAAACTGTGTGGTGGATTTTCAGTTTTGAGCTATGATTGTGAGTTGATTTGAAATGAGGTTTCGAAATGAATGAATTGAGTAGGTTATATAGTAATGATTAATGAGATGAAGAATATGTGATTAGTTGTTGAATGAATGATTGATAATCGTTACCGATTACGCGATTTTGGATAATATAAATGTCTTAGTGATAGTTGACGTTATGAAATTGAGTGAATATTGGAAAATGTTGGTATGAGTGAATTTATTTGAACGGTATGAATTGGAAATGGTGATTGGAATCTTGATTTGAGATTTGATGGTCGAATAGTTGATTTTGAGAAATGTCGAGTTGATAACCGACATGAGATATGTATTGATTGGGAATCAGTGGGATGACATTGATTCCTGGATTGATTGAGATGATGATGACTTGATGAGATGTGCAATATGAGATCCATTTGAATTGGGAACTCAATGGGAAGGCATTGATTCTTGAATTGGTTCGATGACATGTTTGACATGAGATGTGCATGGACCAATTAATCAGTGGGACTGTGATAACGATGTAATTGCACATGTCTGCACCCCTAGTTCTTATTCGTTTGTGGGGCGTAGTCATGTATTTTTGGCCTATTTTACGCCGGGTTGTGCTACTTTGTCATATTTCAGGTCCCAGACGTTGAAGGAAAGCCTAAGCACGAGTTTCGGGGCATTTGGAAGTCATTCGGTCGAGTTGGGGCCAAAGCACGGGCTGGCCTAAACCAAAGCATGACCGTGTTCCTGGACCGTGCTTTTACTGCCGAGGCTTGATCCAAGATTTTCCTGCGCTGGCCCAAAACACGGGTGGGCAAAAGCAAAGCACGCCCGTGCCCTCGATCGTGTTTTGCCCAGGGTCAGCCTTTTAGGCAGATTTGAGGCAAAGGAGAAGGGTTACGAGTTTTAGAGAGACAGAGCGATTCCTAGAGAGAGAAAGTGACAAACCAGAGTTCCCAAGTGCCCTAGCTTGATCTTCATCACCATTGGAGCCCGGCTTGAGCTTGGAGAAGATCCGATTGAGCGCCAGAAGCAGATTATCATCCTTCACAGTATGGTTTCCGCATCTGAGCTAGATTTTCCATCTCTCTCTATGGAGTAGTTTTCCTATTCATATGGGTATGGAGAACCCTAGATTTATATGTTAGGTCTGATTGTATGAACCCAAGTACAGATTCTATGATTTGATTATATTCAATTGAGGTTTGAATGATTGAATGGCATGAATCCTAATCAAATTCCTGTTGTTTATGCTTTAACCTAGAAAGATAATATCTGCCTAGGTTGATAAAGCACCCTTAATTGAAGGAAGTGTCTTGGCGACTTTAGTCGAGGAGCCAATTCACTATTCTGTACCCAATTTACTTCGGTAGTGGAGGTTTGGTTCGTTAGGGCCTCAATCTGTTTACTCCAGTGGAGGTTAGTTGCCCACTGGGGAGTTAGATTAAGAGGTTCTGGAGACCTTTAGTCGAGACTTCAGACTGCTTAAGAACCTCCCGCAGTATAACTATCATTAAAACTGAACTTGGTAAATTGCAATCCGGCTTAATTGCAGTCTAGGGGAAACCATACTCGGGTGACCTCTCTCGACTTGAAACAACCTTATTGCTTGTTTTACTTGTTTGCTTGTTTGAACCTGCACTAAAGTTTCACCGCTAGATAATAAGAATTCGCTGAGTAGTCATCACATCTAGGACCCGGGTTGACATTAAAACCCAAACCCGCTATACTACGCTTTAGGAAGTGGTTGCACTTGGCCATTTTCTAGAGTGACAGTAGGAGTGAGTCAGACTGCACTGATTCTGGATCGATTGTGCATGGACCGGTTAATCAGTGGGACCCCATTGATTCCAGATTGTTTGTGCTAGACGAGAGAAATGGAATTGTTTGATTTGTGAGCATATTAATTCACATAAAGGTAGAAAGGGTATGCACTTTTACCCCTAGATGATTATGGGATTGGGTAGACTTAGCTCGCTTCTGCCAGTGTTGTGGTTGCATGAGCACCACAGATGATTTGCTCGAGCGGGGGTAAGTGTATGGTGACCTTGGCGCCATTAATAATTAATGAGAATTTTCATATCATGCATTGATTATGTGTTCATGAAACTATGTAATTATCATATTGGATGAATTGGTTCGATGATGATGAGTTGATGGATTTGATATGTTGATTGAGGATATATATATATATATATATATATATATATATATATATATATATATGTGATGACCTAGGATGGCATCTAGACTTTTGAATTGCGATCACATATGACTATGTGAATAGCTGCTTGTGGTCCAAAAACTAGGTAGTGAGAAAGATCCACACACACAGCTTAGTTGCTGACCCACTTCTGTTCAGTTTCTTACAGGTTCGAATGAATTGAGAGAAACTCTGGTTTTGAAGTTTTCCCATATTTTGAAATGACTCTCATTTATGTTTTATGAGTCGATGATTTGGGTATTACATAGTAGATGGTACCGTAATGAGCATAGTAGTGAATGAGACTCTAATTTGGTTTACATGAAAGGAATGAACTAGATTGAGTTGATCTTTGGTATATGATGAGTAATTTGAGAATTAATTGTTGTGATTTTGGATTATAATGATGTTGGTAGGTATGTTACCAGTAGTAAACAGTTGAGTTCTTGCGTAACCCGCAATAGAGATTCCGCTGTGCGGGTGAACCATTGGTTCAACCCCTTTGTTTTAGGGTGGGGTGTTACATATACATTCTCTACAAGTATGAGAGATATTATGTTCTAGTTTTTTTAATCAGTTTCCGGAATTTTTGGGATAAGATGTAATGCTTACCACTACCATTACTTTCCTTAATGAACATTAGGATTTGAAAGATCATTGTTGAATCAATATGGAGCCGCACTCTTCTATAATCCTTTTTCCAAGCTAATTGCAATCACTGGATGGCACATTTGATCTCAGGTCGCTTAATGTAGACAACCAAGGTTAGCCATAAAAGCATTTAAATTTTTTTCCAGAACGATCACGTATCAATCCTCCCGATGTCATTTCTTAGTCTAACTACTTCATTGAACCGTCCATGCTGATCACAACTCAACCCATCAGTAGCGGAGACCAGGATAATTCGCAGTAAGTCTTGCTCTATTGCACTATATATAACTATTTATCATTCTCTTGTTATTTGATAATGGGTTTTCTCCATCTCTGGATTCACTAAAAGTTGAGATATCATTATGAGATCCATGGCACGGGCAAACCAACTCCCGAAATCACTGGCATTCGGCAATGTAATGCATATTAAATGTGTGGACTCTGATAATAATCAACCACTCAAGGTTTGGACTCATCTGACGGTGGGTCTCGAAGAGATGCCAACTTAATACTATTTTAGAGCGAGTGATCTAGAAGTAAACCCTAACAGCAATACAGTCAATCCCTTACCACTGCCAAACCCCAATTGTGGAAAATGTTGTATGGTCATTACAATAACATTGCTAGTCGCTAGAATAAATGAATTAGACATCCATGATAGACATGAATAATAACAAAGTTCTAAGCATAATCAAGTGTGAATCTAAGATTATAAATATATTGACCTACCATAGCACCATCAAACCATATTGCCCATCTGCCTTATCAAGGATCTTCAAACTAATTACAAGAATCCACTCTTCCCAACATGACCTATTTGACCTATTTGACAAATGCAACTCTTAGCTTGAAGGACAAATCGTGCTCTGGAAGTGAAACAAAATGGAACCAACTTCATACTTGAAATGGATTAGTATGTCATATTCGATTCATAAAAGAAGGCAATGATATTGTATTCATTTATCAGATTACATTGGAGGCAATGTCATTTAATCTGCTACCGAACCCCGTAACAATTGATTGCTGAACTCGATGAATAATCTTTATATTTCACTCTCTAGCTTGACTTCTGTTACACTTATTCTAAAACTTATGAATGATCTCCAAGATTGGGTCCTTGACATTGCTAATTGATTTGGTAAACTTGTTTTCTGCTACTGATATCCCACATTTGGTTGCAACATTTCTCAAGTTTTGTGAATGAGCCGTTAAGAGCGAGTATTTGACATTGTTATGAACTCATATTGACTACTGGTAACTTGTCTACTATTGTCTGGTATGCCCTTGATTGAAATGTTGGGATTGTTGTCCTCTTGCTTTCTTTCAAGCAACTTGTCCATGATTATGAAAATCCAAGCGATACTAGTTCATTGACTTGTTTTAATTGATCCTCAGGTAACACGGGAAGTAGAAATAACAAATAAAGGGGCACTCGCACTCGCATTCTATGGTCGACTGGGATTTATTAGGGAGAAGCTTTCATTACTACTTGAACGAAGTAGATGATTTTTGTCTGAAACTGTGGTTCCCACAAATAGAGATGCACACAGCTTACACCGTCATCCATAATGAGTAGCTGAGATGCCGCACATGATGACTCCTTGTAGCCGTGTGCACCATTCAATTGTCAGTCTGATGATTCACAACCGTGTGAGTTTTTAACATTACAAGAAAAGAACCTAAAAGTGTGATTATATGAGGTGTGTTTCAGGTAATGTGGCTAATGCTATATTCAGTTTAAGGCATGCAACTTAAGGAACTTTCTTTGGAGGGAGGTTGCAAAAGATAACATTGTTCATATGCCATGGGGTTTATGGTTGTGGCTATTGATTTGAGAACGAAAGTGTAATTCACAAAAGTACATGTTCTTTGTATATGGTTAGTTTTTCATTGGGAGTTGATTTCTTTTGGGTGTGTAGTCCATTTTGGTTACTTGTGTCAAATGTGTGTATAATTACTAGGGTACCATATCACGAGCTTGTGTAGTTGCACACAAAGAAGGATTTAAAGCCTTGGTATAAGAGACCCTAGAAATAAGAAAAAATTGTATTGGAGTATATTCTAACCTCTCCTTTTAGTCGAGCTTTCAGCTCTTACTGCTCACATTCCTAGATCTTCAAAACTCCTCCTCTGCCATGGTGTGATGGAATGAAATTTGATTAGATCTACCCTAACAACATGATTGTTGAAATGAAATTATTGTTTGACATTATCTTAAAGTCTTCAATAATTGAAATGTTTTTATTATCCTATCATGATAAATCTGAGTACCGATATTTGATGCAAGTACAATGAGGACCATCTAATTCTGTAAGTCCATAATTAGGGCCCTCCTTTCTCCCAACCGGGTACGTTGGGCTTAAATAGGGGCTTTCCTTTTCATACTGGGTTTCAGAAACGTAGGTCCTGAGTCCTGCCCAATTAAAGAAAGGAGAAGCCCAACAAAGGGGCTATATATTCATTTTCCCGTCCAGGCTACAGCAGTTGTACGAAAGATCTCGCAGCCAGCCCCATTCAAATCGTCAATCCAAACCAAGCAAGCACATCGCGCAATCGCCATTTTCGCAGCCATATCTCGCTTTCCGACCGCCACCATCGAACTCAACATGGAAGATAGCTTTCGAGTTCGAGTCGACAAAGTCTTCGGCTCACTCACCTCCTCCAACTCCACCGATAACCTACCGGCGCCTACTTCAGCCTCCCTCCGCTCTCTCTGGTCGCTCACTGACGAGGAAATCGAGCGGAGCCGATGGAGGAAGGTCGAGAGCAACGGCGATGACGAGGAAGACGATGATACAGAGTCGCTCTCGTTATCGAGAGGATTCCTTGCCCCGAAAGAATCCAAAGCAGGTCTATCCCGCTCGGAGACAAGCTTCCGGCGTCAGATTGAAACAGACCTGGATGACCTAGATGACCAGGTTCAGGATGATGATGACGATGAGAAGAAGTCCTTTGAGCAAAGGCCTGACGATTACAACGAAGAAGAATGGGAAATTAAGAACTCCATTGGCCGTGACTGCACTCTCGATTTTGAGGTACGCAATTAAAATTTCTCTCATTCACCTTTCCTTGTTGAAGATAACGATTGGATACCCTAATTTATTCATCCGATTTCACCTGAATTGGGTTTTGGTTCTTTTTCGTATGATGCTGTTTAGGAAGAGGAAGACCAATTCGACAAGGTGGCCGTGGGCAGGGAAAAGTCTGAAGATCGCGTGTATCTGAAGGATTTGAGCAAGAATGAATATGAAATTGACACAGGTCCTTCTAGTTCATTGGAAGATGCCTTAGCTAGGGACCGCCGGGCCAATCACAACGCTGCTAAACTCAGGCTGAAGGAGGACGACGAATCAGCAGCTCGAAAGATCGACTCTTTGACCGTTTCAGACAATGAATCAGCACCACCCAACAAAACTTCCCTCCAGGACTGCAACCTCAAATCCATTCTCAAGAGGAAGGATGATCAGGCTGTTGATGATTCCAAGTCGTTACAGAAACGTGTTAGATTCGGCCATGAATGCAATACTGGCGAGAAGGAAACTGAGGATACAGCTATGGAAGCCGATTTGGAAGATCCCCTGGTATACCGAATGCCAAAAAATTATCCTTCTGGAATCCCGGACTACATGAGAAACCCTACGAAATACACCAAGTACACCTTTGAATCGTCTGATGTTGATGAAGGAACCAACAGACAAGCGTACATGGACTTTCTGAAGCTAATCAAGAAGTCGAAACCTGGACCAGAAGTAGATGAATCCATTCGTGGCGATCCTCCCAAGTCAGTTCCCTTTGTGCCCAGGAAGAAGGAGAACAATGCGGATGATTGGAAGTGCAAGCAGGAGGAAGGTGGCGGCGGGAAGAAGGGTGTAAATGTTGTGATAGCAGCAGCTGATGATCTGGAAGGTGGTGAAGAAAGCTGTGCTATGGATGAGGACGAAGCAGAAGTGGGAGCTCAACAGCGAAATGGTGGTTCAGGGTCAGGTAGGCCAGGTCGTAGGTATAGAATGAAGGGTAAGTTGGAAGTAGATGAGTAGAGAATACCACCAGCGACCTAGTGTAGACGTATGGTTGTTGTGTAATGCCAAGTGTTTGGAACTCCGTTCCATGATAGGTTGTATTTTTCTTGCCAGTGTTGCACTTTCTTTTTACTTACATGCTTCAAACGATAACAATGGAAAGAAGAGTTTGTGAAACATATTGTAGTAAAATATCACATGCCCTACATTCTCTTTTATTACAGATACTGTATCGATTGTTCATACGAAATGTGTTAAAACTTAAAACTTAACTCATTTAACATATCATTATAAAAAAAAACATAGAAACATTTCTCTTTAGTAGGAACAATGACATCAAGGCTTCGAAAGAATGGGTCGGCTGAAATATTCCCTCCTTTCAGGGATTAGACAAAATGTATCGATTTACAAGTTTGAAGTTTGCAATCATTGTGTATGTGACCATGACAAGAGCTCGCCTCTCCCAACTTTTCACTAGCAGTGCCCACCCTACCAACAATTCTGGTAATATCTTCCCAGTCCCTCATGTACAGGCCGCCAACCTGAGGTGGAGTTAGATAACAATAGCTACTATCTTTGTCTCAAATTTACAATTGAACCTACGCTCACTACCAGGTACATAAGCAAAGCTACTAATTACGCTGCTAGTATAAGCGCTTTCTACAATCTGCTCCGCCGCAATAACACTGAACCCGCTTAATCTTGCCATCAGGACCCATCACACTATCCAGGACATAGCCATAGTCATATGTTAGCTCCTACACCGACACAAAACAAAGAACAAGCATCAGAACAAATCAGTTCATAGAGAATGTGCAAATGAAAAAAAAAAAAAAAATTCAAATAGTAAAATACAGAAAAGCAGCCAGGGGGAGAAGAGCATGTAACCTGCAGTGGAGGGATGTTGTCCGCTGCGAACAAAACTACACGGGCAAGCCTGATATCTTGGTGTGAGCTCAGCACACACTGGACAAACAGATTTGGAGTGCAGCTGTGGTTGATGAACCTGGCCACATTTCCACTGCGACCAGCATCAATGCAGAACTCGGGGACACTGTCTGACTTCGACTCCTCAAATGGAATGGTTTCACCATTTGGGAGCGAAACATCTCTCAGACGTCTCTGTTTGGCAAAAAACAGAAACAAAGAACATGAATAACGTGCATATGGACATTTAAATCGCCAGAAGAGAAGTCATTACATTTAAACCAAGGCATCCATAACTACTGGCATTGATAATGATCAATTATTGTCTTTGGTTATTATCATTAAATTATTAGCATTAGAGTTTATCTTTAATTGTGTACTCCATATATACTGTTTGTGGTATCACTACTGATACAAGGTAACAGTGGCACCAGAGCCTTCCGCTCTAACACCGTGTGAAGTGTAAGGAATAAGATAAATATTCAGCATTGAAACCATATAGGGTTTACAGAGTGGATCGATAGAGATTAGCTCTCCAACTCTAATACAAGAGAGATAATATTCTAAAATTACTAGAAGATAATTATCAACTACGAACAAATTATGCCTAACAATCACAAGCTGTTACTGATAAAAATCAGCAACTAAGCATAACAGATGATGCAGGTATGTCACAAAGTTGAAGGCATCCATTTCCGAACAAGCAATAGCAAGATGACAGTCTCAACATCTAACATAAGATCATTTTGCACACACAATAAATAAATATGAAGAGTAAGAAACAGTGCAAGAAATTCAAACACTGGCCAAATAGTACAAACAGATGAGTGAAGGTTTAAATTCAGCATTTCTGGTCAAGACAACCTAGGCAAAAAGTTGAATTTAAGT
This sequence comes from Linum trigynum, assembly GCA_964030455.1. Classification (NCBI taxonomy): domain Eukaryota; kingdom Viridiplantae; phylum Streptophyta; class Magnoliopsida; order Malpighiales; family Linaceae; genus Linum; species Linum trigynum. The sequence goes on from OZ034819.1 coordinate 69,587,368, forward strand.
ACCTCTCTGCCTTCCAAGCCTCTCATGGTCTGCAAGCAGTCAATGTCAAAAATATACTCATTTCCAGTGAGAGTATCAACATCTTCTGTTTTCTTGAGCACCCCAACATACTCACAAACTGGTGATCCAGAAAAAATGAAATCCCATGATCTCACAGCCCAACCCTTCTTTGGTGTACGGAAAACCTATTAAGATTATAGGCCGACCATTAATACCAGACATGGCAAAGCAAAGAAATATATAGACAGATCAAATATCAATATAATACATTTTAGGTGGAAAAATCAAACCTCAAGACGATGTTTCATTCCCCTCTGAGATGAGCGGTTAACACAGCTTGGTCCACAGCCACAAGATGGACCACATTCAAAAACAACATCTTTGGCCTCAATTAGCCTGAGGTAAAAGAAAGATTTAGCAAAAAAAAAAAAAAAACAGAAAGATGGGAGTCACAAATCAACCAGAAACGAAGCACGAAATAAGAGGTCTGTTATGTCAAACAAGCTAACCTCCCGCCATCGCGATGCACATAAGGGAAATCAGAGCCGTTGAGCTTTGCACAAGCACATTTCCTCGGGTCCACACAGTTCCCTCTGCAATCACATCCAGCTGTGTTTTTGGGAAGCTTCACATTCTTGGCAACTTGGATAGACTTCAAATAACTGAAGCCTGAATTTTTACCAATAATAAAAGGAGAAGGACAATTAGAGAATACAAAGTTGCCAGCTTCTCCAGTCATTTATACAAGGGAACTTAAATGGATATAAAAATGGATTAACATTGACTTAAGAGTAGGAATAGGTAGGCACTTGACCACAATATACAAAGTTTCAACTTGCCTGTTGGGGGAACAGGTGGATTATCAACTTGATTTGTGGCTGGAATTGGGATATCCTCTAGTCCCCCAGTAATATCATCACACACCAACCTGTGTGAATTAGCATGAAGAGTGAATTCTTGGACAGACAACACCAAATAATTAGTAAAAACTAAAAACCATCAGCTGTTCAACAACAATTGAAGTATACCCTCGTATTTCAGAAATAGCTTGGGGAACGCGCCCATTTGTGAAATGTACCTATGTTACAAGAGAAGATGTTAGGGACAACTAAATAATATATGTATCCTGATAGGTACGAGGATCAAGCCAGACAGCAGAAACATGAACAAATTAGTAAATACAAAAATGTGAACTAACTAGGAAAAGTCCAGTCAGGAAAGGTGATGAAAGATACCAGATCAAAGCCATGAAATAACATGACATCAATATCGTCAATGTAGTCAAAATCTCGCTTTAAAACTAAAAAACTTACGTTTTTGGTTCACTAAAACGCTTCTACATAAAATCTCAGTTTTTATAACTTATGTAGTTAAAAACTCCGGTTTAAAACTTAAAAACTTACGATTTTACGCTTCTAGATCACCAAAACGTTTCTACGTAAAAACTCGCTTTTGACTACATTGAATATCGTCACTACTGAAACGAGAAGCAGCCCTTGGAAAAGAAAGCTAGCACATTTCTAGTACAGATGTAAATGAAACTAACATATTATAGCTGGAGTCAAAAGCATTCCAAGTCCTGAGAGGTCACAAATGGTACATGAAAGAATAACCAATAGCATTTACGATCATGCCAGCTTCAAAGATCTCTTTGGTATGTGGTTCTCCATTGCTTTTTTTGATGTGTATCTTAGGCGTTTTGATTACAAGTTGGGGTTCTTGGTCCAACAGCTTGTAAAAGTTATTGACTGTAGGATTCACACACTTCACAAGTATGTTCCACAAGTTTTGTTACCAGTTTATACTTTATAGAATCCCTCACATAATAAACGAGATCTGTTATGGAAACGGGAATCTGATTCTTTTCTTAAAAATAAAAAATTTCACAAGCAAAAGGAAATCTCAACTAGACATACTGATTCCAAACAGCACGTCACCGCATCATATAGTTACACAATCAGTTGGATCTGTCAGGATTTCTAGTTTTTAGAAGATGTAAAAGATATCTTGAAAAGCTACAGAAAATACAGAGCTTGAAGGGATGCATATGACCAACATTAGCAACGTAAGAGAACTATAGAGATGAACAATGAGAGACAGAACGGATAAGTAGAAGATAAGCCAAGTAAAGAACCTGATTAGTGGTCAATATTGGCTGCTCTTCGAGCCTCCTAAGAGCATACTTGAACACTGTAAATCCAGATATACCCTTCTCAGCCCAGTAACGAGAAACCTGGATGGCAGTTAACTCATTATGAGTGGGGAAAAGCAAACAGCAAATGACACAGATAACAGAGAAACACTATGAAGACATGACAATATAGAGCAATTACATTGGGACCATGTTCAGCCAATAACCCAGAAAGGATCATAGAAAGGAACTATGGGTGTAATGCAAGCAGAATAAGTAAGGCAAGCTTCAAATCTTGATGAAAAGGATTAGGTCAGTATAACAATATATGTATTTCAAGACATCTTCAGGAAATGGTGGAGAACAGTAATTTTACTACATGACTGACCAAAATGAAACCCAATTGCACAACTTCAGTTGTCTAGAGTTAATGGCAACGACTTCACGGTACTCTTCATCTGAACAATCTTTCCGTAGTGCCAAGGATTCAAAATCAAAGATCACAGCAAAAAAAAAAAAACTGCAGTCCCGTCAATCTACCAAGTTAAATCGACCCCTTTCTTAATTATCAATGCATCCTCTATAGACCATTAAATAGCCACTCACAGAAAACAAAACGCTGCCCTGGGGTGGGTAACCTACATGGGTCCTAACAATTCAGTGTGTTGTACCACAGTGAACAAGGGCTTGGTCCAATGGGAATACCACTGGTCTTGAATCTGAAGGTCTTAGGTTCAAATCCCTTAAGTAGCACTCAATTAAAAACCAAACTTATGTCACCCTCATAAAATAAAAATGATTCTAAGCATTGCATCAAGAAAAATCCTCCTCGTAGTTGACACCACCAGAGATTTTCTATTTAAGACATAAGAGAGATAAATAAAGAGAACCAGCTTCCTCTATTGAAGGTAGTCCTACCATCATTGGCTAGATTAACATTGCTTGAACCGTCCTTAACACCACAAGCACAACCAAAAATATAAAAAAATAAAAATAAAAAGCAACGAGGCTACCAGACCGCATAACAGAATTGTTGTCAGGCGATTATGGTGTATGACTATGTATACATCTTCCCAACATAGCGGATCAGAGCCTTACCCTGTACAAGCCATCATATGTATACATCTTCCCAACATAGCTGCTCTTGCACACATGACCACGAATCACTCGTACAGGAATAGATTGTTCTACACAGTTCTGCAAAGAAAATAGCAATAAACAAAGTCAAGTAACTTTACATAGCAGAATGTCTGGCGAGGAATTCCTACTTTAGAAATAATGAGGTAAGAAGTCCAATTGGCATAGATCCTTCAAGGCTTCACTTCAATATCACCCCTGAATTAATATTTGCAACTATGCCAAATATAGCTTCTTTCATTACAAGCTACATTCCCCAGCAAGAACTGGTTTGAGGATATGCTGCTAACATATTTCTGTTTCTCACAAAAGGAGCTCTTCTTTCCAAAACATCAGCAGAATGCTGCTAATCAGAAGTATCAGTCTAATGAACTGGTGGCTGCGATAAGGTGGTTAAAGCAGAAGTTGGCTTACCACTTCTACCAGCAAACAGAAAGCTCACACTCGGTTTATATTCTCAATCAAATGTAGATGGTAAGGTAGGTATAAAATAATAATCATGAATGTACAAGAAACTTCTGGTCAATGCAACCCATACCTTTAGTGCCAAATTTCCACGCTCCATAACTTGATCCTTAATCTGTCGTTTATCACCAGTTAGGTTATGCCCACCTTGACCAGTGTACGTAACCTCATCAGCATTATCTAGATCATCCTCATACATTCCTGACAAGACAATAGCCACTGCAAGTGGGAATGTGTAGTTCTTGTACTCCTGTAACAGGTAGTAGAAGAACGGCTGTAAGATGCATGTAACAGTGAAGCTCCTCCCAATTCAATTGACATAGACGACAGGCACGACGGATTAAATGAAATGTTTGTCGAGGATACAACAAAAAGAGACTGAATCATCACCTTTTGGTAGCCCATACCCATATAATCAATTCCATTCAACCAGTGTCCATGAAAACCAATTGCAACCATCTCAGCTCTTGAATAAAATTGATGACCAACATCAATTCCTGCCATTGGCACATTTAATCAAACTTGTCACAGAAAGGAAGCACTGAAGCAGAACAGTACAAATGCTTATACAGAGTTGTTAAATACACTTGACAGAAAACAAAACCGTGTTTTAGATTATAAATTTAATCAAACTCATCACAGAAGGAATCACCCAATCAGAACAGTAGAATCTTTTAAAGAGTTGTGAAATAAGCTTGACACGAAACCCAGCAGTGTTTAAGTTTCAAAATTCACAAGCCACATGGTAAGATGGTAGTAAGAGTTCCAAACCTGGAAGGTCGCCAATTCTTTTCTTGGGATACATTACAGCATTAGTCTCCAACATCTGCAAAAGATATTCAAGCCAAAAGAGAAGATGATGAAAAAACCAAGATTTGGTTCAAGATCAAGCATGAACATTTTCCAGCCCAGGTTGGGGAGAATTTGCACTTACTTTAGTTACAGCCTTCAGGTCAGGACGCTTGGACGTTGACTTAGTGTCAGGTTTAGTCGCTTTCACACCCCGCCCAGGTTTCTGAAGTATCCATAACACATGAAAAAATGCAAACCATTAGAACAGCAGGCATCAAACATACAATTATAGAGGCATAATAGAGGCATTTATGTTCACCTTTAATTTGGGACTTTTTGATTTTGGACTCTTGGATTTGGAAGGGGACTTGGAATTAGGGGTTTTCTTGGCGGTATCCTTCTTCTTACACCTACTCTCCTCTTCCTATCCGCCACAAGAAACAAGGAAACAATGTGAATTTCAACGAACATAACCAAATGCAAACAGACATCTCATCTTCAAAGAAGTGAAGTGACAAAATGCAGCCACAAACCCAGAAGGGGAACGGGGCAAAATAGAAGCAGAGAGCCACTAAGGGTCAACAGCCCAACACAAACCCACAAAGAATAATCTGGCCCTAATCCCAGAATCCATGATCGGAAGGGGTCGAAATGGAGTAGCATTGCAGCTACGGAGACGTACGATGTAAACGTAGGTCTTCCGAGAAACATGCAAGAGTACATTGTTATGGAAGAGAGCAACAAACCTGGACGAAGGATAGGTAGTACTTGTTGAACGTTCTCAGAGTGTCCTTCACTTGAGCATAAGCACTCTTCCCAGAGGCTAAACCACTGGCAGGCAGAACGTCACTCGTCGGCATCTCTAGCGCGATTTGCCGGGCTGCATTATCCATCGCCCTTTCCACCTCCTCGTCCTTTTTCTCCCGCTCCCGCTCCGGCAACTGCTGCTGCTCGGCCTTGGGTTTCGCCTCAACCCCGTTAATACCCTCTCCATCCTGCCGGCAAGAGTAGACCCGCGGTTTCTTGGCACTGGATTGCTGCTCCTCCGGCTCATCCAGGAGCTGAACCCGCTTCCGGATGAGCCTCTCCTTCTCCAGACGCTGTTTGGCCTCCTGGCGCTGCTTGGTTTCATGAATCCGGGCGCTAGCTCGCCGGCTGCGAGGGAGTTGGTCTGTGTGGGGTGGAGGCGGGGTTGATTTCAGGGGAGTGAAGTCGCCGGGGGAAGGGGGAGCGCCGTCGGTGACGCAGTTCAGGGAGGGAACCACCATAGTCGAGCTTTGATGAAGCACCTAGCTCTCTCTCTTTCTCTCTCTCTTGCGATGGAGGGGAAAGGAATGGGCGCGAGAGAGAGTGTGAGGTGAGGACTAGGGTTGGAAACTTTGCATAAGTGGGGAGAATTTGAGCGTCGATTTGGGGAAATGGGAGGAGGAAATGGAAGAGAAAGCGGGGGGAAGGTGGCGGCGCGTGAGCCGGAGGCGGAGGAGAGAAAATTAAAAATTATGGGGTCGTGTCGCGCGGGTCTCGTGGAGGACGTGGCGAATGTGTTATTTCAGGCAGCATCCAAATTCCAAAATTCGAAATGGACAAATGTCAAATGGAGATTTGTAAGGCAGGAGGGCGCGAGTGGCAGCTGCGCATTTTCAGGAGCGCGCAACTCCGAAAATTTTCCTTCATCTTCCCTCCCAATTCCAGCTCACTATGGTAAATGTACGCGCCATGGGAGAGAGTGGGAAAGCCACTGATCTAGGATGAAAGACGTACAAAATCAATTCAAGCGTGAAGAAGAAGACAACAGGGACGGGGCATCCCAAATGTGCACGCCAAGCCGTACTCAACTATATCCATTCTCGGCTGCTGTTAACAGCGAGTGCACACTCTATCGTTGGACAAGAAAGAAAACCCAGCAAAAAATTTTGATCGTTGTCTCAGGTCAAAATCCATGGCGTTTCCCTTGTTGTTCCTCCTCTTCTGCACATTCTGTTCATCGCCCTCAGCCATCTACTCCACCTTCATCCCATATAACACTTCTGCTTCCGTCGTATCCGGCAAAATCAACGTCCATTTCGTCCCTCACTCCCACGATGATGTTGGTTGGTTGAAGACTGTTGACCAATACTACTTCGGCGGCAATAATTCTATCCGGGTCTTTCTCTAATTAACCCCCTTCTCTCTTTTGCGTTGGGTTATTGTTGAATGTGACTTGATTGATTGATTCGATTGAACGATTTGGTCAGTAGGGTGCTTGCGTTCAGAATGTATTGGACTCTGTTATGTCCTCTTTGTTCGAGGACAAGAATCGCAAGTTCATCTATGTGGAGATGGTGGGTTATTACTACTTTATCTCTCTTGCTTTCTGCAGTTTCTCTTTCTGGTTTCATTTGAAGAGGGTTCCTCAGTTGCTTTGGTTTTCAGGCGTTCTTTCAGAGATGGTGGCGGCAGCAAAGCAGTGGAATGAAGGAAAAGGTCAAAGGGCTTGTCAACTCTGGTCAACTTGAATTCATGTCAGTACCACCACTTCTAATTTCATTTCCCTTTTTGTGATTTTCTTTTGCGTGCATGCTACCGAATCCTGCATTCCAGCTAAGCATTGACCTCTAGTATTGAGTTTAAGCCTTTCTTGATGGCAGAAATGGAGGTATGTGTATGCATGATGAGGCTACTCCACACTACATTGACCTTATCGATCAGACGACTCTTGGTCATAAGTTTATCAAGGATGAATTTGGTCAGATTCCCAGAGTTGGTTGGCAGATTGACCCATTTGGACATTCTGCTGTACAAGCTTATTTGCTTGGTGCTGAGGTACAGCATCTTAGATTTCTTCGTGGATTTTTCCTCCTAGGTAATTGATCACGAGCAAGTCATAGACTATATCAATGGGATAATGCATGGTCTGATGTTTCCAATTTTCAGTTTGGATTCGACTCTCTATTCTTTGCTAGAATTGATTACCAAGACAGAGCCAAGCGATTACAGGATAAGACTCTTGAGGTTATATGGCGGGGTTCTCAGTCCCTTGGCTCAACTTCACAGGTGAATGCATAATCACCTTCTTCCCTTGTTGCACGTTTACTTTTAGTTTCTTTGCTTTAGTAATCACGAAATGGTTATATTAGGTCAGGAGTTATAAATATTGTCTGATGATGTCCTGGCATTACGTTCTTGTTGTGTCGTTAATTTTTTCTACAGATATTCACTGGTATATTTCCTCGACACTATGATCCGCCTGATGGATTCACATTTGAAATTAACGACGTATCGCCTCCTATTCAGGTACAATTTGTATGAATGAGTTGATTTTTCTGATTCTTCTGTTGACTTGTGTTTAACATATCGTTTTATAAATTGAAGGATGATGTGCTACTATTCGACTATAATGTCCAAGAGCGAGTAAGTGACTTTGTGGCTGCTGCACTGGCTCAGGTAAGCTCTTGGTTGTTTTGTAGTCACTTTGAATGTCAATTATATTTCTTTCTGGAGCCAATCTGATGCATCAGGTGGTATAAGGTAGATAGTAAGATTCATAGAAAAAAAAGGGTAGATAGTAAGCTGTTTTATACAATCACCAGGATTTTTCATTAGCTAACTCTTAATGTAGCTTTGTATTATTGCAATGCTGTTCCAATCAAATAATAGGTAGTGTTCCTTTGCTTCATCAAAAGCTTGTTGATGGGTGTTCTTTGTCTATTCCAACCAACTACCTCAACTTATAAGCAGGTTACTTTTGAATTTTCAGGCCAATGTAACACGAACGAATCATATAATGTGGTTAATGGGAACTGATTTTCGTTATCAGTATGCAAATTCGTGGTATCGACAGATGGACAAGTTCATCCATTATGTGAACCAGGTTTTGTTCCTTGCACGGTGTTACATTTAGAAAGATGATAAACACCTGTCATCTATTTTACAGCTCTACTATGTAGTTTGAATCCTATAATAAGGGCTTTTATATGAATATCTTAGGATGGCCGTGTAAATGTTCTGTACTCAACTCCATCGATGTATACTGATGCCAAACATGCGGCAAATGAAGAATGGCCTTTAAAAACTGGAGATTTTTTTCCGTGAGTTTGATCTTTTGGTTCTTGTTCTTATTATTTGAGTTAGTTGATAAACTAAATTAGTAAGATGACATTACAGGTATGCAGATCACCAAAATGCCTACTGGACAGGTTATTTCACGAGTAGGCCAGCATTTAAAGGCTTTGTCAGAACAATGAGTGGTTATTACCTTGTGAGATCCGGAGCCTTTTATCTTTCTTCATCTAGCATTTTTGTAAAACCATCCATGAATGCTGCTTAGTTTCTTAGAGTTATTGCTCTCTTTTGGTCTCAAATAGGCTGCAAGGCAGCTGGAGTTCTTTAGAGGCTGGAGTGGTGTGGCATCCAAACTTGGGGTGCTTGCAGATGCCTTGGCAATTGCACAACATCATGATGCTGTTAGTGGAACACAGAGGCAGCATGTTGCTGCTGATTATGCTTTGCGAATTTCAATTGGTTACAAGGAGGTGCACATTGTTTTATATATTATCTCTTGGCACATTATTTCAACCTTCGATAGGATGTCATTCCTTTTTTCTTGGGATTCTTTGCAGGCTGAGAAGTTAGTTGCCTCTTCTCTTGGTTTCCTGACAGAGTCAAGATCAAGTACAAGACAAGGGAGCATTTCCACGGAACTTGAGCAGGCATTGTTAACCCCCTATATATTTACTTCAACATGTGTTCTTACGTTTTACTGGGACGACATATATACATACATACATTTTCCATGTATCCTTGTTTCCTAATTGCCTAAAGAGACTTCATTTCATCATTATAAGTAAACTTAGTTAAAGAGTGCATGACCAAAATGACACGTCTACTACCATAAGCACTCTGCGTTTTATTGTCAATTCTTCTATTCTTTAGCTGTTGTGAAGTTGAACAAACATGGTCAGTTGGATAAAAGTATGTCTTTGATATGCATTGCTGAATTACTCTCTGTCGTTTTTCTTTGCAGTGTCTTTTACTTAACATAAGCTATTGTCCTCCTACAGAATCCATATCGTCTGATGAGCAGAGCTTGGTAAGATCCTAATTCCCTTGTGTAACTACTTTGTGATCTGCAAGAAGAAAGATAGTGTTTTTTTCATCTTATAATTATATCCTTAAATCTTTTAGGTTATTGTGGCTTATAATCCTCTAGGATGGAAAAGGGAGGAAGTGATTCGGATTCCGGTTAGTATTTCATTAAACTATGACCTTCCCTCATTGGTTGTCCGCGAATTCCATTATCAAGAAGTGTATCCACAGCTTCTTGTACCAATTTCTCAATGGTGACACCAAACTTCGAACCAAGGACGAGTTATATATTATCATCTATCGTCACTCGAGCATAAATATATTTCTCGTGCCAACTGCACGCTAGCCTATAACTATTGTGAAAGTTGTTTTGTGTAATTGGAAAGGCCCACAGGTTCATTAATGGCTGACCTGGTGTATAAAAAATGTGGCACAGGTTTCTTCTGAGAATGTAGAAGTTCACGATTCTAATGGGATACAAATTGAATCTCAGCTAGTCCCACTCTTGAATGCAACTTCGAGAGTAAGGACTATATATGCCAAAGCATATACGGGCCATTTCCCAAGTGAAATGCCAAAATATTGGCTTGCATTTTCTGCATCTCTGCCACCCCTTGGTTTCAACACTTACTTTGTCTCAGTAGCTAATCAGACAGGTTAGAATATTCCGAAGTTGTTCCACTGAAGTCAGTGATGGAGAAATATTGTTCCTTGCGACTGACATAGTCCTCCGGTTTGTAATCTAATTCTGTTGAAGGCTCTAGTTCAATCATCTCACTGGTGCACACTGCAGAGAACATGAAAGCTAGAACTGTTGAAGTTGGCCCAGGAAATTTGAAGTTACGTTTCTCTGTAGACAATGGGGAGCTTACTCATTTTATCAATAGCAGAAGTCTGGTACATTGCTTCCTTAAACTTGTAGCTCTGCAGTACTTTACTTAGTCCAGCTTCTGTCTTGTGTTCCTCCCATAGTTTTAGGGTGTTTTTCAATCTTAGAGGGTAAGTGAAATTTCAGAAAATCCCATGCAACTCTGTTAATATCTCATCGATACGTCCTTTGTTTCTGAAGGTTGCTACCTCTGTTGAACAATCATACGGCTATTACACTGGAAATGATGGTACTAATAAAGATCCACAGGTACTAAAACTCCAAATTCCAGAACCTTCATTTATCTCTATGTGTACCTTGCTCTAGTCACTATTCTGTGAAATTCTTAATAAGCAATCTCGGTCCTTCCCCTTGCTTTTTACAGGCTTCTGGGGCATATGTTTTCCGGCCAAATGGGACATTCACAGTAAAGAATTTGGGTCAGGTGACATTTCCCCCCTCTTAGAATGGACCGGTTTTAGAGAACTATGTGGTACACCAAATCAAATATCTGAACTGAAATAAAATTTTCCTTTTCAAGTTTCCTTCAACTTTTTTTAGGGGCCCGTTGCTGGATGAAGTACATCAGCAGCTGAATCCTTGGATATCTCAGGTTGTTAAGATATATGCAATTCATTGTTTCTAAGGAGACCCCATCCCTTTTATCGGAAAGATTTTTGTGAAACAAGCTTTTGCATATTACTTCCTGATTCTTTGATAACCATCTTGACAACACGCATTGCAACTCATTAAAAAGTCATGCATGCACAGGTCACTAGGGTTTACAAAGGGAAGGAGCACGCTGAAATTGAATTTGTTGTAAGTTGGTTCTCCAAGTACGAGGAAACTTTTATTCTATGGTTGATGGGTCATATTTGATGCATTTGTTTTCCATTTAACCTCAGATTGGGCCTATACCTTTGGATGATGGGACTGGGAAAGAAATAACAACTCAAATCAAAACCACCATGAAAACCAACAAGACATTTTACACAGACTCAAACGGACGCGACTTCATTAAAAGGGTTTGTAGGATTTGCTTCTGTTGTCCATTCTATGATTCGTCAACCATATTTATGCCATGGGGGCTTATCTTGGTTAAAACCCCCCATATTTATGCCCTTTTCTTCAGTGTATTTTGATTGCTTCCATGCAAGCTATAGAAACTTTTTGTAGGCTTAGACTATATTCCATATAATTTGCAGGTCCGAGATCAGAGGACAGACTGGGACCTCGAAGTGAATCAACCTGTTGCCGGAAATTATTATCCTGTATGTTGTATTAACCGGGTTTTTTTTAAAGGATATTATTAACTGGACTAAACTCATGCTACTTCATATATGTATTTATTCCATTTTAGGGCACTTAGACAGTCATGCATGATAGGCCTAGATGGATTATACTTCGTATAACTTAGGCTGGAAGCTACATCATACTGGTAATAGTGAACGATTAGTCTAGAAGTCGAGAATTGTTAGAAGAAGAAATTACGTACTATTGTTCAATATCATTTTGTTCTTGAATTTTGCAGGTTAACCTTGGAATATATGTACAAAATGATACTACAGAGCTGTCAGTATTGGTGGATCGGTCAGTTGGAGGCTCTAGTCTTATGGATGGTCAAATAGAACTAATGCTACATAGGTTCGTTCTATTTTCCCTTTCCCTTTCCCTTTCCAACATCTTTATCTTCACTTATTTATTTCCATAGTGGTTCAGTTGAGAATAAATAAATGCTCATGGCATTTTCGGCTCTCTCACTCATCTATATGTCTATAGATATATAGTATATGATGATATCGATATCTAACAACAGATGCTGTTTCTAGGAGAATGCTTCATGATGATATGAGAGGCGTTGGGGAGGTGTTAAATGAGACTGTTTGTCTCCTCGATGAATGTGAAGGTTTAACTGTAAGCTAGCATTTGTTTACCAAATAATGTGTTGTCAATATTACAGGTCCAAAGTTATTGAATGGCTTCATTTACATATTGTTGCAGATCGTAGGTAAGATGTTCCTCAGAGTTGATCAGTTGGGTGAAGGTGCCAAGTGGCGCCGCACTGTTGGCCAAGAAATATATTCTCCAGTTCTAGTAGCATTCACAAAGCAGGTGGGCCAGAAAATTTTTATTTGAATATGCCAAATTAGAATGTAACATAATGCTCAAATGTGATGTTTTACTTATTTCTCAAAAAAAAAAAAAAAAAAAAAATCAGGATGCAAGCAAATGGATGGAGTCCCATGTAAATTCATTTTCAGGAGTTGATCCATCCTATTCTTTGCCCAATAATGTTGCTGTGATAACCCTACAGGTAAAGTAGTAATATTATTCTCCTTGCCCCTCCATTTTCTTCACTTTGTTTTAAGTTTTAACAGTATGGGGAAATGAGAGAAGCTCTCTCTTATAAACATTGCAGGAACTCAAAGTTGGGGAAGTTCTCCTCCGTTTGGCTCACTTATATGAGGTCTGCACCCTTTCTAATGTGCTTTTGGTTGATCCTCTGAACTCAACATTTATAAACTGTTATGCTTGTTCTCTTTAAACTATCTGAATGAATGAATTGTAATTACTTGTTCTTGGATTTCAGATTGGAGAAGACAAGGACTACTCTGGAATGGCGAGGGTGGAACTGAAAATGCTTTTCCCAAATAAAAAGGTGAGAGATGCATTATCAGTAGAGCAAAGCTCAAGGAGGACTCTTCGTGTGATTGCTCGTGGAACAAGTCACTAATGTTGTCAATGTGGATGTCTCTTCTTTCTCATCTTTTTATTCAGATTGGTAAGGTGACGGAGCTGAGTCTGTCGGCCAATCAAAAGAGGAGCGAGTTGGAGAAGAGAAGGCTAGTCTGGAAAGTAGCTGCAAAGGAAGAAGAATCCAAAGTGATGAGGGGAGGAGCAGTTGATCCTGTCAACCTTGTGGTGGAACTTGCCCCCATGGAAATCCGCACTTTCTTCCTAAATTTCGACTCTCCTCAAATCTATGTTTCTTGAAAATTGCAAGGAAAGAGAGGTTAGCATGCTCGTGATAGAAACTGAATATGGTGAATTATTCAAAATTTATCGCCTCTCTGTGTGTCTGGTGCAGCGGTCCTTTCCTTTGATAGCAAGACAGAAGTTGGCTCTAGCCTTTTCTTGTTGGCTTTGGCGATGTGGTGGCGTTGTAATTATGTATTGTGGTGTTTTCTTACCTTGATGACTTCTAACGTACATTGTGTGAGAAAAGGCCGAGTCCTGACGAGTTTGGTCATTTTAGTAGTGGCTTCTCTAATGAGTTGTGCATCATGAACAGGTTTGCCAACTCACACCAAACAGGGTTAAGGTTATGGGTCATAATTCATAAACTCACAGGTCATACAAGTAGAAGTGCGGTTCAATTTCTATGCTAATGCGAGGTAATGTCGTTCGAAATTTGCTACTTGCATCAAGTATATGTTGGGCAATAGAGTATTTGACATAATTCTGAGTTGACAGCGAGAACAAGTACATGATGTTATTGCTAAAGAGTGCATCCGATATACTTGAGCTAGACGGCCACAGCTGGGGTTACCATGCTGGAGATCCCTTGACTCAAATGCTTCACCGCCTTGTCGAAATTGACGAAACCCATGAACCAGAAGTCGTGTCCGTCCACCGTCACGACTTGAATATACTTCTCCGACGGCGGATTCTTCTCCCTCATCACCACAGGATTCACTCCGACGATCTTGTTCAGCGGCACTGCAACCTTGTAGTAGCTCCATGTCTCCTGCCCGGATGGCGCGGCAAAGGACAGAGGCCGGTCGCTGCAGAAGGCGGCGTGGATGTTGGAGAGGTACAGAGTTCCGGCAACAGGGCCGGTGGCGGTGGAGAGGTAGCAGGCGAATCGCTTCTTGAGCTTCTCGTTGGGGTAAGTGGCGAAAGTCTGCTTGTACAGGGATTCGAATCCGCCTTCGGAGATAGCCTTCGCCGTCAGATTCATTTTGCCCCAAGCTGCTCCCGAGACAGAGGAATTCGTCTTCACTGGTTTAGCAAAACAGAGTGAGTAAGTTAACAATCAGCCAGCCAATATATTTAGATCCAGAAACCCGAGATGTCGGATCAATGATAAAACAAAGAAGAGAAGCAGGCAGGCAGGAAATCCGGTAAAACGTACGGTTGTTCCAGATGTTGTTGCCCAGTGTCTCAGCTTTGTTGGTCCATGAATTGAAGACGTGGAGAATGGATTCCATGGGACTGCCGGCGGGTTTCTCCGCCGGAGAATAGACCAAGTAAGGATGTTGCTGTTGTTGATGATGAGCATTGTTGTACTGCTGCTGCGGATCAGGCGGAGTAGTATTAGCCACCGTAGAGCTGGTTGCGCCCCAGAAGGCAGCGGCTTTCTGGTTGTCCGGGTGGGAAGAAGGCGCCGCCGGGGCACCCATCACGTAAGTCCCCCATTGCTCCGCCGGAGATGCTGCTGCCGCCGTCGGCTGCTGATGAGCTTGAGAAACAGGGGCTGGTGAAGAGGTTGAGGTTGAGGATGACGATGAATGATTAAGGGGCTCTGTAGCGAAAGGATTGATCATTTTGTTTGCTTTGGGTCAACGCAGATGGAGATGCTATAGCAATTAAAATGACTAGTCCATCCCAGCTCCTTCTGGTCTTTGTTTATGGCTTTATACTGTAAACCAACGCGAATGAGGCTAGTGTGCCTGCTGATTGCTGAACAAGGGAAGGTTGCTATGG
The DNA here is from genome assembly GCA_964030455.1 of Linum trigynum. Lineage (NCBI taxonomy): Eukaryota > Viridiplantae > Streptophyta > Magnoliopsida > Malpighiales > Linaceae > Linum > Linum trigynum. The sequence goes on from OZ034819.1 coordinate 69,602,532, forward strand.
CGTATAGGACGATGACATGTGTACGTTCTTAGATTTGATAAATGTTTATAGGGGTCAGGTTCACGTGTGGACTTTTCACATTGTTCTAGCTTCCTTCTAGGTTACTTAGCCGCGTCTAATGAAGTTACGAGCTACTTTTATTGCAGTGTCCCCTTGATGTTCCTTTACAAATCATATTCTTGAACAGAGACTTGGTCTTGAAGTCTTGAACAATTAACAATGATTTTGATGTGTTGGAAGTTGAGTATTTTGTTTTGCGTCTTTCCAGATTGGGTCCTGTTCAAAGTGACTAATTAATCCACTTAACCTGCTAAATTAATACTCCAATAAGATAGATAAAGGTAACACAACTACCCACTATACATTAAGGTCACTTAAAATCAAATTATGATCAAGGTTGTCGACCCGCGGGTTGACCCACTTTGACCCTGACCCGGTGAGAAAAACGGGCCGCACGCACCCGCCGGGTCGACCTCCACAAGGTACCGGGTTGGAGGTCAAATTGTGTCATTTTTTTCTTTATTTTGCGAAATGCGCCTATTTTCCAATTTTTCTTTTCGCCTAACTCAATCTTTGGAATCCTAAGTTGAACATTTGAATATTAATGTTATATAAGTGTGTGTGAATTTTCACTATATGTTGAATCTAAGTACGAAATGTTATTTTGGTGTAATATTATATGTTATAACTCATATGTTAGATGAGATTTGATATAATTTATCAGGATAAGTACAATATAATGACGCTTTCCATATTTTCGGGCTAAACCGGGCTAAACCGGGTGATCCATTAACCCTTAACCCACTAGCTCAACCGGATCCGGGTCAACCCGCGGGTTGACAACCTTGATTATGATGCTTCATCTGTTTATTTATTTCAATTTGAAGTTTATAGTATACTCATTACTTCGGAGATCTGTCTCAATAGAAAAAGAAAATAAGTCTAAATATCAATTTTATCATCTTACTAATTGATATATGTTACACAGGTCACTAAACTCGGGTTTTAAGCAACTAAAACATTAAATTCACTTATTATCAGAATTTTTTTTATCAAAAACATTAAATTCACCTAGAGGACTAACGTCTCAATTCACAAAGATCACATGATTACCTATAGATGCCAAATCAAAAAGAACGGGTGAATTATTAAGACATATATAGTCGAGTGAATGACCATCTTCGATCTACGCAAATATAAGTTGATACTTTAATGCAAGCTTGTGAAATAGCAAGTGTTAAGATCCAATCGTGGTACAACCTGTTGTCAGTTCATGTCGGTTTTAGCAAGATATGTAGAGATGATGGGAAACCATTAACATCAAATGAATTGAGAATGGATTGTCATTGATCTCCTTCCTCCAGAATGGATTGTCATTGCCAACCTTGTCGCTCCATTATTGTAATCGTTGTGCTCCCCTTTGTTTGGGTTTGGAATGAAATGAATGATGTTTGTTGTCAAAAAAAAAAATGAATTGAGGCACATATGTAACATATGTGAAGATAAACTCCCTAAAATATACATTATATTGAAACAAAATACAATTTTCTAACCAAATGAAAAATCATAATATTTAAATACAATATTTAACTTCAACAGCCACACATTGAAACTGAATAAAAAATAACTTAATATTAAACGTTCATTCTTGAATCCAACAACTAACACTAACATTTAACTTTAAAATTCACAAAATAAATCTAAATTTCATATTTGTTGTTAATTAAAGTCGCTAAATTGAAATTGTTTAGAGGTAAAAAGTAGATCATTATGATCATATATCGAATTCTACATTCCAATGTGGTACACCGTACATGTAAAAAGGTTCGGTGGCCAAATTGATATTTAACACTTTAAAAATCCTAAACGTGGGCCCGTGACCCCACCAACTCCAATTGACAATTATTGATAGTCGTCGCAGCAGCGTGAACGTCTTTCGTCTTCTGTTCTTTTATCATATCTAAAACCAGTGCCAATCCTTCTCTCCCTCTAATTCCCCCTCTCTCCTTCATCGCAAATCTAGTTTCTGAATTTCGATCACCAGAATCAAGCCCATGAAACCCAAGAATGAGCTACCAAAGTTCCCGAGCGATCTGTACCCTCCTCCTGCTCGTCACGGTAAATTAAATTCAATCCCTTTGCTTTCCCACCCACAATTTTATCGTCCTTCTAATATTCCAGCTTCCCTTAACCTGATATGGGTATTTCTTCAATAGAGGACGTGTCGTCGTACCCGCCGCAAGAAGTATATCCTCCGCCGCAGTCTGAGACTGAGGGGTAACCACCTCCGCGACCCGGATACCCTCCTCAGTACCCGCCACCGCGTCCACCTCAGCATCAGCACCGGTACGATGGTTACCAAGGGTATTTCTCCACGCCAGGGTATCCTGCGTAGCCGCCGCCGCCGCCCCGTCATCCACCCAATCAATACCAGAACTACCAGAGCTATGACCACCACAACCACCATTATTATAATGAAGATTCCGATGCTTCGTTCCTCCGCGGCTGGTATGTCCTTTTTCTCCCCCAGTATGTTTGTCTTCGAATCAGAAGGTTTGATTTAATTAGGTTCGCCGATTGTGACTTGGATTTTGGGCTGATCCTCTGGATGATTTCTTCGGTCAGTGGTCTTGAGGGGTGCCTTTTCTTGATCTAGATTCAGCTCAAGCTCGAAACTTGGCAATCCAAAACAAAATGTTTGTGAGGTTGACTTTAGAATTACGGTAGTGGTTGGATCGTGGGACTAGGTGGTTAAAGGGTAGTGTTTTGGATCGTTCTGTGACTCAAAAATCAGTTCGCGAGACAACTCCAAATGTTAACCCGGTTTTCGGGAAAAAATTGATCCTGCAAATGTGATGGTTTCATCGGCCTTCTGCTATGTTGTTAAGTGATGATCTTAAGGAAATCAACTGTAGTATAGGCAATCAAGCACTACAAAGCAAGTTGCTTAATCGTGGTACATAAAAGCTACCAAGTATATGCGTAGGTTTGATGCATTCAATCTCCTTATTCCGCTTCTTAGCTCTCTTTTCTACTCCTTTGTCCAAGTTTTGCTGGAACAACTTTGGCAAGTACTCTCTTCCTCTGACAACCAAGAGCATGGCACAGGGCATTTGTTATTACTCAAGATAAATGAGATTATTATCACAGGGGCCCTTGCGGTGCCACTGGTTCTCTCTTGGGACATTAGGTTCCTAATAAAAAGAGCGGAAATGGACATCGTTACTAGCTGAAATTAATCAAAAATACCCAAGGGTTCTGCTAGTCTAATTCTGGTCAAGCTAAGTTTAGCTAAAGTGGTTCATTGGTAATGGAGAGAAGTTCTTGGAGTGCTTCCACATATGTGATTTCTGGTTTGCCCTTCATTGTACACTAACATCCTTGTCATGGACTTGATGTTTTATCAACACTTGAAAAAAGATCGTGAATTAAGTAGATAAAGAGTCGGTCTTATATCAATCATAATTTTGTGCAATTTGATGGAGGTGGTGGAACTTTTTGACCATATATTGTTTGCAATGTGTAGTTTGGTTGATGTCTGTTGCTGTTGGGTGATGGAGGAGTGCTGCTTCTGAAAACATTATTGCGCCATATTGTAGTTCTCGGTCCGGCAACTACTCCTAACAGGTTGTTATGTGGTTTATATCTGTCAAGTCGCCACCGAATTAGTATGCTTCAATACCACTGATCTGTAATTGCCTTGTTCAAATGTAAAGTTGGCTTCTCACTAGTGGAGAAGCTTGACTGTTTCATTCTGTCTAGTTAATAGAGATTATGGTGCTAGTTTAAATCATGAATGACTACTTAATTTGTAGCTCAAGAAACACAATAAGTCGTCATTTGACTCATTGTAATAATAACTTCGTAGTTAAGTTGCAAAATTTAGCTCTTATATATATGATCCATTAAGTTTGAATACTTTTTGCTATTTGTACAAGCTAGCTTGGGAAATACAAATCTAACCAGAAAAAGGGAACACACACAAAGGTAAAGGAATCAACAAAACTAGAGAATGTCATTGAGGATAAAGGAGTGTAATGTGTTTGAAAGATGGTGAATCCTCCATCAATCATAAGGTTGCCCTATAATGTACTTGGTTTCTTCTGAAGTAAAGTATAGTGTGGACTTAGCCACGTCCACATCCTCACACATCTCACCCTACCTCCCTTAGTCCATTCTTCATCTCCACTATTTGCTCTTTGCTCATTTGCCTGCTATATCACACTGAGCTAGTCAACCGACATTGGAGTTGTAATTGCACATTGGTGATATTGACTCGCTCCTACTCTCACTCTAGAAAATGGCCAAGTGTAACCACTTCCTAAAACGTAGTATAGCGGGTTTGGGTTTTAATGTCAACCCGGGTCCTAGATGTGATGACTACTCAGCGAATTCTTATTATTTAGCGGTGAAACTTTATTGCAGGTTCAAACAAGCAAACAAACAAAGCAAGCAAGAAGGTTGTTTCAAGTCGAGAGAGGTCACCCGGATATGGTTCCCCCTAGACTGCAATTAAGCCGAATTGTAATTCACCAAGTTTAGTTTCAATGATAGTTATACTGTGGAAGGTTCTTAAACAGTCTGAAGTCTCGACTAAAGGTCTCCAGACCCTCTCAATCTGAGTCTCCAGCGGGCGACTAACCTCCACCGGAGTAAACAAATTGAGGCCCTAACGAACAAAACCTCCACTACCGAAGTAACTTCGGTACAGAATAGTGAATTGGCTCCTCGACTAAAGTCACCAATTCACCACCTTCAATCAAGGGTGCTCTATCAACCTAGGCAGATATTCTCTTTCTAGGTCAAAGCAGAAATAACAGGAATTTGATCAGGATTCATGTCATTCAACAATTCAAACCCCAATTGAATATAATCAAATCATAGAATCTGTACTTGGGTTCATACAATCAAACCTAACATACAAATCTAGGGTTCTCCATACCCAGATGAATGAAGAAGTTACTCCATGGAGAGAGAAGCAAAAGCAAGCTCAGATGCAGAAATCATGCTGTGAAGGATGGGTTTCTGCTCCTGGTCGTCAATCGACACTTCTCCAAGTGTGAGCCGAGCTCCAATGGTGATGAAGATCAGGCTAGGGCACTTGGGAACTCTGGTTCGTCGCTTTCTCTCTCTAGGAATTGCTCTGTCTCTCTAAAACTCGGAACCCCTTCTCCTTTGCTGAAAATTGGGTTAGAACCCAGAAAATCCCGACTCACACGGCCAGGCCACACAGCCGTGTGACATCCCCAGCTGCCCGTGTGAGATGTACAAACTGCGGCGTTTTGATAAGTGACTCATACTTCCTACACGGCCACGACCCACACGGCCGTGTGGAATTCCAGGATGGCCGTGTGAGTTCCCTGGAATTTCCACACGGCCACAGGGGGTCCCCTACACGGCCCGCGTGACTTTGTCCATGCAATTTGATGCCACACGGCCAGGCCACACGGCCGTGTAGGTTTTAGGCGTGCCCGTGTGGCTCCATCAGCCTCCCGCCGAATGTCCAATTTTCGTCCAATCGATCCCGAACTCGTTCCTAAACCTTCATTCACGTACTAGGACCTGAAATATCACAAACAAGAACAACCTAGCTTGAAATCGGCCTAAAACGCCAGAATCGATATCTCAAACGGGTCAAGAATAGGGGTAAAAACATGTGTAATTAACGGTCTATCAGATATGCAATTGATCCTTATGGCAACCTTGCAGAACTCGCTAGCTATCGACTTCACTGTTGTAGGTATAATTGTTTTGATATGGATTATGGATTCTATTCACCACACCCAGTATCTCGCTAATGCTGGACGTGAACAAGATGGATCTTGATTCAATAGGGATCATCACTCGAGCAACATGCTTGATCCCGCGATCATGTCATGAACATTCACCCGCTTTACCTTATCGAATTCCTCAAGATCGATATCAATGATCACCATTCTGGCATCTTCCAATACATATCGAGTTAGTGAAAGTAGATTTTAAAGAGGTGAATTACAGAGACACAAATTAACATGATCAACTTAAGGGTGGATGTAGTAGACCGACAACAATCTTGCCAAGTTTCTAGGTTAGATAATCAGTCTTCTATGGCTAATAGGCCAACAAAATAAAATTTGTGGCGGTCAAAGAAATAAGTTAAATCCATCTATTGTCCTCCTTCATTAATAACGCTATACTCATGCATACAGGGTGAACATATCGTAGGATGGTTTTTTGAAAAGCACAGTCTATTATGGATGCCCCATTACTGTGGAGTTGGAACCTTTTTATGAGTCTTGGTTATCTCCTGTCTCTACTTTTGGTTTCTGACTGGAGTATTTGGTTGGAGGTCTTGGTAGATTGATTGATAAACTAGTGAATGTAGAAAAAGTAAACGACTCACAGTGCAAGATCGACATCATGTTTGATTAATGGATGTTGAATTATCGAATAAATGCAATGACTCTGCGATCAAGAAACAATCCTTCATTAACTATGTCATAAATGCAGGTGGGGAGATCAAGGGCAAGAACTGAGATGCTATTGTACTTAGGGAAAGCTGCAGACACCTTATTGACTCGTTATTGTTAACTCACCATGCAAAGATGCAATGTTCTCGATGCCTTTGGGGAACTCCAATCGCTATCATTTCATTGGTGACCTCTTTTCTACCCACTACATTACCATGTATAAATAGATGGAAGAATGGTGTTGCTTTCAACTCATTCCTTCACACCAACATATTAGTAAAATAGTAAGCCACCCCCGACCCTACTATACAACGAAAGATGGAACAGTTGGAGAAGAAGAAACAAGGTGACAACAATCTACGCATTGATTTTCTGGATAAGTATGGTTCGGATGTGACGAAGTTTGCTCAGGAGGCACGAATGAAGAATTCTTACAACCAAATAAACACTACATTGATCGAATCTCTAGTAGTTAACAATTCTTTCTGCTCGTTTGGGTTCATCTATTGGAATGCAGGGAAAACTTGATCCTGTGACAGAAACCCAGCAGGAAATCAAAAGGGTGGTCCAATTCCTCTATAAGTGCAAGAAATGCAACCCATGCCTGGTGGGAGACCCTGATGTTGGCAAGACGGTGATCGTGGAAGGGCTAGCTGCTAAAATCGTTGGTCAAGCCGTCCCTCCCAAACTTCTAGGGAATAAGGTACTATGAGATGAGATTTATGCCCCATTTTGTTCATACGTATAAATCATTAACCACCGCCATGATCATCAGATATATGCACTAGACATGGGACGTCTGATCGCTGGGGCGGCCAATAGAGGAGAATTCAAAGAGAGGCTGATTAAAGTGATAGACGAAGTGAAGATAAGCCAAGGAGCCATAATTATCTTCATCGATGAATTGCATACCTTGGTCGGAGCAGGTGGCGGCGGTAGCGCATTGGATGTTGCCAACATTCTAAAGCCAACTCTGGCTAGAGGAGAACTTAAGGTTCTTCTCTACTCCTTTTTGTAACGTATTACTAAATAGCTTTGTTCCTACACTCTACTTAACAATGGGAAATTTCGACTTTAGACAGTGCATTGGAGCGACCACTATGCAAGAGTACAAAAGCTACATCGAAAAGGATGGAGCTTTGAAGAGGTGGTTCCAGAGCGTCGACGTTCTCGAACCATCCATTGCTAAAGCTACGGAGATTCTGAAAGGGTTGCGCCACAAATATGAGTCATTTCATGGTGTTCGCTACGAGGATAAGGCTCTAGTTGCCACCGTAATGTTATCAAATAAAATCATAAGGGATAGGTTTCTCTAAGATAAGGCGATCGACCTGATCAACAAAGACGAAGCGAGAAGTCATCTCAACACAAGCAACTTCATTACATAGTCGGACATCTGCCTCGTAATCTCGATGGCGATTGGAATTCCTCTGGAGTCTATCACCGCAAGGGTTGTTAATGAGTCAAGTCGAGCCGAGCTTTGCCTTGTTCATGTTCGACTCGTTTATAAACGAGCTGAGTCGAGTCGAACATGAGCCAGATCATTTATTAAATCTTGACACATCATTAAAATCAAAAGTTCGTCTCAAGATAATTTATAAAATAAATACCCTAATATTTATGTCATATGTGATACATGTTATTACCTAATGTAATGTCATATATGAGACGTATTTGCTCACATATGCTCAATGTATTATACACAATATGAAGTGATATTTACAATTTAATAATTATATGCATCATTAACAAACCAACTCATAAAATATAGATCGATTTTCTCATAAGTTGTAGTCGAGTTGGCTCGCTAGTTATAATGTTGGGACATCTCATAAGCTCAAAACTAGACAATTCATGAGATGTACTCAACAAGCCACCTAATCGAGCTAGTTCACGAGCTTTGTAATATCTCAAACTTTTTCCCAACAAGATATTGTCCGCTTTGGGCCTATACACCCGCACGGTTTTCGACTTGGGGTGCAATTCAGGGTGACTTCCCATAAGGTCACCCATCCTTTTTGTACTCCACACTGAGCACGTTTAACTTCGGAGTTCACACAAGAACTTCTCCATTACACCCCAAAACGCGTCTTGTCAGTTAAGGTCGGTTTCTTACTTATGAACCAAGGATCTCTCCCGTGCTTTGTCGATGTGGGATTTGCCTAAGATGTTACATACACCCCCCTTGGGACTCAACGCCCTCGTTGAGGTTTTCCCACCATCGTTCAAGAGGGATGTGGAGAGGCTCTGATACCACTTGTAATATCTCGAACCTTTTCCTGACAAGATATTGTTCGCTTTGGGCCTCTACACCTGCACGGTTTTTGACTTTGGGTGCAATTCAGGGTGACTTCCCATAAGGTCACCCATCCTTGTTGCACTACATACTGAGCACGTTTAACTTCAGAGTTCTCACAAGAACTCCTCCAATACACCCCAAAATGCGTCTTGTAAGTTAAGGCCAGTTTCTTACTTATGAACCATGGATCTCTCCCGTGCTTTGTCGATGTGGGATTTTCCTAAGGTGTTACAAGCCTTACGAGCCGAACAAGGTTGAGCTCAAGCTCAGCTTGTTTATTAACAAGCCGAACTTTTTTTTAATTGAGCACCTTTTATCGAGTTAAAGACCTAGCCGCTCACGAATAGCTCGACTCATTAACAACCCTAGTCACCGTGGACGAGTCCCTGCGACTTCTCAACTTGGAGGAGAAGCTTCAAAGCCATATCATCGGGCAGGACGTTGCTGTAAAGGCGGTCAACAAAGCAGTCCAAAGGGTCAGATCGTGGGTGAGAGATCCAACCAGGTCCGTGGCTAGCTTTCTCTTTATTGCCCAACCGTCGTCGGAAAAAAATAGAGTTGGCCAACACATTGGCATTTGAATTCTACGAATCCAAGGAATCTTTGATTCGCATTGATATGAGCGAATACATGGAGAATCACACTGTCTCCCGTCCCTTTGGAGCTCCAACTGGCTACATTGGCCACGAAATCAGTGGACAATTGACGAAATCAATCCGCCAAAAATCTAGTTCCATCGTGTTGTACGACGAAATAGAAAAGGTCCATCCCAACGTCTGCAACACCCTTCTCCAAGTTCTGGATTACGGATCATTGACAAAGGGGACTGGACAAAAGGTTGGTTTCAGAAATGCCATTATCATCATATGACGTCCAACATCGGAAAAAGTATTGTGATCTCAGAGTAGGGGATTCCCGACGATGAAGTGAATTTGAAAGTTGCGGAGGAGCTCAAAGCGAGCTTCAGGGCGGCGTTCCTGAACAGGATTGACGAGATTGTAATTTTCATGGCTTTAAAGGAGGAGCAGGTGAAGAAGATCGTAGATATTATAATTAGTAATGTGGCGGAGAGGATCAAGGCTTCCAATGGGATTGAATTGAAAGTAGGGAATGGGTTGAAGGACAAGGTGATAAGAGAAGGACTAATCCAAGCTATGGAGCGAGGCCATTGAAGAGGGTTATTGTGAGGTTTATTGAAGATCCATTGGCGGATGGAGTTTTAGGTGGGATTGTTCGAGAAGGCGACTCTATTACTATGTTCGTCGATGGTCATAGTGTTTTGAAGAAGTAATTGGCTAGTAATTTAGTTCGTACACTTTTTTATAGTTAAAATCATTATTCTATTTGTTTGGATGAGTAATTTGGGTCCAAATAACTCAAAAAATAAAATGATTCATTTAGATTCAAATTTTTGGGTTGAGTTATTTGAGGTCAGGATTATTTAAAAATAGCACAAAATAAAGTATTCAAAATAAGGCGGGGTTGGTGTTATTTCAAAATTGCACAGAGTATAATAATTTTGTTTGCTTGTTCTTCATTCATTACAAAGATGACATATTGATTGTTCACCTTATTAGTTATAGACTAACACATTGCAAAAAACTCTTCATCCAAACATTTCAACCCAATTATCACATAAATAGCACACAAATAACACATTCACAAACAATAAATTATTTGTTGACAAATACCACACCACTACAAATCTCCCATACAAACAAGGTATAAATCTTCTAATTATTTAATAAAAGTATGTCGGTATACACCATCTTTTGCAAAACCACATTCATACTTTCTGTTTTTAGATCATAATCATTACAAATTGTCACAATACCAATAATAATAATCATCATCATTTTGTGGTACTTGAAGTCGTCAAGTGTTCGAGTATTCTAGTCTTCTTCGTCAATTAGCTAATTTGATTTATTTTGTAGTTTATACCCTGATCAATTTAATGGTTTATGTTGATAATCTATCTACACTAATTATAATAGCGGGAAATTATAAGTTCCACCGCCATTCAAAATTCGTTGCCTTATTCATAAAAAAGCGTTGTTGCCTCTAGAGTGATTTTTGGAGGGGTATTTTGGGAGGGCGGGACAAAATATTTATAGTTCATTTGGTGGTTGGCCTATGAATTGTCGGAATAAATGGGCTTGCGGCCCAATAAAGAAATGTGTATGTGTCAATTTGGAACACAACGAGCCATCCATTTATTTCCCTACTGGTATGCCGCCCTCCAACCGTTGAAATCAAGTTGCTAACCCAACATTTTCCCCGCCGGAGTTATTGTCGTTTGTTGTTCTTCGTCTGCAGTCTTCCGATTCTTCAAAAATCACGACCAATAAGAAGAAAGGATATGTGGAAGGTCTGGTGTTTGCCACGTTGCCACTTTTGTCTGACGCCTGAATTCAGCCCAGTCCTCATGGTGAAAATTCTCCCCTGCTATCGACGGAACCTGATTTTTTGTGTTTCAATCACTTCGTTTTGTATACCCGATCTCCAATTATATCTAGGGTGCTTGGATGGGAGTGTGTGATTTTAGGTTTGGTAGTGCAGAGATATGGGAAACCCTGCCTTTTTTTTGTTGCTTAGTGTTTAGCTTTTCGTTGATTTAGATTCTTTCTTCTCAATGTGGAATGTTCTCCTTAGCTGGGATGAATAAACCGTCAACTACAGAGACTTGTCGGGTTGAAATTTATGATGAACATGCCCAACTAACATTTAAATATGTATCCTCACCTTATTGTCTCCTATTAGTAGGAAGAGTGAGATGAATAATTACATGTTGTGATTTTGGAGATTTGATTAGTTGTGAAGGTTATTACTTTTAAGCTAAATTAGATTTGAAGGTTATTGCTCTCATATTTCTTCAATCCATTTCCCCTTGCCTTGAACTATATCTCTTTTTATTGCTAATCGTTGTATGTTTTGCTGTGCTGGTGCTGCGACGGTTCAAAATGTTTATTGTTCTCGTCTACACTGGAAGTTGTTAGCTTTTATATGGAATTGAGATCTCTGGTTTTGCTTTTATGTTTTGATAAGTTGTTTTTAAGAGGACTTTGTTTCCACGGAGACTTGTTGGGCTGAATAACATTATAAGCTAAACCAACTGTCGTACCATTGGCGCCCTTTGGTAGGTTCCTTAGTAAAACATTATCAACTGTCGTTCGTGATTGAACTACGTTGATTTTAGTACAATTATATTGAATTTACAAGTATCAGTTTTCGCTTGGATTGTCGTTCTTAACTAAACAGTTACAGAGACAATAGCTATTATGGATGTACTCTACATGGTTATGCTTATATCTCAACAGGTGTTCCACCTTCATGATTTTGTTCCATTAAATTGTTGATTTCAAGCCCTTCTTTTTTGGGATGAATTGTTCAAGCCCTTCTTATTTGCTATGTCTAGTAGATTGCTCATATTAGGTTAGGATTGGGTGCTAGCTTTACAAAATGATGTTGCGTTGGCTGCAGATTCTTGGTGTGCAGACGACAACATCTCAGCTAGTGATAAAGAAAACATATCATAAATTGGCTTTGAGACTCCATCCATAAAAAAAAACAGGTGATGAGGTGAATCAGGCGATTAACTAAGGAACACTGCATATTATTTTTGTCATGTGTTAAGGTAACTATCATGTTTGTTTGAAAGTACTACCATTTTTCTTATGGGGGTACTCATGATTTTTTTTTCCAGATTCTAACGCGGTGTTTACCGTTTCAGCTCATGGATTCCGAATCCAATGCTAGCTCTCCATGTATCTCTTCCACCACCAGATTTATCCTCTCTCACTTCATGTCACGGACGAAGAAGATACTGAGTTCATCATCCTCTTATGCATCCAATTCATGTCTTCCTTGGATGAAAGTGCTCTCTCTTTTCCAACACCTACGAAAACTGATCTCTCTCTCTACTCAACGCCGGTAATCCTCGAATTTGTTTCTTTTTCCCCCTATTGGTTTAATCTCAGGAAAATTTTCAATTCCCATATCTGTTGCTAGTGAGTCTAATGTTTGTGGTCCTTAATTCTTTTTCTATGTGCTCTGTCTCGCTCTTTCCATTATCATTTTCTTAGATTTTTCCAATTTCAATGTGCTTCTCGAGCAAATGTTCAAGTATAGTACCGCAAATGGATATGATCAAATCAAATTAATAGGTAGACATCATCCATTGATTACTTTTGTTTGTTGGAATGAAATTAGATTGAGTCACGGTTTATGGTTTATGCAAATGCCCTGCACTCTTCAGCCTCACTACTACCACTAATCCAAACTCATGGTTGGTTGCTTATAAATGGTGGCTTAAATTTGGTTGTTGCACTACCTTTTCTTGCTATCATATGAGTTCATGTAAATGATCCCCCAATGCCAAGACACCACCTAAGTTATTTCTACTCAGTTTATGCATAAACCTCCAACTGGGAGTATCTAAAAGTACCATGTCGACGAACTTCCCCCTCCCCAAATTGAGTTGCTGAACCGAATCCACAAAACGGTGTGTTTGTATATACTCTCAAGTTGCAGAACTATACCGGTTAAGTCGCAAAACTGGATTTGAGGATAATTCCTTGCTTAGTCATTAGTTGATTAGGCGTTATTCTCAATAATTTATGTTAACTCTTAAGTTGCAGAACCATAGCTAGCATGCCTATTAATTTTACTGGGACCATGCTTGCATGATTGGTGTTTGTGTAATGCATACTCTAGTAGCTTAAATTAAGCCGACCAAATTGTAATGGATTCTTCCACATGCAGCTATAGGTGTCAATCGGGCGGGTTCGGGTCGGGTTCAATCGGGTTACGGGTTGGTCGGGTTATGGGTTGGTCGGGTTACGGGTTGGTCGGGTTACGGGTTCAATCGGGTTGCGGATTAATCGGGTTGCGGGTTCAATCGGGTTGCGGGCAAATCGGGTTTCTGAATTTTTGGTTTCGGGTCGGACGGGTCGGGTTGCGGGTTGTTCGGTTCAGCGCATCGACTGAGTTTTGGGTGAAATTTCAGTCGGGAAGGTTGCAGACTTGTAGGCGGGCAGATCAGGAATGGTGGTGTACCGATATTTTGGGGTGAATTTTCAATTCATATTGATTTTTTAATTATTTTAAAACAAGTGAAATTCTTTATAAATTTTTTTGTAGAGAAATTGTTGGTTTAGCTAGTTAATTACACGTATGATTTGTTGATTACCCTAAACTATAAAATTTAGTAAAATTGTTGTGACTTTAATTGTAACTCTACTCAGTAACATATAATCTAATCCGACTCTATAGTCTATACTCTAAACCCCTAATGGTTTGATTCATGAACATATGTTAATAAAAAATTTGATCCTTATTATTTATGATTTTGACTAATCATGGCTAAACCATTAATACCTTATACCATAAACATATAAATTATACGATGACTCTATAGTCTTTACCCTAAATGATTTTGTTGAAAGCTACAATGGCTTGAATGAACAAACCCGTGAAAACTATATTGTTCACGTCTTCACGCAAATCGTTTGTTATTCACGCAAACTGATAATCATTCACGTCAAAACTATCTTATTCACGTAAATATCCAATCATTCAAACAACATGACAATTATCGGATACGAGTATCATAATTTTTCAAATAATCTCTTTCGCCATCTACCGATCAATTTAATAACGTATGAAACTTGTTAAGACCAGTAGTATCATTTTCAATAAATTTTAGCTAACCACTAACGTAATAAGGATTCATAATACTTGAACTAATAGTCTAATGCTTTAGGAAACAAGTTCAACAATACATACACATCAAACTATGAAACGTTCTCATGCAAATTGATCAGCGATCACGCAAAAACTAACTTGATTTATATAAATTTTAAACTATTCACGTCTAATGCCCTATCACTCACACCAAAACATTTTTGTTCATGCATAGTCATACTCTTTCTCGCCAAAACTAAATCTATATTCTTACGCCAATTGTCCTCTATTGATGCAAATTGATAACCATTCACGCCAATACTATCTCATTCACGTAATATAATATTATCACTACAAGAAAATAGAGGTTTTATGACGATTACTTTGTGTCGATTCACTTAACCGACACATTTATAATTTTATGTCCCTTTTTATGTCGATTAATTGACCGACTCAATTTTCCTTGATTTTGCGTCGGTTTATGTTGAACCAACACAATTTATAATTTGGAATTTGGCTCAAAATTGGAAAATTCAGTCCGGGGCTCAATTTTCACTCTTCCCCCGCAAACCCTCCCAAAATTGAGAGCTATTTTTCTTTTTCCCACTTTCCCGCCCAATAATTCTTCTCTCCACTCAATAGTCAATCCCCCCAAAAATTTGAGATCTCTTTTCTCCTTCTCTCTCTCCCGCTCAATAGTCTGGCACCTGTTTGCAATTTTGGCGAGAAACCCAAAATTTCAGAAGGTCCCCTCCTTTTCTTTTAATGATTATTATCTTCCCCTTCTTTTACTTAATTAATGTGAAATTATAACTAACACTTTCTTCAAATAATTATACAATAATTAATAAAATAGTTGTTGTAAAATCATTTTAGTGAATTGCGGTTTCAAATGTCAACTTATGGTTTATCTTCATCGAATTTCTTTTCTTATTGATCACCAAAATTTTACTAAGTGTTGTAAAATAATGATCATGTAGTGTTGAAGTTGCAATAAATGTAGAAGCATAGAAAACAAGTAGACAAATTAAGTGAATTTATCTAAAACAAATGATTGTTGTAACTAATGGTTAATTTAGTTACTAGCCCATAAACAGTTATATATATATCGTTATTTTGAAAAACTATGTATTGTATAATATAATAATTATTCAAGTGGATTATGTGAAGTTCGGGTTGAGTCGGTCGGGTTACGAGTTAATCGGGTTTGGGTCAATCGGGTTCGGGTCTAATCGGGTTTGGGTCAATCGGGTTTGGGTTAATCGGGTTGCGGGTCAGTCGGGTTGCGGGTCGGGCGGGTTACGAGTTATTGACTTTTAGTCAATTCGGGTTGCAGGCGGGTCGCGGGTCGGATTGATCGGGCGGGTTAATCAGGTCGGGTTCCGTTTTGACACCTATACATGCAGCTGAGAGGAGTTCAAGTGCTACCCATTTGCCATCCATGGATGGAATTGGTCAAAAGACAAATCAATCTATCAATCATAACGAGTGAATTTAATAGATGGATGGTTTGCCTTTTTCTAGCATAACAATTGACAATAAAAATAGGAATGAAATATCTATCATGTAGAGAACCTACGTATCAATGGGTTGCATTTTTAACTTTAAACTTCTCTCTTCATGGGCTGAGCATGTATTATGTTGGATTCAATCGTTTAATGTTCGTACACCTTGGAGATTCGTTGACTGATATCTATATTGCCCTCTCTAAAATCATTTTGAGTTTTGACAAGTAGTAGATATGCATGCCATACAATGGAATCGCTTATATTGGTTGATGCTAGGTGGTGGTTGAGCATCATTTTTATGTTCACATTTAGCAAACAAATGCATATTTTCGGTCTACTTCTCATATAACATCCAACCAAACAATGTTTGGTTTTGTGGTTGACTAGCCTTTGATTTCATTTTGATTTGCCTGTGTTGTTTCTTTATTTGAAGAATGTAGATTTTCTTAATTTTAATTCTCAATAATGCAGCTATATACCTATAAGTATGATAATGAAGAACTTTAGTTTCATGAAAGCTTCATTTCAGTAACAAGGATGGAAATTTGAAGAAGGAATAAGATGCAGAGTAGCAGACCAACAATATATAAGGAATGAAATCGAATCGTCTTGAATGTTTTAACTATGAAACCCACAATGGTGTTGTATTAATTAGTTCCTTGCATAACTTGCGGACTTGCGGTAGGACATTTTTTCCTCTCTGCAGATTTGACAGTTAGCTAGCAGATTGTCCATTTTATTTGGTACTTTCCATAGCTTCAAGTTATATTCTATAGCCTGCAAATTAAATCATCGGTTGCTCTTTACGCCTCCAGTTTGTTTATTATTTCCTGAAATTGTTTCTTTATTAGTTCCAATCAAAAAGGCTGGAACATAATAATTTTTAGTTTTCGTAGCCATCTCTCATTAAAATACAACACTTGGTATTCAGAAGATTGTTTCACACTGGCTTTATTCAACTATTTTTGGCACAATATAGTGAGGAAGCATAAATTAGAATAATATGATGATATAGAATTCATTAGAAAGATAAACAACAGATAAAGGCTAGGTCATAATATTATTTGGTTTTGGTGATAGTTAAATTGATGCATTGTCATCAATGCATGCATAATAATATACATGTATATAAGAAAATTGGTGTATTGTAGTTTACATCGTTTGGTTTCTGTGATAGTTATTGGAATGTTGAAATAGATTATATTACTTTTTGAGTGAAATGTCACTTGTACCCTTTGTTTTTAATACTAAAAACAACACATATAAAAATGTAGGGACATAGTTGGAACAAAAGAAAACTCAACAATCTTTACCAAACAATATCAACAATCTCAACCAAAACTTGAGATTTAACTATCACTCATTTTGAGTGATTGTGTAAAATCAAGCAAATAATGCATGTATTGTTTGTGCAGAAAATTCAAAAAGAAAAACGATGCATTATGCACAATGCTTGTATTGTAACTATAAAAGCACGAATTGTAACTACCCAACCAAATTATCACCAAAACCAAACCACCCCAAACAAACAAGAACATACCATAAAAGCAACAAACTGATTAAACGCCCGCAAAGCAAATATCAAATTGTCGACCCACGGCATAGTATGGGCTAACAAGCTAAGTGGGTCAGTGGTTAACAGGAGAGGGATGCAGTATCCATTTTATTGCGAGGGTGGGTCAGTGGTTCACAATTCTCCTACCTTTTAAGTGATTTTGCTTATTAAGCTTTCAGTTCTATGTTATTTTGACATACTAAGTCCCTTACAATTCTCAGAAATTCTAATTAATAAACTTTAGCTCAGTGTTTGGAGTATGTCATGTGGCCTGGGGAAAAAAGTCCATCTCGACATTCTTAGGCTGCAAAATGAGAAGTTCAAAATGACCCCCTAATTTAGTTTCAACTTTCGAGTAAACATGGTACAATGGTACATGGATACTCTAATTCTAATAGGACGTGAGTGTAACTACTACTCAACTTTGGGGGGCAAACTGTAATATGGAAACTCAGCTCATATACCCTACCCTATATGATTTAATTCGATAGAAAAATTGATGTGAAAAATGAAAAGGAAGATTCCACGTCCCATTCCGCTTGTTTCTTCGCCAGCTACTCAAAATCCCCGGCGGCACGGCCATTTTTATTCGACGGCGTCGAACGCTAACCTCCGAACTTGGTTCGACAAGTATTTCGAGAAGACCAATGTCCATGCCTGGAACTCCCTCATCGCGGACCTTGCTCGCAGCGGCGACTCCCTCGAGTCACTTCGCGCCTTCTCTTCCATGCGAAAGCTCAATCTTATCCCAAACCGCTCTACCTTTCCTTGCGCCATCAAAGCCTGCTCTGCCTTGTCTGATGTTCGCTCCGGCCAACAAGCCCACCAACAGGCTTTGGTGTTCGGCTTCGAATTCGACCTCTTCGTGTCATCCGCACTGATCGATATGTACTCCAAATGCGGCCAATTGGGCGATGCTAAAAACCTGTTCGACGAAATTCCTCAAAGAAACATCGTCGTTTGGACTTCGTTGATCAATGGGTATATTCAGAATGAGTATCCGCTCCAAGGTTTATCCTTGTTTAAGGAGCTCTTGAGCCGTGGTGATGACGACGATGAGAGTTCAGTCGACTCGTTTGCTATGGTTTCGGTTTTGACGGCTTGCTCTCGTCTCTCGGCGGAGGGGATGACCGAAGGCCTACATGGGTTCGTTGTGAAGTGTGGGTTCGATAGAGATGTAGTAGTTGGTAATACTTTGCTGGATGCATATGCCAAGGGAGGTTCCGTGGGAATGTCTAGAAAGGTGTTTGATGGAATGACTGATAGAGATACAGTGTCTTGGAATTCTATGATCACCGTGTATGCTCAAAGTGGCTTAGCTGGAGAGGCTTTTGAATCTTTCAGCGCAATGGTAAAAGGTGGCCTCACCCGATACAATGCAGTGACATTATCCACATTATTGCTAGCTTCTGCACATTGTGGATCATTGCGAGCAGGCAAGTGCGTACATGATCAGGTACTGGATATTCTTCCTTATTTGATTAGGGTGATTGATTCATTAAGAATCTCTTCTTTGGCTCATTTAGTAGCTAACTTATTTCGATCTTTCATCACAGGTCATAGTGATGGGTCTGCTGGACAATGTAGTCGTGGGAACCTCTGTCATAGACATGTACTGCAAATGTGGGCAAGTTCAGATGGCTAGGAAGTCATTCGATGTCATGGAGGTGAAAAATGTAAGGTCTTGGACAGCTATGATTGCAGGGTATGGTATGCATGGTCTTGCGAGAGAAGCCTTGGATGTTTTCTATCAAATGTTAGGGGTTGGTGTAAGACCAAATTACATAACTTTCATATCGGTACTGGCTGCTTGTAGCCATGCTGGTCTGGTAGATGAAGGCAGGCATTGGTTTAACCTTATGGACCATCAGTTTCAAGTGGAACCCAGGTTAGAACATTATAGTTGCATGGTTGATCTTCTTGGCCGAGCAGGTCATCTTCACGAGGCATATGATCTGATAAAGAGGATGAAGGTGAGGTCTGATTTCATCCTCTGGGGTTCTCTGCTAGCAGCATGCAGAATTCACAAGAATTTGGAGCTAGCGGAGATTTCAGCTCAAAGGTTGTTCGAACTAGACCCGAGTAATTCCGGATATTATGTATTGCTTTCCCATATATATGCAGATGCTGGGAGATGGAAAGATGTTGAGAGGATGAGAGAGCTCTTGAAAGATAGTGGCCTGGTCAAGACTCCTGGTTTTAGCTTAATCGAACTCAATGGCAGAGTGCATGTTTTCTTGGTTGGAGATAAGGAGCATCCTCACCACGAGAACATTTACCGGTATCTGGAGGAACTTGGGGTGAAGCTGCAGCGAGCTGGTTATGTACCTGATATGACTTCTGTCCCACATGACATTGATGAGGAGGAGAAGGAAGTAAATCTGAGAGGCCATAGTGAGAAGCTAGCAGTTGCCTTCGGGATTATGAACTCGTTTCCTGGAGCAATGATTCAAGTTATGAAGAATCTAAGGGTCTGTGGGGATTGTCATACTGTGATTAAGCTGATATCCAAGATTGTGAATCGAGAGATAATAGTAAGAGACTCAAAGCGGTTTCACCACTTCAAAGATGGTTTTTGTTCATGTGGAGATTATTGGTAACCATCAATGCCAATTCTCGATTAAAGTTATATACAGTAGATGATCTGGTTGGATCTGGGAAAGCGACTATAATCAATCTGTATATTCTCTTCTGAAGAGCTTGTCCCAAAGTTGGTGCAACTTTGAAGTTGATGATCGATGATTCTTCTTCCCCATTTCATAGAAGCTGATAGAATCCTGGAGGGCCATATTCTGACGCTTCAAATGTTCAACCTGTGATTGAAGCCTGGAGATAGTCACTTTCTTCTCGACATTTCTCCTTGCCAACTCTGCCTGCTGCCACAGATTCTCCTCCATCAGCTTTGCAACTTGAAACTTGAGCTCAGCCCAGTCTGGTTCTCTGTCATCAGTGCCCTGTGAATGCATTGGCTGGGTGATTAGGTTCACCATGATCTCATTATCTGTGGCAGCAGCATCTGGTGGATAAGAACTTTCAGCTGCCAGCACTTGATCTTCAGAGGCTCCTCTAGACATTGAGCTGGATTCATGGCATAGATTTGATGACAGCAGGTGGTCTCATCTTTCAGCTAAAGAACTGTAAGATGCCCCAAACCCTTCAAGCTTTGGGATTCGTTCTGGTGCATTCTTACTGCTTTTAGTCATAGAGGTAGTTCCGTCTTCCATAGCTTCCAGTCTCTTGTTCGACCCTGCAAAATAACATTTAATCATATCCTTATTACCACAGGAAGAAATTAGCTAGAAGGTTTTGGTTTTACCTGAGAGAGTGTGGTGAAGCCTGAGGGCTGAGGGGGTTGCTGCTGCCTCCATGTCCCAAGTGCTGGAAGAATGTTCCCTGTTGTTCGTTGGGTTCAGTCATATTTAATTTTGCCGGAGAGAATCTCTCTTGGCCGGGAGAGCACGAAACCTGCCGCAGGAAACTAAATGCACACGTTAAGAATGAACTTTTGTGGTTCAGTAAGGTCTGGCTAGAGATTGTTTCCTTTAGTAGTCGGACTACCTGGTTTCGTAAATTCATGGTGGTTCATATATTAGCTAGCTCAATTGGATCTGTGTTGTCAGGCACCTTGAAGCCGGAGAGGTATTCTCCTACCACTATTATATGGAGATTCTCCATCAGAACCTATTCTATTCAAAATTTCGAGCCTTATGAGAGTTTGTAGGAAGGGTGTTTTTGGCATATAAACTATTAAAATAAAGCATATTTGGACTTCTAAACCAAATAAATATGTCTATACATTAACAATACGTGCAATAGTAGTAGGAGTTTTATTTCTTAACCAAATAAAATATTTATAACCTTTACTTTGAAAACTAAACATGTGGGACATTAAAATATTGGTTAGTAGCCACATCAATTAAGAATCTTTAATTGATAAAGGTTTCATATTTGCAAACATTTTAGTTTTACACCTAACTAAAATTTCAATAAAATGAAGGTGAAGAAGAAATAGTTTTTTTATGGTGGAGGTAGTGAATCCAAAAATAGTGATAGTGACGTTGTGACATTGTTGAGAATAAGGGGTAGACTATTGATGATGGATAGAGAGGTCGCAAACTCGCAGTGATAAATATGAAACTACAATTATTGACAGAGATAATGATACATATGGTGAAGCAATAACAAAGAAGTTCATAAGAAAATTACAGTAATTTTTATATCAAGAAGTAATTTGAAGTGTAGTTTACTGAAGTTTTTTAAGAGTTAGTTCCCTTTCATGAGTTCTATTTTTTATTTTCAGTAAGAACTTTCATTGATGAACCAGTTAACATATCAGAAAATTCTATGATGTATGTTCCTTTTTTTCATTAATTGAATAGTTCAAATCTTTTGACTTTAGATATCAATAAAAATATACCTTACTTCGTACAATTACAAACGTTGCTTATATGTTTGAAATAATGCATCCAGCCAACGGGCAAGGTACTTTTGTTGATGAACCGGTTAGCATATTAGAAAATACTATGATGTATGTTCCTTTTAAAAAAATTCCAGTAATTGAATAGTTCGGATATTTTGACTTTTGATACCAATAAAAATATATCTTGCTTACGATGTAACAATGATTGCTAATATTTTTGAAATAATGCATCCGGCTAACGGGCTGGGTTTCAAATCTAGTTACTCGTAAGGTCTTTTCTGGCTGGTTTTATGGTGAGAAGGCTATTAGCCCATGATAAGAGTGGCTTGATGGGTTCCCAAAGGAAGCCCATTTGATTATCAATGTAAAAAGTAAAAACAGACACAGGTACAACACTACTTTTTACGTACAACTTGATTACAGCTTAGTACTTACGGACTGAATAATGAATATGGACACATTGGACAATGGACGGTGTTGAAAACTCTACAAACTTGGATATTGAATCCATAAAATTCCAACCAGAAACAGAGAAACGAAGAAAAGAAGGAAAGACCAATTAATTAAATCAAAAGATAGGAATTAGTTACCGGTCCAATATGCCACCGCCGTTCTTTCCCTTACCGGAGCTCCGGCCTGTTGACATTCCCGAGACATGATGGTGGAATATTCGTCCATCACCGGCCCTTTCCCCAACCAATTATCGCTGGCCGCTCCTGACCCGCTGCTTTAACATATGCCACTTCCTTCTACCATTATTTACACCTTTGACCATCCTATTGCTTTCCACCTTGACCACCATCCCACAACTTAGGAATCAATTTGTATACTACCATACTCTTTTCTTCCAAAAAAAATGTATTAATTGTTTTGATTCATACATGTAATACGATTGTTTAGAGCTACACGATTTCAAATGGATTCATCCTCCAGTGATTGAAGAGTTGAATGTGAAGATTTTTGTTGATATCAACAATAACGAGTATCGTCGTAAATATATTCTTCATTGGTTGGTACATGAAAAATTAAAATTCAGGTTGGACAAATTAATTTAAAGGTACTCAAAAATAATAATAATATCAAAATTGATGATGACGAGAATCGCCACAAATGAAAAGTTCAACCAGATTAAAAATTAAGGTTTTTCAAGAATCAAAAGAGAATGTAGTTTTTAATGAGAGAATGTAGAATAAATAATTGATTAAATTGCAAGTTTGGTCACTAGAATTACTAAAAAATTTCATGTTTGCCACTATAATTAATTTATTCCATTCATGGTCACTAAGATTAGTTCAACAGTTTAAATTTGGTCACTCTCCGTTAGCTCCGTTAACTTTTTCTGATGTGGTAGTCAACTCTAATAGTTGAACGTTAAATGAGTGACACGACAATTAAAAATTATAAAAATTTAAAATTTAATCTTTTTTATTTTCCACATCATTATCCCATTCACTAAAAAATAAAATAAAAATAAAATCTAACTTCTCTTCTCCAACTAACCTCACCCCTCTCACTGTCTTCTCCCCTGCCCTTGTTGAACCCCTAACCAACTAAGCTAGCAGCAAACATTCCAGCAGAAGGAACAGAGAGCGGCAGCAGCAGCTCGACTTCCAGTTAATTGAACTCAACGCCGCTTAAGGCGGCTTCACATCCCTCCGGCGAGCTAGGGTTTCCGACGGAATGCAAGGACCGGAGCGCTAGAATGGAAATGGAACTAAAGAAAGAAGACGACAGATGAGCCCTCTCCATCTTCTTTTTCTCCTCCGCTTAAGGCGATTTCCAAACCGAGACAGATGTGCCCTTCTTCCACTTCTTTTCCTCCTCCGGCGACGAACAATTCATCGGCGCCAGTACCCTTATAAAAAAAATTCATCGACTCCAGCAGAAGTAGACGACGGTGACGACGATGGCGTAGAGGTGCAACCGGGCTTGGATTTCGTAGAAAATGCGTGAAGGTGCAGTGAACGTGACCCCCGAATTCCCTTTGCTTTTCCAACCAGTGAAGTGAAACTTCCACTTCCACTTCCATGAATATGAAAGAAACCATAAGAAAAACAAAAATAAAAAAGAAAGTCTCCTTCTTCGTCTTCGCATCCTCCATCAATCTCCACCCATTCAATTACTGCAAAGTCCAAACCCCAACTATCAACTATCAAGACGAGGCCTAACCTCCGCCCCTTCCCCAAATTTCATGCCCATGGTTTTGGTGGTTTCGGTGAATGAATGATTCATTCATATTCATGGTGGCGCCGAGACATGAATGAATGATTCTTAAGATCCCTATATTTCTCCGATGCAGTTCCATCCCAGGAAGATGATGTTCACTGAAACCACCACCACAGCGGCGATTACTGATTATCGTTAATTCAGATATGGGATATGGGAATTAGTAGAAGAGAAAAATAACGAGGTGGAAAATTAAAAAATATTATTTTTAATTGTCACGTCACTCATTTAACGGTCAAATATTAGAGTTGACTGCCACATCAGAAAAAGTTAACGGAGACTAACGGAGAGTGACCAAACTTGAACTGTTGAACGAATCTTAGTGACTATGAATGGAATAAATTAATTTTAGTGGCAAACATGAAATTATTTATTAATTATAGTGACCAAACTTACAATTTAGCCATAAATAAGCTGAATTGCTATTCGTCGCCCTAATATTCAAAATAAATCGCCCTAAACCACACTAAATTGACACTTATACCCCTAACTTCAAACAAACTAAAACCTAGCAACAATGTCCTGCTGCCGGATTTGCTCCCCGCCATGTTGTATTCCACCCGCGCCGCATTGAACATGTCCAGCTCGTTTTCGTCACGGCAAGTTGGCAACTAAGTACAGCAGATAGGCTCCGATCTCGGTGGTGAAACAAGTCTTGTTCCTGCAACACACTGGACAAAAAAACACAAAATCACAAATCCCCAAGCTATCGCCTATCAAAATTCAGAGCAATGCAAAAGCTGGCTCCTTTTAATAAAATAAAAGATCATTTTGAATTTTGATGCACCAAACTATTTACCTTCGTTGAGAGTTTGAGAATTGAGACCATTGGTCAAACACCTTGCCCCACCGTTTCTCTCCTGCAACAATTACTCGAAATTCCCTTGATTCGCCCGTATTATCAGGACATCTACCGGGAGATGAGATGGCACGGCGGCGATGAACAGTAAACCCCTCAAATGGTGATGTTGGGTGTGGGTTTCCAAAATGTTTCCTCCGGCTTCGGCGACTGGTGGACGTATGTAACTATGTATGTGTTTGTTTCAGAATTAAGTGTTTGATAGAAAAAAAAATTAAACTAAGGACATTATAGTAAATTTAATATAATTAGGGCGATAAATAAGAATTTTTAGGGCGACGATTAGCAATCCCCTAAATAAGTGATAAGGATTCAGGAACCACTAACAAGAGTAGTCAACGAGGCGGGAAGAGGGTCAGACAGAAGTGTCCCAGTCGGTGGCATTACCGTAAATAACTCGAAACTCAGGTGCATGCTGTGTGTGTGAGTGCCTGCGCTCTGCATCGGTCTCGTTCAATTCACGCGGATTAGGGAACGACTCGTCATGACCCAGGCCGAGCCAGGGTTGGTCCGAACTCGCGATCGATTATATACTGTCAGGAAATTTCATTTCCACCTTTCTCGGCAGCAAACTAAAGCTTTGGCAGCTGAGAGATAGCAGAGTTCTCTCACCTCTCGTCTCTCTCTCTCAAAGCTTTCACCTCCCTTTCGACGAAAAACGCAGCAATGGCTTTCTCCGATTCCACCAAGAACTCGCTCATCCCGAGCTTCCTCTACTCTTCTTCCTCCGTCTCCTCCAAGTCCTTCACCCTCTCCAAGCTCCTTAACTCCAGTCCCGCCGCCGAATCCGCCTTCTCCCACCACTCCCCTTCCCTCATGAGCAAGCCCGCCGCCGCCGCCGGTGGCTTTGCTATCCCCGCTCCCAGCGAGCCCGGGAAGATCGAGATGTACTCTCCGGCTTTCTACGCCGCCTGTACCGCCGGCGGTATCCTCAGCTGCGGTCTCACTCACATGGCCGTCACTCCTCTTGACCTCGTCAAGTGCAATATGCAGGTAAAGTTTGCTCAGATCTGGTAGCGTTTTTCTTCATTTCTGGATTTCAGATCCTTGTTTGGCTGCGTTGTTGCTCTTAGCTCGTGGATTGTTTCGTTCTCGTTTTCCTTGTTAGGTGTAGGCTTCTTGCGTTAAAATTGTCCATTTCTTTGTTGATTCAGATCTACGATTCTGATTGGTTTGACTACGCTTGACCTGTTTATCGATATACCAGAATTCAGACCCGTAACTTTTCTTCGTCGGTCTCGTAATAGTCGTATTGAAGTCGATTGAGGTTGAATATCTGGAAATCATTTTGATCTGCCCTTCTCGTGTTTGCTGTTCTCGATAGTTTCCGTGTGAATTTCTCGCTCCGATTCCTTGATATGCTATAGATATGTGTTAGGAAGAATGTTTGCTGAGACGAATGGAATTGCTGTTTTCCAGATTGACCCTACCAAATACAAAAGCATCTCGTCTGGCTTCGGGGTGTTGCTCAAGGAGCAAGGTGTAAGAGGTTTCTTCAGGGGATGGGTGCCTACTCTCCTTGGTTACAGTGCTCAGGGCGCCTGCAAGTTTGGCTTCTATGAATTCTTCAAGAAGTACTACTCTGATATTGCTGGCCCCGAGTATTCTGCCAAGTACAAGACCTTGATCTACCTTGCTGGTTCTGCCTCTGCTGAGGTGATTGCTGACATTGCTCTTTGCCCGTTTGAGGCAGTGAAGGTTAGAGTGCAGACTCAGCCTGGGTTCGCCAGAGGTCTCTCTGATGGTCTGCCCAAGTTCGTGAGATCTGAAGGTGCTTTGGGGTATGTGCTTCTATTCGACTGAATGAATTGTTTAATATCCATTGCTTCTTTTTCGAGTGAATGAGTTGTTTAATATCCATCACAGCTCGGCGCATTCCTGACATTGTCTTTTACTGTTATCATGCAGATTGTACAAGGGTCTTGTTCCTCTCTGGGGACGCCAAATTCCTTGTAAGTGGACCCTTACCTACTTTTCTTTAGTAATTAGTGCTCTTTATAATGTGTTTGAAACTAGCCTTTAGTATCTGAATCGAAGGTTAGGCATTTGTAGTATATACGGAAGACTGATGATAATGAGATTTTGTTGCATTTCAGCTGATTTTGCATCCAATCTCCATTAAGTTTTGTTTGTGTATGAAATGTGTGGTCATCGCAAGTTTTACTTGAACCGTTATCCTGTGCGACAAGGTTCAAATTCCTTGTCAATGGAGTCCTGGAAACTGTTTTTCTTTCAGTAATTTGTTATCCTCGTTTTCTCTTTGATAGCGGCTTGTAGTATTCTAGACTATTTTATAGTTATGCTTATAGGAAGAGAATGCTGCTGTTGTATAGATTGTGAGCTGAAGTATTTCGAGGTTTGGTTACGTTCAGCTGGTCTTTTGTTGTCCAATTTCCATCAAATTAGTCTTGTTTGGTATATCTGAAATGTGTGGTCAGCAGAAATTTCAATAGCCTGGGCCATTAGAGTTATTCTTTGCCCGTATAAACACAATGATTTCTCTTATTCAAATTTGCTCTCGGTTCTGGTCACTTTGAGATAAATGGAATAATGCTGATGTGGATTGCTTATGTATTGAATGCTAAATCAAAGAAATCAAATGTCATCCTGCATCTATCTAACTTAAAATTGGCAGACATAAGTAGAGTCTTGTCAAAGTATGATAACGTGACATTCAATGTTACTTAGGATGGGATTTGGTTAAGTCAATTTCATGCTGGTACCTATAGCAGTGATCCTCCCTCTTTGTGTTGGTAGTTTAGTTCTCGTCTGTCAAAGTGTTTTGACTGTTTATCTTCCTATGCAGACACCATGATGAAGTTTGCTTCCTTCGAGATGATTGTGGAGCTCATCTACAAACATGCAATCCCCCAGCCGAAGAGCGAATGCAGCAAAGGACTGCAGCTTGGTGTGAGCTTTGCTGGTGGGTATGTTGCTGGTGTTTTGTGCGCAATTGTCTCTCATCCAGCTGACAACCTTGTGTCTTTCCTCAACAATGCCAAGGGAGCTACCGTTGGTGATGTGAGTCCTTGATTCTGCCCTGTGAAGCTTTGCTGAGTTTACTTATTCCAAATCGTTGCTGGCCATCACACTCTTTTCTGCTGCTACAGGCTGTGAAGAAGATTGGGATGGTTGGTCTGTTCACTCGTGGGCTTCCTCTGCGTATTGTCATGATTGGAACTCTCACTGGAGCTCAATGGGGTATCTATGATGCATTCAAGGTTTTCGTTGGCCTGTAAGTATCTGTTTCTAGTGCCCTCGTTCGTCAGTTATCCTGATTCAGTGAGTTTAATTTGGGAACTGATTTCTGAACTGTTTGGGTTTGGCAGGCCAACCACTGGTGGTGTTACCCCTGCACCAGCTGCACTTCCTTCTGCCGAGACTGCAGAGGCCTAGGACGATGAATTGAAGATCTGATAGATTTTGGTTGCTTTCTGTGAAGTTTGGTAAAGAGCTATAGGACAAATAAGCGGGAACTAGAAGGTGGATTCATAGCCTTAAATGACACTGTTGATTTACTCCCTTTTGTTGGGTAGGATACCCCAGACGTTATAAGCCATTTTTGTCGAAGTTGACTATTCTAGGTTTTGGATTTTGAGGGCGGGGGATGTTTCTGCATCCCTTGGGAAATTTGATTCAGACAAATGCATTTATTTGGTTAGTAAAAAGAAAAGGGTAACCTTGGCTACAATTGGTGTGACTAGGATGCGTTTGCACAGCACAATTTTATTCAATTCAAATGGTAGCTTACTGGCTTATGCAATGTGATTCCCGTTTCAGCAGCTGTCTTATGGAGGTTGTTTCCTGGTTCTTGTTGGGCAAAATTTGGTACTGTAGGATGTGAGCCGAAGCCTATAGTCGTTAACTTATGAACCAGCCGAACGACTACTTGCAAAGAATTTATTTTCTTCTAAGCTCCACAGCAGTTCAGTTGTATAGTGCTCACCAACAGCATGTTAGTAATTAGTATCAGCAGAAACTGGAAACATTGGCATCTCAGTAGCGAAAACGATCACAGGATTTGTTCCTCAAATATTGCACAATACAAGAGGGCAAGCTTGCATACCTGAATAGAAAGATATCATTCATACACAATACAAGGATTAAATACATAGATAGATATGACGCCAAAGCATATGATGACCCCAAAATCTCAGCAGGACAAAGAGAAGAATGTAAATGACTCTTCCACAATGGTCATGTAGTTTAACTAAGACCTTCCCTTCCCGCAAGCCTTGCCTTACACTCTCAGTATAAGATCCAGCTGGAATCATACAGAGACCCTCCAATCGCGATTAAAAACCAAAGAATTTGAGCTACCAAGTGCTAATATACACTACTACCATTCTTCATCATCGTCTCTCTTTATTGCTGTTCAATAAAAATACTTCGGGTCTCTGACACAAACAGGGAACTCGGATGGGGAGATCTTAAATATAAGCTCAAAGGAGGTTGATCGTGAAGGACACATAAGGGTGTCCGTCGACATCGCCTCCCAAGCCTGCCATCCCTGCTTCATCTTCTGATTTCCAGAAGGTGCTGCATAAATCAAAAGAAAATGAACCATTTCAAGTTTCAACAAAGAGACTAGTCACCCATCAACCACAATAAATCCAGCATTGCCTGTAGGACCATAATTTGCCTTCTTGTGATTCAAATACGCTACCAAGCATGGACGGAACCTCACCTGTTTGCAGCATCAGACAAGCCCTCAAGGATAGAGCGTACTTTCTTCTCACTTTTGGTAGCTGGGGCTAGAACACATGACTGCAAGAAAGCATCCGAACAGTCCATAAGAAGGCCAACCATTGAGAAACAAGAGAGAGGTGCTATGTAAGGCAATATTTACCAAGAAAGAAGGTGGTAATCCGTATCTCAAAATGCTTTCTGCAAATATACGCACAGCACAGAAGTGCATCCATGAGCTGAAAACCTGCGGGGAAAAGAGGGAGCAGGAAAAGAGGATCAGCTATCAACACTGTAGCTAATTGAACATTTGAGGGACATATGTCAGGCCCAAAAACAAAAAATTAGGCTGAAACCTCCATCTTCTTTGAGAGAGATCATCAAACCCAAAATAGTAGACTGACAAACAGGAGCTAGAAATAAAAAAATTTCAGACTGAAACCTCATGGTTCTCCAACTTTGGTTCTGGTAGACACATGCCATCTAGCAATTGCCTAAATCTCACTTGCCAAAAGATAGATTCTATCTCTTCCAATTAACTAACAGTAATCTTTAGCTCTTGACAAAAAGCTCAAATTCTCGGGTCCACGAAACAATAGATATCAAATTGCAGGCAAAGACCAGGCATTGACTGACTATTTAGCACGGCTGCACTCTCAAATTATAATAGAAGAAAGCAAGGAAAAATATGTTTACCTCCCCATAGCTAGTGTAACACCATTGCAAAAGAGAGCCTCTCAAACTTTCTTGATCTTGAACTAGTTTGTCCATCTCTTGCTTCCTACCTTCCTGTGCTTCGGAGCTATATTCAAAGTCACGAATCTGAAGCACATGATCAGAACAGCCACATCAGAAAATTCCCAACTAAATCCTTCGTTCAACACTTGAAAACACATCTCAAGCCACATGATGACTACAAGTAGGATTACAAAAATTGTTACATGCATGAAATGGCACTATATCAAATGCACGAGAACATATTACTCACTTGGAATCCCTTCTCCCGAGAAGTTGTTCTGAAATTGTCTGCCACACGACGGAATAGTGTTACAGTGTAGAGAGCATATTCGTTATCTTCAAACAGCTTCTTGGACGACCTTGGAACCTGGAAGAGCCGAACAGGATAAGATGCCAAAGCACAAATACAAGAAAAGAAGTAACAGTGACTCAAGTACTGGAACGATAAGCCTAAACCTAGAGTTGTCAGTCCTAGAGATCTCAAGTGATATAGAAAAAAGCAACTCAACTACTATTCAAGCTGAGAGACATGGATCTTACCACATAATTAGTCAGAGTTTCATAGCTAGCCAACCAGTCCTTCTGTGAATACTTGGGGACAACTGCCAGAAGGGTTATGAGATGTTCAGAGGAAATTATATCTTCAGGTTTCACCAAACTGGACAGATCGCGAACAGCCAAGCTGAACAGACAAATCAAAAGTAATGCCTCCCTTAGTTAAGAAACTGAAAGCTAAACTTCTTGTACATACAGCAATCAAATGGAAAATATTGTACCTTCCACTTTGCTTGCGATTAATAGCATTGAGCTGACTGCGAACATTATTATACTCAGCTAGACGAACCTAAAACAGGAAGCGGGAGATCTCCTTCAGTCTTCACAAAGTTCAAATCCAATTACACAAAAAGTTTCAGCAAACCAGCAGTCAGTCACCTTGAGATCATCTTCAATCCTCACTACTGAACTATGAATTCCATCAACGATCTCCTTCAGAGGAGACATCGTAGGATACTTCGCTTCATCCCAAACAAACCTATCATCGCAACACAGATAATTCAGTCACCAATAACACAGAGATCCAATTCTTCCAAAAAGAACCAAACTTCCCATAGGATCAAACTCAATTATTCACCTGGTGAGGTACGAATCAACGGGCACACCATCAACAGTGAGAGCATTACTTTCTGCGCCGGAAACTCTCTCCAAATCCTCGATCTGCCTCCTAATCTTGTGCGACACCGACTCTAAGAAGCTATTGGACTGCCCTCGGCGAATCAAACACCACATAACCTATTACGAAACCGCAAAATTGCGAAGGTAACACACGAAAAGAGATCAACAAACCTTGAGCAGGTCATCACTGAGGGAGAGAAGCGAATCAAGGGTTCCCACGCGGAGATTAGGAATGCTAAACTGAAACAGGAAAAGCGGGAAAACACGGAAGATGTAATCTGGGCAGTTCGAAAAGGTGGGATCGGAAGCAGGGAAATCGCAAGAGATAGGGGATGGTTTACTCTGTAGAGGGGAGTGTCGAAGGAATGGCGGGAGATTTGGTCTTGCAGGCGATTCCATAGCGGAGAAGCAGAGTCCTTCACCGGCAGAGAGACCACCCAGTATCTCGACGCCATTGACGATCGGAGGTGAAGAAATTGCTGTTCGCCAAGGGAGGATTAGAGAGAGAGAAGAAAAGGAAGAACTAAGAGATGTGGAACTTGGGAAGGGAAGGAACGTGCGTGTGTAGATCGCTGGCCTTCCTGTGACGCTCTGCACCGTAAGGCCTTTCCACGGACCACTTAGATCATGCCAACGCATCCTCGTCGGAAGATTGAATGATTAAAACAATCGGCTGAAATTATTGTCGCCGGCGGTTAAAAGCGAAGCCAGTACGAAAAACTCACGCCCACCGTGGGGCTCGAACCCACGACCACAAGGTTAAGAGCCTTGCGCTCTACCAACTGAGCTAGACGGGCTTGGTGATAAATTGGTGATTTTGGTTAATCCGTAGTAGTAGTTAATGACGTAACATTTAACAATCACTAAAACTACAATATTTTGGTTATATGTTAGATATACTTAGCA
This sequence comes from Linum trigynum, assembly GCA_964030455.1. NCBI lineage: Eukaryota > Viridiplantae > Streptophyta > Magnoliopsida > Malpighiales > Linaceae > Linum > Linum trigynum. Next base: position 69,635,033 of record OZ034819.1, read on the forward strand.
ATATACATCAAAATAATCATTTTTTTGTCATTCTATCTAACTTATTCTGAGTGCATCAAAGAACATCATCATTTTAATGAAAGTTGCTCAATTAGCACTCGCATGCTCACACTCGCTCATTCTTTTAGTTATGAGATGAGTATGTTCTTACACTAGTTGAGTGCATCAAAGAACATCATCATTTTAATGAAAGTTGCTCAATTAGCACTCGCATGCTCACACTCGCTCATTCTTTTAGTTATGAGATGAGTATGTTCTTACACTAGTATATTTGCTCGCAAATTGGGAGCTAGGCTTGCAAGTTGGCAATAAATTGGAAAAGGGTCAAGTTCGGTGTTTGTGTGGGTTCTTGTCACGATGATTTTGGTAATGTGAAGCGTCCATTCGGTGTTTTGACTTGATTGAACAAAACACAAATTATATGTAGCTACTCTCATTGCAAATTACTTAGTTTAGTTAGCATATTGTCACTATAACCATATTGTTACATTTCTTCAAAAAAAACATACTGTTACATACCTTTCTCATGAATTGGTGATCATGTGGACACTTATAGTTATAGGTTCCCACAAACTAACATTTTTGTCTCTATGAGTATAAATTACATGATTGTATTTTTAAGAAAAACAAAGGATCGGACTTAGCTACATTGCATACACTTGAAAAGTTACGTTCCCACAAACTACATTTTGCTGGGAAGCTAATTAAGCTAGTGTTCCACTTTATTACAATTAATACATACGGCATACCAACATGCCTCTGTCTGTAAATGTATGAAGGCCACAGTCGGTAAAGAGACATTCATAATTAGTACAGTACCAACCCTTAATAGATATATATCTTGCGGGAGGGCTGAGCAAAATCAATTTCATCATCCAAAACACACGCATATATATATTTGTGCAATGCAAATTAAAGATAGTCATACTGCAGAGGCAAACATATTCCCCTGGCTGGGCTGGGCTGGCTAATAGAAGTCATCAAGGGAAAGCGCCTCAATGGAACCAAAGCTCTCCAGGTGGTTCCCTGTTGTGGGGAAGTTGGTCATCGATCCACCCAAAAAATCCAAGGGGGAGTCGTTGGAGAAGGTGGTTGTGCTGTCGTAGATGAAGGAGAAGCTGGCAGCCGCGCTTTCCATTGCATTACTAATACTATCGTAGTAGAGGGGCGAGTTGGTCTTTCCAGCAATGTGGTGGGGATGATCAAGGTCCTGAACCACGCTCATGACATCACTGTTCATTATGTCTGCAAATATGCTCTCCTCCTCAGAAGCCTTTCTAGCTTGGATGACCTGCCAAAGAGAAAACATTGATCACATACAGAATGATACGCTTAACATGAATAATTTATATATGTGTCTATATTGTGGCAACGTTCGTTCTTGCTGAGGAAACTTAACTACGTACATAGGTCTGCTGGTTTTGGCAGTCTTGGTAAAGTGTGATGAAGTCTCCTGATTGCAGTCCATGTGCATTAACAAAGTCACCTGATCACGGCAATTGATTTTGAAGGTTAGGATATTGTCAGTCACCAATTCAAGCATAGGGAAAGAGGCCGGGTATGGTGGTTTGTTTTTACCTGTCTTCTCCAAGACATACATTCTGCTGTTGTTATTAGGCCAATACCTGAAGTAGACAATTAATACAGATGAGCTCTGTTATACATTATTCATCTCATCCTTGTTAATCAAGTGCATTATATTCGACTAGCTAGCCCTGCAGCATTTAGCTAGTTTGGGAATAAGGGGGAGGGAGATAATTAATTAATAGAGAAGAGAACCTGTACTTGAAGGTCCAGACATGGGTGGCATCCAAGTCATACATGGTGATGGACATGCCTTCCTTGGACTCCAGCACAGGGAGGTGTGCCTCTGCTGCTTTCTGAATCATTCATTCATTTTATATCATATATGCAATCACAAGAGAATATATGTATAATGTTGAGAAAGTAGCTAGCTAGTGACGATCTCAACATGAACGAATGCACAAATATAGGAGAAATTAGTATAAAGGATCATCTAGGTAGTTAAGGTAGAGAGATCAGAGACCTTGGGAAGGACCATTCTCCTGAGGGAGCTAACATCGCTGTTCTTGAGCTTCTTCTGGAACAAGAACCTCAAGCTCCTTGGGTCAATTTCCTGTTCAACGATTGATCACGGCAATTGCAGTTCCACGTTATTTATTGAATCTTACAATTCAAGCAATCGTTAACAACAAACAAACAAACTACTAATCAAAGAATTTTTTTTCCCCGTATGATCTTTAATATGGTTAAAGGATACAAATTAAAAGAAGAGAAGGAGCAATGTGTGTGACCCATTTCCATTGCAGGCAACCGACAAATATCCACGAGCTATAAATTATATTAGAAGACGGAAAGTAAGGTGGACGTTTGTATATGTACGTGAGGATGAATTGTATTGAAATGAATGCATACAAATATCCATGAGACTTATGCCCAAAAGGACTAGTAATCATGGACTGATGGGTTACGTTGGATCGATCATCTGCCGCCCCAACAAGCTAAGGGAGCTGATCAGCTAGCTGCCTATTTGTATTTGGCAGCTGGGGAAGGAAGGAAGGAAGGAGCTAAATAATTAATTAAAGAAAGGGTTTGCTAGCTGAACTGAAGCAGAGTAGTAGCTAGTGTATCCCCTGTCTGTCTGTCTGTCTGTTTCATTAGTTAGAAACTTAAGTGGGGATGACTGACGATTATTATTAGAATTTAGAAGAAAAAAAATTAAGTAAATTAGAGTGAAGGTGGAGGGGAGTGGGGAAGTGGAGCTCACACGTGCGGGGGGAGGGGGAGGAGGCGGCACGTGGGAGGCAGCAGCAGCAGTTGTGTTGAAGGAAGAGAAGAGATGGGTAATGGTGGAGCTGTGCCTTCTCTGCCTCGCCATTCTCTTCTTCCTCGTCTTCACTCCATAACACGACGACGAAGAGGAGGAGGGGAAGAGCAGGAGATCGTCAGCAGAAGCAGAAGCAAGGCGGGTCATGACCCCCTGCCCGACCCGAATACAATGACCCGAAGAAGAGGAGGAGTGAAGATGATGATCAGTACAAGTAGTGATGATGTTGGCCGTGATTCCGTCGCCAGGTGGCTCCATCCAATTACAGGCCGGCTCCTGGCCTTCCACGTCTGCACAAATCAATCATCAATATCCATCTTCATCACCACCATCATGATCGATTATCTAATCACGACCATCATCTACCCGTGCTGTACAGCGCCCTTGTGCTGCTTTGCTTTGCTCTCCTTTTGCCTGATCTGATCTGATCTGATCTGATCTGATGACTCTATCTATCTATCTAGGTATAGATATGGAGCTTAATTGGGAAGGGAGGCAAGAAAAGGTTTCTCTAGGAATAGTAAGTCTGTCTGTGTACTGCCTGGGGATTTTAGATTTCAGTGAGCAGATCATAAAAGGAGGGAGGGAGGGAGGGAAGCGAAGTGTTGGGAAAGAGATGGAGCAGTAATAGTGGGAGTGAGAGTGAGGTAATTGGTGTTGGGGGGCTGTGAATTTGGTCTTTTTGATTTCTTACCCCTCTCCCTCTCCTCTCCTTTTTTTTATTTACTATTTTTGGCAAAACAGGAGGAAGAAGGATGATATGAATATATGATGGTGGCGCTTATACAGTGCATTGTAGCAGACAGCAGCAACAATATATGATCTGCTGCCCTCTCTTGCATTGCATGCCATTTGTGACTCTCCCATTCCTCTTCTTCCTTGCTTTGTCTCCCATGCCATTTACCCCCCATTAATCTACCCAATACCACTTTCCCATTTCTCCTCATTCTATCTAGCTATTAGGATTAGATACGTGATATTAGAGTTGTTTTGTTAGAACTGATCGATGTAGTTTTTGTACCATCTTCCAACCTCAAACACAATTCTAAGTAGTATTACCAACAAAAGTATGATGAATTCTTGTACATTTTAAACCGTGATATGCATAGTTGATATCAAGTACTAGACTTTTAATATGTTCAACAACTCGAGAGTGAGGAAGATATCAGCCATTGATCCTTCATATGCTTAAACGATGCAATATGAGACTAGACTATATTATGGCTGGGAGACCATGCATATTCGAGTTCGCCGTGACTCCAAATTTGATATTTCTATCTTGTCATTCCCTTGATGCTTAATATGTATATTTTTTTACCATCATCATAAAGCAAAGACAAAGTCGTCATCCAGCAAACAAAGAAAAGAAAGAGAATCCTGCTATGCTATGTTAGCTAGGTCGCTCGCCTCTCCAATTATAACATGGTAGGTAGGTGGCTAAACTACAAACAAACAAATGAAGATGAAATGAATTTTGCAGGTAGCTAGCAGCAGAGACTAGCTAGTAAGTAACGTGGGGGTGAAGGCTAGGGCTGAATAGAAGGTGACGGTGGAGGAGCAACTGGCCAGTCTCCCCACTGCCAAATGTACTTTGCCGATTCATGGGTCACCGTTGCCCGCTGTCCGACCATCAAAACCCTCCCGGCCGGCCAACGCCCCCACTTGCTAGCTACCCTTACTTATAATTAAAACCCCTCTCTCTCTCTCTCTCTCTCTCTCTCTCTCTCTCTCTCTCTCTCTCTCTCTCTCTCTCTCACACTCTCTCTCTCTCGTTCTGCGTGAGAGAGACAGAGAAGCCACCAAAAAAAGAAAGCCAAAGACAAGAGGAGGAGACTCAGTAGGTGTGGCCCAACAGATTCCCGACGAGTGGAGGGTTCGCCATTAACAAGTGTCGCTAAAGCTCTGCACATCTTCATCATCAATATAATGGCCTTCTCATTACCTTCTCTCTCTCTCTCTCTCTCTCTCTCTCTCCTTCTTTTTTACCTCGCCAGTTTCCTCTTTTGTTTTCCCCTTTATTCTTTCTTTCTTCATCACCCTTCCCTCATCTTATGATCCTCTGTTTAGAGAGAGAGAGAGAGAGAGAGATCGACAGACGACACAGATCGATATATGGGATCAAGAATTCGATGGAGGACCCTATAATTTAACTTCCTAATCATGCCTGCAATGCCATGATTTACTACGTACCATGTTACCTACAACATGTTGTTAATTTGCGTTCCAAATATACTGACTAAATATTATGGCAATTACTAATTAGGCTTGATTTACTAGGGTAAATCTAAATCATATAGTCGTTCGAAGGTAGCAAAGAAGTGAATGCGCAGAGTTAGACTCCAAACAGAAGAATGCAGCCACGTGCTCGCCATGCAAAAGCCATGCACTTCTATTGTCAAACCATTTAATTTAATATGTATATATTTGCGGGGCCGGGGAATATATACCCACCACAAAGAAAAGTCAAATAACTTTCATATTCGCTTCGTGGTGGGCTGGTCCATGGGGCCCATGCTTGGGCTTTGTGTGCTGATCCGCATCAACGAGGAACGAAAGTGCTAGGCCCAATGAGCCTATTTTCATGTATTGACTCACTCCAGCCCAGGGGCGGATACATGGTTCTTCAAAATTTGGGAAAACGATTATCCAACCCTCGGTAGTAGTTTCGTATGGATAAAAAAAAATTATAATTGGTAATCCGGGACACCCTTAAATTTTGAAAAACGATTATCCTATCATCGGTAATAGTTTGCGTATGATTAAAAATATATAAGTAGTACTATGTGTTATTCAAACCTAGGACACTACTATTTTTAATCATATTCTCTAGGTTGCAACTCATTTGTTGTTTTATTTTAAACAATATGTTATAGTAATAACACTATTCTTTATTCCCAATTATTTTCAAAACCTAACAATTAAACTCATTCGAGCTATCCTTAATTTGAATTGATTTTATAGGTATAGTGCAAGAGTTGAAAGAGTCTTTCAAGTTTGAGTTACATCAGGAACAATGCTAGAAATTGAATATGCGATTAGTTCGAGAATTATTGTCTAATATGGTATATTTGCACTAATCAGATATTATTTTATGAATTATTTAATTTAATTTTTGGAAGAGGACACCCCTATAAAAATTTCCTGAATCCGCCACTGCTCCAGCCTACCATGAATCATGACTACTAGTCTACTACCAACTAGCGCTTAGGAACGGAACGTCCTTGACATGGATACTCGGCTATCGACAAGTGGAAATCAGTTCAGATTCTTTATTGTTGGTTCAACTGTTTACATGAGATGACGACGTCTCTTTGCATTACCCTTTTGGTAGTTTGATTTCAGATTGTCGAAGCATTATGAGACAAGAGTGGAGATTCAAAACTTTCACACACAAAAAGAGAGGGAAACAAGCTAGCTGATGGCATGGTAGGTTTGGGGCATACTACGATCCAATCCAAGGAGAAATGTTATACTCTTCGGTTCAATTATCACTAAGACATATTTTGGAAGCTGATATGGCAGTAATTCAATTTCGTCGAGGAGTGGATTACTTTTGCTTATGTAACTGTTATATTGTTTTTATAATTTTCCTATTGTACCTTATGGAGCCCAAATTAAAAAAAAAAATTTAATTTGGCGAGAATTTTCCCATATAGTCCTGTGAGAACCCCGCTTCTAGGGATTCTCGATACTGATCTTCGGCACTCGTGAGAATTAGGGATTTAGGGTTGAGATTAGGGATTAGGGATTTAGATGAGAAGAATAGAATAGAATTGGGAATCGGCCGATGCCTTAGATTAGGAGAGAATAGAAATTAGTAGTTGAGAGGAATTAGGTTTAGAAGGATACTTTGCTTAATACTAATCTTGATTGATTCTGACGTAAACCCAAAGTACATATTTATAGGAAATAAACACAAAACCCTAACAATTAACCCTAACCCAGTCGGCTATACCTAGCCACCTAACCCTACCTAACTAACATTATTTATTATCATTATCCTACTAATTATATGTCTAACATTCCACCCTCCTTGAAAGCGACCTTGTCCTCAAGGTTGCAGTCAACTTCCGTCTGGATCTTCCGCTTTCTTCGCTTCCAATTGCGCTCAATTCTATAAATTAATATTTCTCCAGCAACTTCCACTTTCCATGACTCTTCTTCCACGTGACATGTGGTACGTTCTTCATAGCCGAATGATTCCCCCTTTTTCATTTCGGAATCCACGAAATAAGAATCTGAGAATTTTTCTTCCTTGTACTCCCGCTTTTGGTCTTTAAGGTAATGCTCCGTCAATTTCTCTTCTACCTTGATGGTGAAATCAAGCTCTAGCCTTTCCCAATCATCTTTTCTTTTACCCTTGACTTGGCACACAAATACTGGAAAGAAAGAGTTAGAGCCCAAACCAAGGTTAGGCCTCATTGGGCTCTTCTTCTTCTTCTCAATCTGGTGTGGACTTGGCTCCTTTGTAGGCCCATCTTCCAACTTAAGAACTTCACCCAATTCTGCTTTCCTCAAAACCCAGCCCAAATTGGGCTTAACTTCTTCAAATGTCGGCCCAAAACCATACAAGAAACACTTAATCAGTGGGCTCCTTTGAAGCCCGCTTAGCTGCTCTGCCTTGTTTAATCCGAACCCAACAAATTTCTTTGCCAAGTCCAGCTCGTCGCTTATGTCCACTCGACTGGGCCCACTTTGCTGGTCCGCCACACCAACTGTTGACCCGGTCTTCTAAGGCACTTCTCTCGTCCGTGGCCTAATGACAACCTCCATTGCAGATCAGATCGGCCCATCGAGAGCCCAGCTGCCATGATGCGCGGATCTAGTTCCCGCGACATAGGGTTCGTGGAGTGGCAGACACTGGCACCCTCCACCTTCTCCTCGTTTGTTGGATGCTCCTCCGTCATCATCTTCCACGCCGGCAGAGCCATCTTCCCCGTCGGCAGCTCCCTTTCCTCCACTCCCTTCCTTGGCGTGAGCAGCTTCTCTGACGGCTTGTCTTCCCTTGGCGATACTCGACGACCACGAGGCCAGCCCGCCGCCGCCGCCTTCAGCTCCGTCGTCTCCTCGACATCAGATCGCGGCGTCTGCACGATTTGGGCTGCCACCGACGTCGTCTTCGGCGACGGACAGAGGATGTCGCCGCCACGCTTCTTCTTCTTCCTCTGGGGCACCGGCGTTTCTTTCTCCGTCTTAGCCTGCTTCTCTACTTCCTCTCCGGCAGTGCGCCGCCCTCGGAATGGCGCCGCAGGCGAAGAACCCTGGCGGCTCTGCTCCTCCTTCTTCTCTGGCGTCTCTCCCTTCATTGCCATGGGTGGGCTGGTCGGCGTCACCCGCGCGACTCGCTGTGGTCCTGCTCCGCTTCTCTCCTCTCAGTCGTCGTCCGGGTTGGAACCGATGTCAATCGCGCAAGGGAAGCAGCCACGCTGATCCCCTGCTTCATCGTCTCTACGGATATCGTCCACGCAACGAGAGCCGCCGCTGATTGATGCACAGCTCGCGGGATTCGCGGATCCGGCAAGCCTGTCCTGAGGCTCGTCATCGATTCGACTCTGGGTTGTCGTTCATTGCTTCAGTGGAGCTTTGCCCATGTCCCGGAGTTCCTGGCCATCCATTCCGCGTCGTCGTCGTTCCACGGACGAGGAACAAGGGTTGCTCCTGTATGCTTCTTCTTACGAAACTTCCAACTATTGATTGGGGACATTAGTGGAACTGATTTCGGGTTGAGGGCAGTCGATGTCGTAGACCTAATCTGACCCTTGTGCTCCTGGTTACTTCCGGGACCATGGGTGGAGATTTCGGGCGGGAAGTGTGACTTCCCAGCGGTTGGAGCTCTTGTCGGAGAAGGTGGAATCATCACCGCAGCCGTATTTCCGGCGAGCTTCTTAGCCGAGCTGGAAGGAACATTTGCGATGATGGTCATAGGAATGCCCTCGGCGGTGCTTGATCGGGATAACAGTGATTGCCTTCTTTCGTTGTTGGAGGCTCTGCTGCCGGGGACTCATCGATGGGTGGTTTCGTCTCGATCGGTGGAGCAATGACCATCAATGATGGTGATGTCCAAGGAAAGGCAGCTGCTACTGCAACTGTCTTCTCGTCCACTATTGTAGGTTCCTTCGATGCGGCGGCTGCAGCCTTGAGTGGAGCAACGCAGGCAATATTCCCGGACAGCGGTAAGGACGAGGTCACACTGTTCCTCCTCACCTCTTCCAGCTTTGACTTCAAAAGCTTTGTGAGTTCTTGAACTAAGAGCTCTTCGAATCTCGACATGGCTCCGGTACGAGTGCCTGTAACCAGGCTCTGATACCACTGTGAGAACCCCGCTTCTAGGGATTCTCGATACTGATCTTCGGCACTCATGAGAATTAGGGATTTAGGGTTGAGATTAGGGATTGAGATGAGAAGAATAGAATAGAATTGGGAATCGACCGAGGCCTTAGATTAGGAGAGAATAGAAATTAGTAGTTGAGAGGAATTATGTTTAGAAGGATACTTTGCTTAATACTATTCTTGATTGATTCTGACGTAAACCCAAAGTACATATTTATAGGAAATAAACCCAAAACCCTAACAATTAACCCTAACCCATTCGGCTATACCTAGCCGCCTAACCCTACCTAACTAACATTATTTATTATTATCCTACTAATTATATGTCTAACAAGTCCCTAATAAACAACCCTCATCAATAACCCATAAAAAAATAACCCTCATCAATCACCTCGAGTTACTTAGCCCACCTTAGGGTCACTCTGGGCACCCCGGTTTAATCGCCTATAACCACCTTGGGGTCATTCCGGCCACCTCGGCTACCCCGGGGTCATTTACCTCGGGCACCTAGCCCACCTTGGGGTCACTCCGGCCACCTCGGGGTCAATCACCCTGAGCCACCTTGGGGTCATTCCGCCCACTAGGGGTGGGCATTCGGTCGGTTCGGTTTCGACCGAACCGAAATTATGAATACCGGGTCCCCGAATTCTCCCAAACCTCAAACCGAATTTGAACCGAATTATAATTCGATAATTCAGTTCAGTCGGTTTAAACCAATTTATAATTCGGTTCGGTTTGGTTTTTAACACAAAACTGAATTTGTGAGGTTACTTGTATATTCTCACTTTTAAATTATTTTTCACTCCTAATATAAACAATAAATATGAAATTATATGCATAATCAATGATAAAATCAAACTTTTCAACACATAAGTCATAAAACATTTCAAATATTTAAGTATAAAAACAACTACAAATATAAAAATCCACCATTTGGAGGTTGCAATTGTAGTATTTCGGTTTTTCAGTCGGAAATTCGGAAATTCGGTTCGGTTGAAAGAACCCTGGTTTCCGAAATATCTATATTTTCCTTCCAAATTCCGAACCGAATAGCATTATTTCGGTTTCGATTCGGTTTAATTCGGTTTCGATTTAGTTCGATTCGGGTTTACCGAACCGTTTGCCCGCCCCTACCGCCCACCTCGGGGTCAACAAACTCGGCTCACTTCGGCAACCCCGGGGTCAATCACCTCGGGTCACCTAGCCCACCTTGGGGTCACTCTGACCACCCCGAGGTCAATTACCCCGGGCTACCTTCATTCCGACCACCTCAGGGTCAATAACCTCGGGTCACCTTTGGGTCATTTCGGCCACCCCCGGGCCAATCACCTCAGTCACCTTGGGGTCATTTTGCATGCATATATTTTTTTCACTCAACCGTTGCACTAAGGTTGATAAATCCTCTAATCATTGCACTTCATGATTGAGGGAAAGTCGTCACTCAATCATTGCATTTAACATTTGACTGAAGTGTAATTATCCAACTATTACACTGGATTTGGGTAACGAGCCATTTCTCAACCATTGCACTACGATTAGAAAAAAGTTCAATACCTTACAACATCTGCAACATGAAAGCATCAATTTGTGCAACTACAATTGAATTAGCCAAAACGTTGGGCTTGTCTCTCATGGGACTCTATGATGTGCCAACCTCCTACGAATTGTGACATTGATAGATGAGATGCATCGACTATTATCATTGTCTCCATTTCCTCTTCACTGGAGTGACAATAGCCAATGGGGGTGTGATCATATTTCGCCTTCGTCATCTCACCTATCGCCACTATATTGTCGTGGTCACATGACCATTGTGACTCTATCACCACCTTGTGTGATTGACTCCCCTACCAAATTGTTGTCTTATAGATCATCATCATGATAATAGTATGTCTGACCCACATCAAAGTGTTCTCATTTGGGTGTTATCATCCTTATGGGTGCCACCCGACTGTCATATACGCCATCATCAATGCATAAATAAACGCATGCGAGAAGCAAAAGTAATCTTAGTGGAATCGTCAGACAATGGGAATCGTATATGGCTAGAATGACAACGAGAATGATGAAAAACTAGATGAAATATCGAATACAATGTCAGAGATCTAACAAGAATCGTATATGTCTATAACCCATATTAAGGTTTATTCGATGCCAAGATTGGTCCATTCGCTCAAGGCATGAACAAAATTTGTTCATTCTCTCCATTCATAAACAACATTGTGTTGATTGCGTCGAGCGCGAGACTTTATACCTGTACTCCTCTTACTTGGCCACAAACTTAGTTCAAACGTTATCTCAGGTAAAAGTCAGAACTCTATGTTCTAGAACAACTAATAGCTTTCAGTTTCCTTCAACTTTGATTTTGATTATAATAACTAAACCCTATGGCCCTACAACACAATTAGGCTAAGCTAATTGGTCAGTGTTCTTCTCTTACTGAGATCATTAATTGGAAATCCCACCTATTAGAATTTTAACCCTTAACCGAATGGGCTCCTAAGCCCAAAAGCTTAAGTTAAGTAAATAGAATATTCGAGCCCAAACACCCAGTCCTGTCTGTTACTCTACCCAACCGCTTTTCTAAGTGAGTAACCAAAGACGACAGAGTATTAATTCAAACTCAGTCTTCCTTTCCCGCTAGAGTGGCTTCGATCAAAAAGAGGCTTGTTTCCTTTCGAGTGAAGAACAGGAGAAGAACTCACAGAACACAACAATATAAACCCAGAATATTAAGATGTGAAATAAATCAAACTAGATAGCAACAGGTACGCCAACCCAATTCTGGCACTTCGTCTTCCTTAACTCCTCTTGATCGAATTTCCCTGCACAGTCAGACTTGAAACAGAGCACACACAGAGGCACATATAAAAATGAAACTGAAGAAACAAAGGAAGAACACAGCCCACGATTTTTACGTGGTTTCCAGTATTGGGAGAATAAGAATCCCAATACTGACTACTCCACGGTCGGAGACTCACTGTTGTGTGATCTCCTGCGATTCACTAAAGATATTTCGTTGAAGTTCGATGTAAATCTATCTACCCAAGAACCCTTTGATCAATCTCAACCCGATTGATCAAACACTCTCTTCTCAAACCCCGAATTGCTTCCCCAGCAACTCGTAACAGTGTTTCCCCAACACTAACCCTCAAAGCAATTCTCCCCGAACCCTTTGAGAAACCCCCTTTTCTATCAACCTTGCTACTCTCTCACAAAATCTCCTTTTGTCTTAGCTAGCTTTGTTGATCTCCGAAAAGGTTGATGTTGCTCTTCCTTCAAATCGCCTTTTATAGGCTATAATATAGCCGTTGCTAATTCAAATTCCTTCCCTTATTAGTGATGATATGCTTGAGATTCCATCTTCTGATTTGATTTGCATTGTTGTACCAAATCTCCTTAATCTGATCTCTCCTTCTTTCCATGTTTGCTCCTGATCTTCTTTCCTTCTCAAGTGGCCTTTGACTAGCTTGTTCCAACATTCTCCCCCTAAGCTGTCAATGGCCAAACTTCTCCCCCTAAACAAGATGTCCCAGAATCTGTCTCAACTTGTCAAAGTTCATTCTTAACCTGCTCACCATCAGAACCTGCACACTTAACAAACCATAGGTGCAGCCTGTCCAATCCTCTAATCAAGATAGCAGGTATCATAAGTTCAAAAGATGACAATGGGAGTCCATTTTATTCATAGCAACAGAACCAAACATCAACTGACTCTTGACACTAGACTTTAGCAAGACTTACTAAAAAAACTTAAACCAGAACTTCAACTACCATCTAAACCCGACTTCAACAACCAGTCAACCAGACAAGAATTATTAAACCGACAAAGACGACATTCGTGGATCTCCCCCTAGGCCAATTAGGTGAAAGCTTCCTAGTAGGTGTACTCAGGATAGGAAGCATACTCAGATGGATCGACTTCCTCATCCTCTGAAGGTACGAATAAGACCTTGTTGACCTTTTTGCGGGAAGAGCTGGCCTCTTTCCCTTTTAGAGCCAAGGTTAGATCATGAAGTAGCCCTTTTCCCTCCTTCTCCAGATTTATCCCTTCCCGGAGGTGACCCAAGTCCAGAGCCCTCTTGCGAGACGATTCTGCCACTTCCTTTCCCTTGTCAAGTCTCGCAGGTAACGCTACAACACTATTGTCTTCATCATCACCTGATTCAGACTGAGCAGGTTTGTCTCCCCCTTGAACTTTGGCAAGTTTTTGGGGTCCAAGCTCCGAGAGGGTGCGACGCAGGAAATGCTGGGCCTGGAGGTCAGAATGGACATCCTGGTTGATGATTTTCCCACGCAGATCGACCCCTAAGATTGCTAGCAGGGAGGTGATTTGCGGACCGAAAGGCAGCTTCCCACTGCACTCTTCTTCTCGATATTTAATCATGTGATTAAACATGAGTGTGGCGTAGCTGATCGGGCAGCTTGTTTTGGCGTTAAACAGAATCCACAAGTCAGACTCTTTGAGAGTAGTTGCCGTGGCAGCATCTCGAGGGAGGAACATACGAGTGATGTAGAAGTGTAAGGCTTTCAGCTCATCAGGAAGCCGCTCAACATAGAACATGGAGAATTGGTGCTTCCCATAGTCACGAGCCAGGTAAGACATAGTATCTATGGGATGGAACCCATAGCTATCAAAGTCTTTTGTTGTCCCAGCTAGATAACCATCGTGAGGAAGATGCAGCAGAGTGGCCAACACATCAACAATGATTGTTACGCTAAAATTGTAGACGGTGGTGGTGAAATACGACGGATATCGTCCAGGGCCGCACTGCATACTTGCGTAGAACATTCTCACATCTTCAGGGCACTGATCAAGGGGTCGATTCTGGAGCAGTGAGCTCCACCCAAGATCATTGATATACCCATTGACCCTCAGTCTATATCGATTGAATGTGGTAGGAGGGATGAGGAATGAGGGATGGAGAACCCGATCGCTGAAGCACCGAAGGTACCTGGAATATGCCTCCGAGTCAATCACCCGGGTCACCTCGGGCTCAATCACCCCGAGTCACCTTGGGGTCAATCACCCCGAGTTACCTAGCCCATCTTGGGGTCACTCTGGCCACTTCGAGGTCAATCACCCCAGGCCACCTTGGGGTCCATAACAACGAGTCACCTCGGCCACTCCCGGTCACCTTTGGGTCATTCCGGCCACCCCGGGGTCAATCACCTCAGTCACCTTGGGGTCACTCCAGTCACCCTCGGGTCACCTCAACCACCTTTGGCTCACTCCGCCCACCCTAGGTCTCTCAGCACCCTTGGACACGTACCCGCATCACGTATCCCCTCTCCGTACCATCAAGCGCCAGAGGAAGACACGCGGCATCGGGACAAAAAGTTAGTCAGACGAAGTCAAGGGTGTTTTTTCCAAAAATTTCACAGAAGCATAAGGTACCCCCTTCATGCTTGCCTTGAGGCCTCTATAAAAGGCCACTTCATTTCTAGATGTGGTAAGAAAAAATCTCCATGCCTAGACTCGTGAACTCTCATTATGATTAGCGCATATATTCATTCTCAACTACATTCCCTCATTTTTCTTTTCGAGGTTATTACTCTTCCCTCAACCCACTCACTAACTTGAGCATCAGAGAGTGTCCCCGCCGAGATCGATCGACATATCCTTTTTGCATAATATGACCGAAGTTGATATCACGAGAGAAGTTTGGGGTAAAAAGTGGCGGTCAACTGACTTTGGTGCCCAATATAAAAAAACTCAACATCGATTACAACCCCGACCTAAAAAAAGAGTTCGTGGAATGTTCCAAAACTATGAGATATAGAAAAATCTTATGCTTGATAAACAAGTAACAATGTTTTATTATCTTTACCAATGGTCATCTCACTCAACTATCAACTTGATTAAATCAATGGTATAAGTTCACCTAACATGTAAATGGGAAGATTTGTTTGCTATATTATGACGATCCATACCTAGAACAAAGTATATTACAAAAGCGTAAACATATTATTGAGGCTGAAAAAATGTATACTTTTAGACAATAAAATAATTTGACTAATAAAATCAACATAATTCTGTGAAGATAAAAATATGAGGTATTGTTATCCAAGCTCGATTTTCTCCCACGCGCCATCAGGCGTGCGAATTCATTTGCATTTCCATATCATCCCCAAAAGGTTCATTTTACCTCCCTCACCTCGACTGCTCGTCTTGTAATCTCCTCCATCGTTTTAATCTCCATTACCGAGCTCTCTTCCCTATCCAACTTCAAAATTAGAATCAGGCAATCGCATATAAGAAACACAACCATCAATACATACTAAACTCGAAATTAAAAGTACGTTGACAACTCTTAAAATACAATTTTTTAGAAGTTATTTTATTTAAAAATTGGGGATATACTTGTTAAGATGAATTTTTGTGGTGAAATTTTAATATTAATTGGAGGAAGGTGGAAGGAGCGAAAATTAAAGCTTCCCTTCGTTCCAGACTTCCAGTTATACTTTCCGGCTAAACCCTAGAATCCGAGTTCTTGTGCGGAAATTCCCAAATATAAACCACCAACTCCTCAGCTCCCGAAGAGAGCAGCAGGAATCCATCCAACAATGGCGGAAGTCAAAGAACCTAGCGAGCCCACATTGCCCGCCAAAAGGAAGCAATTCGATCCCCTAATCCCAGATAAAGACGAACTGGATCAACCTAACAAGACACAGAAGACTCAATCCTCCAATAGCAACAACGGTGAATTGTCGCCCACCGAGGCAGAAAACGCCTCCGGCAACGACGGCGGTCAGGATTTCGCGCCAAGTTTCTCAATTTGCGAGGAGGAGGGTGCAGGGAAAGCTGACGAAATCAATGGAATTGAGGTCGGCAAAGAAGAAGAAGACGAGGAGGAGAATGAAGAAGCTGCGGTGGTGGATAGAAAGGGGAAAGGGATTATGATTGAGGAGGAAGAGGAGGATAGCGATAGCGTTGATGACGACGATGATTCGAGTGATGACGACGACGGGAGTGAGAATGGAGGAGGCGATGATGACAGTGAGCTAGAGGATGATCCGTTGGCGGAGGTTGATTTGGACAACATTCTTCCGTCGAGGACGCGGCGGCGTGGTGTGCAGCCTGGCTTCTACATCGCTAATGCTCCAGGGATTGCCGACGAGGATGATAGCGATGATAGTGACGCATGATTGGAAAGGCAAGGTTAGTAGTCGAGGAATAGCTTTTGAGTAGCTGCTGAATTTGGGAGGGGGAGTTAGTGATTAGTTCCAATGACTTCATTCTGTGACAATAGAAGCTATTTATGGTTTAATTCAAGTCAATGTTGTAACTTTCGGTTAGCTATATCACCTATTGGGTTTATCAATTGAACCATGCATTTCCTGTTAGAGCAGGGTTTCTTTTTCCATCTGCAGTTTTTTTTACTGAATGTGTTTCTTGCCAAGGCAGAGCAACACCTGTATGGATAAGGTGATTTTGCCTGATTGCTCTCTATGCTCCAGGCCTCCTGAAGATCTGTATTGGTTTTATTTAGGAACAAGAGAGCAATGATCTTAAGTTATAGTACAAATCACATGATGCACTACCTTTTGCAGCTTCAAAGCAAAGCCAAACTCGCTATGCTTTCCCTCATTAAATGTATTGGAGATAAATGCCTAGAACAGAATGGGTCTGATACTGAAACCTGATAATGCATCTGGCCCTGCATTATCATAATTCATGACTAGTTTTGGAGTCCTCTGAGGGGATTTGCTTCAATGGGTTCTTTTATAGCCATGACAGGTTTACGTTCTGAAGTTGACAGTGAGCTGAGGCAGTTCATGCTCTTGTGGAATGTGGAGAAACAATACATGCAGCGAATACTGACGTGCACCTGCTCTGTGAAGAGTAATATTTCTCGAGTTTACTCAAATTGAATTTTAAGCCAAGTAACTGTCTACTTGCTGGTATATCTTGTTTCAGACATCCTGGTGGGTTTTGTGCTAGTGCTCTATCTTGATGCATATGGTTGAAAAGGTTCTTTAGTTTCTGCTTGGGAATATTCTTTGCCGCTTGTGACCGATTTTGTATCGTGGAGGATTCTCTTCGCTGGGGTGCTGCTGGGTTAGCTTGGAAAGCAGGTCTTCTTCTGCATATGACACAAGATACTTTATGTCTCCTTATATGGTGTGTTGTTTCTACCCTGAAATACTTATCTGCACTTCCTGTGATGGATCTAACTGCCTCTAGAATAACTATAGGCCTAGTTAAGATCTCTCAGTTCATTTCTATAGAAACAAGAGAACCATGAGAACCATGTTCTTAAGTTGTTGCATGACTCACATTTTGCCCTTTGCGATACCCTACCCTGTGAAGCGGAAGCAGAATTTATTTGGTTTTCCCTCATTAATTGTGTTGGAGATAGCGTGGAGATTACACACCGTGGGAAAATGTCCAATAGTAGAGGGATTTCCCAAAGCAGTCTCAAAGTGAACCCCGATAATGTATGGTTCACTCCTCTATTTGAATTAATGATTTGTTGGTGAAGTCCTCTGAAGGATGGGTTTAGTATGATACTGATGTGACTCTGAAAGTTAACAGTGAGATGAGGCATTCAAGCATTTGTGGAGAAATGATACATGCAGGTTATATGATTATGGCTATGTCTTGTAACCACCTACTTGCCTATATATGTGTGTCTGTTTCAGACATCTTGGCCTTTTGTTCTTGTGCTCATCTGTTTCTGATGGTCAGCAAGGTTGGTTACTTTCTGTTCGGGGAATACTGGATGGTGGAGCTTGTGATTGTTCTCTCTTGGAGGACAACAGATCTCAATATGCTGACTTGGTTAACTTGAAATGTAGGTTTTTTTCTGCATAGACAAATTGGTCAAGTCTTTGCTGGTTCATATGTCTTGAAATTAGTGTTGAATGAAGTAGGGTTGGTGTCTGTTACATGATCGTGATGGTTGGTCTCTACATTGAAATTCTACCTACACTCCTGGAAATGGTTGCATTTGCAACCCTTCAACTATCTCTAGATTGCTTGAGAATATTGTAACAATGTACTTTCTGTGTCTAGCTTTAACTAGTTTCCTTGTATTCTTCCTTTTGTTCCCAATGTTATGTGATCCTGTAATCTCTGCCGAACACCATTTTGGAGTGTTGTTTGTGGCATACAGATGAGGGGAATGTCTGTTGGGATCTGCATTATGGAGTTGTCTTCTAGTTCGTGGCCCACTTGCTGTAAAGACGTCTTGAATCCATACATCTGGCTTCCAAGCTAACTTCATATCTCTCTTGTTGGTGGTGAATGTGAGTGTATGAGTAACACTGAACGAGATAGTCTAGTACTGATTTTGTTGTTAAGAAGTTCAAACTTAACTGTTAATCTGAGAAATGAGATTGCTTTGCTTAGAGGGTTAGAGGCCTCCACAGAAACCCTGCCTGCAATAGCAAGCTTGTGGGGAATTTTGTTTTGTATCAGCAAAGCACTTACATTACGTGGGCTGTAGACTGCTGCAACCTCATTTGGTTTGTGCTTGGTTTCCCATCATACTAATTGCCTAATTTAGAGTTCATTGTAGACTTGCACACTTGGAGGGCATAGGGTATTGTTATGGTAAGTTGTTGTTGGCTTGGCTTGAAGCTGTTTCTCCTACTCATGATTCGTGTAGCAATGGGCATTTATTTGCTTGTGGAGTGTAGGAGCATTCGTTACTGTTGGAATTGGAATAGTTATGATGAAGATTCCAGGGTAACAGAATGTTGTGCAATGTTTAAAGATTGGAGGGAGGGTGCCTGAGTTCAATTCATGATGAGATGGGTCACATTTCTATCTAATCTTTGCCTCTGATATGGTCAGGAGTACCTCTCTTTTTAAAGTGTGTTAAAGAATGTCACTTTTGTAGCAAGTCAGCACAGCCCCAAGTATTCTTGGGGTCCCCCAGCTTTGCAGAATTAATTACTGAGCTCTGTGTAGAGATAGTAAGCACACTGAATCTTTGCTTGCTGCCTTCATTCAGTAATATATGTATATATTCTAGTTAATGAACAAAGTTCAACCCTTTTCATTTCCTTTTTCTTGCAGCGAAGCGAAGGTCCTGCTGTGCTGGGTATGGACCAGCTGACATAAGCTTGAACGAATGTAGATATATAATACATGCAATCGCATATGGTAGGTTTGGCATCTCTCTCTCTCTCTCTCTCTCTGTCTCTGTGTTTTGTGTCTTTTACAAAAGGTGGGAAGGGTGACATCAATAGGACCAGAATTGTGGTCCTTTTGCTTGGTCTCGGTTTCTCCCTTCTTTTGATTTTTCACATCTCTCTCCCTCTGCTCTCCTCTGCTTTTGTCCCTGTAGCTTTAGGACTGTGGGATGGAGTCTCAAAAGTTGGTGGTGGTGGTGATTGTGGTGGGACAAAAGACTTCGTTGGACCATCCGAAAATCTGAATCAATTAATTTAAAGACATCTTATGTTTTCTTTGATCCATCTTCAAAAAAAAAAAAAAACAAAAAACAAAAAAAAAAGTCCCTACTTCCTCTCTCTCACACAAAATGGGATATGTGGATGTGGGCATAACTTGGAATAGGACCATACCTATTACCCTTCAAGCCACCGCCACCATGGGAAGGGAGGGAATAGGTCATGCTTTTGTTATCAAGTTATGATGCCGCATGCCCACCTTCCCCAAAGGGCTCACCTTTCTTACTATGTTTCCCTTTAGCAATATCTCCAATGCCATCCATAGTAAGGAAGCCCTGAGTTCTTGCATAACATGAATCTGCCGTTTACATATGGAACATTGGGGATTTAAGGAAGGAAAAGATGAGGGGAATTTGTTTGGACTAGAGACTGATTACTTGTGGTCCTGTTCTTTGAGGGTTTTTTGGATTATAGAAATGGAGAGAGTTTCAGAAAATGGTGTGAGAGAGTTAAGAGAATATGTAGTTTTTATCTAAAATCTCTCTCTCTCTCACTCAGCCACAGTCCTGCTCGAGCTCGATGCTCTTTCACATGGCACCAATTCTAGCAAATTATGGGATATGAGCTTAAAATGAAGATGGAAGTGGTGATGAGTCATTAACTCATTATCTTTTCTTTCTTTCTTTTATCCCTCCCCCCTTTTGCTTGTGAATGTCATTGCGTACGTGTTCGGTGTTCTTTTCTTATAAACTAGCTGTTAATACTTAATAGTAATGACACGAGGATTTTTATAGAGGGGATATAAATAAAAATTCGCATTTGCCCATAAGAATGAATCAAGGCCAGAGGTGGATCATAATACGCCATGATCACTTTTGTTCAACATTTTGTAAATATTTACAATTCTAAATAAAAATTAAAGGTGATTGTAGCTCCTACTGGATCAGCTCTGACATTGTGACATTCTAAGCAATGCAGTATTATCCCAGGGTATTGATAAAATACGTGAAGTAATTTAGTAGTGTATATATAATAAATAATAATAAATTATAGCTTAATAGTCTACACGAACATATTTATCGAAAAGGGAATTATGATATTTTTTAACTAAGCCAACAAATTGTATTCTTTGTCTTATTGATTTTTTATTTCCAAATTCCAACAAACATTGTTATTCCAATTGGTTAGTTTGTTATTATGATTCAAGTTATTAATGTGTTGAACTCAGTTGAAAGAAGTTTTCGATTAATATTAGGGTCGTTTGGAAGTTGCGATTGTTAAATAGATGTATTGTTGAGAATGCATGTATAATATTATACATGTATTGTCGAATTTGATGCATTGTAGAATACACAGTTTGGTATGTGTGATTGTGTATGTCGCATCAGCTAAAAGCTGAGACCAAACAATCTCAACTCAACTATCTCAACAATCACAACTAAAAGTTGAGATATAACAATCACTCAAAATGAGTGATAGTTTCTGTCACATCACAGAAACAATCCATGTATTGTTTCTGCTAAAAAAACAAGCAAAAAACAATGCATTGTAAACAATACATGCATGATGACAATCTCAACAAAACAATTGCAACTTCCAAACAACCCCTAAAGGTGCAAGATGGTGAACACAAATTACCATGATTTGAACAAAATATTAGATTAGAAAGGAGAGAGGAGAGAGAATGATAAATGATATCTTTGCGTTTTCAACCTTGTTCTTCTTCTTTAGTCCTACCCTTTCACTATCAATTATGTGTTGGTGTTCATCTTCTTCTAGTTGGTGTTATTATTGTTAGAGGATTTAGCAAATGTAATGTAATTATATAAGGGGCCAAGGGCGGGGCCCAAAATTTAATATTGGATTTGTGGCTGACTTTTTACCCTAACCAGTAACCATTAACCACTCCTGTCTTTCAGAAATCAAACAAAAGGACTTTGCTTTTTTCCTTTCTTTTTAATTTCTTATTGAATATATTCTAATTCAAATGCCGTTTGTGTTTAAAAAATATGGTTAATGAGAATTATAGTCCTTGTAATTTGTTCTTTTAACATGATCTCATATGTTTGTACTATGTTATGTATTCGTTTTAACATCATTCATCCCTACTTAAAAAATTTGTAAAATGTAAATACAAAAAAGTAAAGAACTACATTCTTTTACAATTGAGTTTAATCGTGGTTAATAAGCACACTCTTAAAAATGGATATGCAAAATATTAAGAATCTTTTCTCTCAAACTAGGTACAATATGGACCAAATGATAAATCAGACGTAAGATACTACCAAAAAAAAATATATACAAGATTCTTATTAAAGTTCAAAATATGAATTTTATCTCACACATGAGATACCATATACCCCATTAAACATGTGTTTGTTAAGCATTGAATCGATAATACAAACACTATCCGATTTGTCAAAATTATGTTGTTTAAAAGGTATTTGTTGAAACAACATATTATTTGGACTAGAACAACAATTAACCTTCTAAACTGTGTATATATATGCAAATGGATTGCGGTGGGAAGGTGCGTGGCTTCCTCTCTTTAACGTCGTTTGCTAGTTAGTCGCAGCTTTTGCTTACTAATTAACAATTTAATTATTATTGGGGTGAGAGCGAGCAATTTGATTATTGGGTTCTTTGTGGCAGCCAAGTTATAACAGCAGCAGCAGTTGCTGCCCTCTTTTATCTTGTGATTAATGTGTTTTATAATCGTGATTATTGATGTGAAGACAAAATTTGCCAGCTTAGAAACACTTCCCACTGCACTCTTTCTTTCTTCCTAAAAATACTATTGTTATTGTTGGTGATATGTTATTGTTGGTGATATGCATGTCACCGTAATATGGACTTTTCGGTCGATCTAATATAGGATTAGGTCGATCTAATCTGGTGTTTCAGTTTTGTGAGGTTCAACGACGCGGTTGACCTTCTATAGCAAATGGTCGACCTCTTTGGAAAGCGAACAAAATGAAAGGTCGACCCAAATACCTAATAGGCAGACCATTTTGCACTTAATAGGTCGACCGCATAAGTACGAGGTAGACCGCGTGCACACCGTATCCGTATTGGATAAAGATTCCAACACCAGAAAGGTAACCCTAACTTATCTACCACTTAATTCGACTCATTCACGTCTTAAATATCTATAAATATGAATATATGTCACCTTTATTGTCGCTGAAACTCTGAATTAATTTTTTTTATATACTGTTAGAGCCTTTATGAAGAAGATCCTTTGCGGTTGTTGTTGTACGTGTTGCAAGAGGTCGACGACGTCGAAGGTGAGGTCGACCTAATGTAGCTATCGACCTAATGAATTTATCAAAAAAGACGCAGGACATAGGTTGATTTTCCTGTATTTGGTCGACCTCGTATCAGATTAGGTCAACCACGAAACCAACACTCTTGATCTTCATTTTACGTCAAATGGTAATGGATAAATGGATACAACATTTCTCTTCTATCTGGTCGACCTCTTTCTGTAAATGGTCGACCATTTTATTAATGACCGCCATCAAGTGGTCGACCATTTTATTAATGACCGCCATCAAGTGGTCGACCGTAAACATTTTGCTTCTGACACCAATGAAAAGGGCGACCGATGTTTTATTGTGGTCGACCAATAATAGCAACTTAAACTACAAACGGTCGACCACTACGTTTTAAAGGTCGACCGTGATCAGTCATCAGGGTGCCCACATTAGTGTATTTGGTCGACCTCTGTTAGAATTAGCTCAATCTAAAAATGTATTAAAAATGTATTCTTAGGATATTTCTTTTTAAATTTTGGGTTTTGGTCTTAGGGATAGGTAGAGGGGTTGTTATTTAGAACATGTGCTCTCAATTTCATTTGCCTCTCCATTATCTAATGAGTAATGACTCATCAAGCTTGCCATTTCCACAAGTAATACCAACAAAATATGTCATGTAGAGTCAATTGTTGTGGGAAGTAAAGTATTCAATCCTTTATATTATCCCCAAGAAGGAAATTCATAACATAAAGTAAAGAACTAATGAGATGTGGTTTTACAAACTTTGTAATCGTATTTATCTATTGACTAGCCTAGCCATTAATCTTAGCTCTTTTGATTTGCTATCCATTTACTTATATTTTCTAATTGTAATTGTTTTTTTTTTCACGATCAATTAACTATTCATCGACTAATCCTGATTAAAACTGAACGAAAATATCACACAACCATAATACGTTTGATCACATGGTATAAAATGTATAAAAGGAACACAACAAATTAAGGGAGGAACCGTGAGTAAAATTGGGGGGTTGGCTTACTCACCTTTATTATTTGCCCGTCATTGGAGAATGATATGGCTAGCTGCTGAGAACTTATTGGTTACTCCTGTTGTTGATAATTACCAAACAACATCCTATATATACACACATATATATAGAGAGGTTGGAAGGGATTTAAGTATGAAGTTTTCTAAGAAGGTGTAAGCACTATCGTTAATATACCGCTTGGTATAAATGAATTCCATAAATTTTTAGAAATTTATTTTGAAATGAAATATTTTTGTGTTTGGTATTTAAAAGAATTTATTTTCAATTCTAAATGAATTCTACGGAATTGGAACTAGTTATAGCAATTTCGAGGAATTGAGAGGGAATTTTCAAATGAATTCCACAAGTATTTACCAATTATGATAAAAGGACATAATTATTCTCATTTATTAACAAAATTACTTCTACATATACTATTTGGCGTCAATTCATGCAACATGAGGAATGCCGACAAGAATTTGATTGTAACGCTAATAGCATATACCAAACACAGGAATTCATTTGACAATGAATTCTACACAGGAATTCATTTTAAAACGAAATGAATTCTATATTCATTTGGTACCAATCGGTCTGTAAATGGTTGATTATGCTTTTTGTTGGATAATAACTAATTAGTAAAGTATATTTAGATGACTATTTGTCAATTGGTTTGTTACTTTTTGCTAAATCATTTGCTTATCATTTTACATGCATATTTTTTTACTAGAATTCTCACTTGTTAAATTTTCAAACTTTTGTACAAGATAATATAATATTTATCATGTATCAGTTAACTACACAACATGGAATGATACATAAGAAATGTTGGCGAGTAGATAAATCTAATATATTTTTGCTGATAAATCTAATATATTAACCAGCTCAATTGTACACTTATCCATAACATAAATTAGTAATCTTCTATCTATATCTATCTATCTATATCTATCTATCTATCTATCTATCTATATCTATATCTATACTATATATTATGGCAATTCAAAAAAAAATTCTTGCCACATAAGCACTTGGAGGATCCACAATTTGCCAAGTTGGACAACTTTTTTACAAACAAAAAATTAGTTATTAATGTATTTATGGAGCTACCTCTCTCTTCTTTAATATTTCCATTTTTTTTATCCAATTATTCTTTTTCATTTATCCATTTGTTCTTTTTTGTCTTTAATAATAAGTTACATGTTGATAAACTTAACCAAACACACATAAATAATAATTTTTTTAAATAAATAAGAAAAAAGAGAGTGACATATATCACATTTATTTAAATAAAAATATCTGATTAAACGTTATGAAATAAATTTTCTACTCATTTGTACTAAAATTCAATGATAAGTTACATTTTGATGAAAAAATAAACAAACATATTACATACACATAGACAATTATGTTTTAATCGATTAAACCAAAATATATATGAAAAGAGAGAAAATAAATATTTGACATTCAATTACCTTTGAAAAATAAACTATATTACTTTATATTTTGTTGCAATGAAACACTCTCTTATTCGTACAATATATATCTATAAAATAAAACAGTATTATTTAGCAAAATGCAGAGTATAATCTTGATCGAGTAGTTACAGTTATTTATTTAAAAAAAAACTTATTCATTCAGATCATGTTCTACCTTAAATTCCTCAAATGAAGAGGAATCGCATGTGCAATAATTTGATAATGTGACCTAAGTTCACATTAATAATATTTGCTCTATATCATGTTGATTGGGCAAGCTCTATTGAGGTTCTAAGTCGTATGCTAAGAAATTTTCTTTCAGATTTGGAGTTATCTTCGACAATTATAAATCAAAATTTTCAAAATGACTTAAGTATGATTGTTGACGAACTTTGACTTCCTACCCTAGGATGAGACACAAGATTCCTTGAAAAATAATAGATGTGAAGGTTAGAAAAATCTTTGTTCAGAATCTACGATAAACACCACGTTTCATCAACTACTAACATAGGCATTTACCAAATAAAGGTTGGCAACTTTTAGTAAGATCGTCAATTGGGATAAACATATTTATCCAGCAATCAAGTATTTTTATCCAATAATCTCAACTCTCAAAATTGGTTTTGAGTTCGTCTAGACTCGAGAAAAACGAATTAATATATGATGTATAAGATAATAAGTTAATGCAAATAATCAAATGAAATACACTGATATTGTTCAAATGATAAGACATTTTAAATGCACTTAAAATATGTGTGTGTTGGAGACACTCTTTATCAATTATTAATATATAAGCGATAAAATCTTTGAAAATTACACATTCAACGACCATGTTAAGACCAAAAATCCTCGATAGTGAGGTTTAGTTTAGTATAAACTTCAAAAATTAACAATTGATACATATTATATAATATACTAAATTTAAGTGTCTGGATAAAAAAAAAACAAACATCCAAAATGGAAATGAGTCGAGATTAGAGAATTTAGGCATCATGAGGGCTACAGTGTGTGTCAAGTTTCAATATGGATGAATAAATCCAATAATGAAGTATCTTTACTAAGAATTTCTCACTAAAAAGTCGAAATTTTTACAACATTGGTCGAGAGTTCGTCCAAACTCGAGGATCATGAATGTGTATTGGATTTCCAAAGGACCTAAAATCCCAATCCCTTTCGAGGGCTAAATACCTCTGATCACAACCATAGGTGCTAAAGTAGAATGAAAAGAATAAAAAAAAAAGAACATAACCTCTGATAAGATGAACATAATAAAACCATATCGAGCTATGATCCTGTCATCCCTACTTTTTTATTCTCCATAAAGGGGTCGGCGGGAGAGGATAAGAAATAAGTAGTAGGATCTTAGTATTTGCCTCTTTATATATTATATATCGAAAAATAGACAACCCCAATGGTTCTCTGGCGTTATGGGGGTAAAAGCGAGATCTCTAGATAATTTTGAGTCTAATATACATACATACATACATACACACACATATATATATACATGTATATGTAATATCAAGGTATACTATACTTTTTATTTAACTCAAGATACGATAGAAGATAGGTATTACGAAGTATGTGCATAAATTAGAGGTTACAGAATTAGGGACTAGAGTTCACCTATTAGAGGTTAGGGTATAGTATAATGCCCCAAAAAAATCCGGTTAATTCGGGTCTAAATAGTAAAACTCAATGGTCGTATGGTAGTATGAACGGAAGAGTATAACGTACTCCTGACGCACGCTAGCTTGAACTATATATATATGTGTGTGTGTGTGTGTGTGGTTTAGGTTGGCGTACGCTAAATATTAGTGGTTTGGTTGGCAAATTTTGACATAAGTTCTAAGTGGGACGTGACAGCGACATAATTTATGATTCGAAAACCGAAGCATCACAAGTGAGTGTGCTAAATATTGGAAATTTCAATATAGACATACTACAAACTCTGTTACAAAATATTTAGAAGATCCAAAATGATTTAAACATATAAATTATAAAATAAATCTCTCCGGCCAATGGGCCGGGTAAAAAGCTAGTTATTTTAAAAGGTAACTTGTTGAAGTTTACTTGTGTTAAGTTGAGAAGACAAAAGGGTAATTATCCATACCCATTGACAAAATTGACACATATCATATTCGTATGTATATAGATCATTAATATCCCAATATAATCTATCAAACCAACCAATTAACTTAGCAGAAAGATAAGTGGTCGGCAAAAGCAAAAGGGAAAACAACAAAACGGCAATGGGGAAATGAAAGGAAATGAAAGGGAAAGAAGGTAAGGAAG
Organism: Linum trigynum; assembly: GCA_964030455.1. Lineage (NCBI taxonomy): Eukaryota > Viridiplantae > Streptophyta > Magnoliopsida > Malpighiales > Linaceae > Linum > Linum trigynum. The sequence goes on from OZ034819.1 coordinate 69,662,631, forward strand.
GGAGAAAGTAAGGAATGTTATTTATAGATTAGGAATAATTTTATATTTTCTTGTCCTTATAGTATAGTTCTTAGTATTACTGTGTCCTTTTAGTATTGTGGTTCTCTTACTTATTGTCCAAGTCTTATAATCTATATAAACCCCTTTGTGGTTTCATAATAATACACATTACTATTCCTAAAACTCATATATAGTATCGGAGCCTCTAGCTTAACAGCCTTGATCCAGGAATCCTAAAACCTTCTTCTTTTTCCCCCGGCAGGATGAGTCCTCACTCTCCTGATCCCTTTTTCTCTCCTGCCTATTAATCCCCTGCATTCCCCATTCCCAGTTTATAACTATAGTTTGCCTTGTTTTTCCTTCCCGTAGCCATAATTAAATTTTATCAGTTTTAGCTTGATAGGTGCCTTAGCCAATACTCATCTTTCCCTGACTCGTTTCCCCAGCCGTAACAGTCCAAGATTCCAATTATCACTCTCCCAATGCATTCCTTTATTCCATATCATCTTCGTTATTTTTCGTTGTAGATTCTGATAGTTGTTTTGTGTTCTGACGATTGACCACTGCCGCATTGTCCTTGGAGATCAAGATCCGGTTTTTATAGCCGATGTTATCGTTCTTATCTTATTTTCATATTGTTGCAGAATTATATGGCGGAGCCACGGTCATCCTCCACCCATCTATTCTTCACGTGTATGGAACGAAGTAAGCTTCTCCGACAACGGTCATTCGGATGAATGCCTCGTGTCCTACACCAGTTTACGTTTATTGGTATCGTTAAAACCAACTGATTATTGTTCATCTCGTTTCCGGTCAATTTTTTACGACGAGTGAGTTTCGTTGCAACATATGAATTGCAAGTTTGATGATTTCTTCTTCTCCAAGACGACGGTTAGTTGGCTTCGCTCTTCAAGCACGAGAGTTCGACGAGTTTGCAACATATTATACACCATCACATTGCGGGGGCGTGTTCTTCAAGATTGGCGTATTTTGGTCAAGATTGATGTTGTTCTTCACACCATCATCTTGCGGGGGCGTGTTAGAGATAGATTAGGAATAATCTTATATTTTCTTGTCCTTATAGTATAGCTCTTAGTATTACCGTGTCCTTTTAGTATTGTGGTTCTCTTACTTATTGTCCGAGTCTTGTAATCTATATATACCCCTTTGTGGTTTCATAATAATACACACTACTATTCCTAAAACTCATATAAGGAAGAGCCTCTTTCTTCGTTCAAAATACAAAGACTAAGCATGCAGGGCGTAAATTAAAGCAGGGTAACTACGTACTAGCTAGTTTTCACCGATCGAGTTACTTATTCCCTCCTTCATCGATCAAATTAACTTCCACCCTCTCTTTGTTCGTTAACAGTGGCTTATATTATGCAAGTAGTAGAGAGTGATGATGATCTTATTCCCCATAAATCTGTGTGGGGAGAGCGAGGGAGGGCAGAGTGTGCAGAGAATGTGATGAGTGATCAATTGATGACGATGCGCATTGTGTAGTGTGGTATCAGTAGTGGTAAAATAAATAGGACAGTTGGGATGTGATGAGCCATGTAAAAGAAGGGCTAATAGTTACCATTGCCAACGTCAGCATGAAGAGATGGGTGTCTACTTAATTATGTACTTCAATATGCTTTTAATACGTACAATGACACATTGAACCAAATGTACGTAGGGTTGCTGCATTACAACTATAAGTTACAATGATCAAAGTGTAATTAGGAATTACTCAACATGTAAGAAAAAACAAGTAATATGTTAGCACTTAATAAAGATGTATGCATAGGAAATTATAAAAAATTTATTCGTTGTGCATCAATCATACATTTCACGTTGACTGTTATTGCTATATATTAATTTTAACACATATATTTTGACCAATATTCACATGTCAGGTAAAAAAATATGTAATGAATCTTAACTAATTTGTTTAGAGATAATTTGATCAAGAAAAAAGTAGGGAAATGTACTATAAGAGCAAAGTGAAGGATTTGGATGATTTTCTCATATGAGATCTCAAAGTCTCATCACCTCATCATAACATGCATAATAAAAAGTAGATAGACTGTCTTTACCTTCTACCCTCTTACCTTATTTTTGTTGTTTGGTCAGCTTTCCGTGGTGCCAAAATGGGCTCAAGATAGGGTGGGTTATGCATCCATCAATAACCAAATCTAGACCCTTCATTTAGAAAATCCAGATCTAAGGATGGAAAATTAAGGACCATTTTTATGTTTCCTAGCTTTCTTAATCGGCTCATATCTTTTTCGTTTTAACTCGGATTTTAATTTTTTTTTGCACAGATGGAACGAGTTCATCGTGCTCTACCAAATGAGAACAATTTTCAATATTTTTTTAGAAAAAAAAATTCTGGCCTCTCGGTACCAACTGCATACCATATGGTATCTTCTTCGTTTTTAATTCGTTTTTGAAAAAGTTTGCACAGAAGGAACGAGTTTATCATGATCTATTGGATCTAAAAAATTTTGGGTGAACAAATTACAGGACCAAAAAATACCACACAATACCATACAATACCACCCTGGTACGGGGTGGTATTGTATGGTATCTTCTTCGTTTTTAATTCGTTTCTGAAAACGTTTGCACATAAGGGACGAGTTCATCATGATCTATTGGATCTACAAATTTCTGGGTGAATAAATTACAGGACCAAAAAATACCACACAATACCATACAATACCACCCTGGTACGAGGTGATATTGTGTGGTATACAATGTTAAAGGTCGTAAATGACAATTAATATACTTCTACTATCATGTATTCAACCATCCTACAGTCTTGGTTTGTTCATACCACCATGGTACGTTTTTCAAACCATAGGTATGCTTTTATTTCAATACCAGTCAAAACTATATGGTATAGACTGGTAAAAAATGGCTCAATTTTTTTTGTTCGAAAAATATATTAAATTGGATATCATTTTGTGGAGCACAATTAATCTGATCTAACCGTGCAAAAAAATTAAATTTCGACTTAAAATGAGTGAGAAATCGTCCGTCAAAGATTAAAGAGGGGAAAATTAAAGGCTTTTCAGGAGAGAGAGAATGCTGATGTCATGCTGATGTGAGCTGGTTACTCACCATAAGGTTACTGACCTGATCTGTTCCCAAAAATGTAAAAAATAGAAGAAGAAAAAGAATAGGGAGGAAATTGGGAAACAATAATCAAGCCTCTCCTCTCCACCTACCTATACTAATTGGTTTTTACTTTCTATTATCCACTTAGTCAAACCCCCCACAAATCATGTATGATTAATGTGGATTTCATCCTATAATCCATTTAAGTAGTGCTTTCATCTTAAAATAGTATATTATATTAACAAGTTACCGTTCATTCAATATACACGTAATATATCAGTATTATTAGAAAAATTGTAATAATTGTAATTCTATAAGGATAGCAGTATATAAATGATAAATAAAAATGTTCAATGATGATCAAACTTAATATATGCTCCATCAACAATCAAAATTACATAAAAAGAAGACATTTTTTAATATATCAAGTAAATGTAAAAATTAAATTAAATTAACCAATGATTAACCTCTTACTTTCACTTATTAGAATTTATGAGAAACGATGCTTCTCTTTCATTCCCCCCTTTTCCCCACTAGTGCAATCATACATGAAACAGTGTCATCATTAGTATATTTATATGTTTATCCACATCTACCACATAAATATAAGTAGAAAAGAGTTAATAGAGCATCTCCTTCCAAGCAAGCAAAAACAAAAGAAAAAGAAGAAGATGAAAGCCCATAATTGTTAACAGATCTATACAGTATACAGTAGTACAATACTGTCATACAGTACTAACGGGTCAATTACCTAACTGTGATCATATAGTGGGTTTACTAACAAACCAGTAACTCAACTTTGAATTTTAATGAATTTGTTAATATCATCCGCAATAACATGCATAATAATCATTATGTTCGTGTCAATCAAGTAATTTTTATTAGAATAGTCTATATGAACGTGTCAAAATGTATTTAAATTAATACGTTTAAGGCCCATACAAATCCCCTAATTATCTACCAGATAGTCGGATGATAGGATGATGAGAAAATAATATGATTTGTAATGAAATTTTCGTAATGCGTTTAGTTCAGATTGAGTATAATCATAAATTAAACCGTCTATATAAGTTAGTTAAATCTTCATGACATATTTACATAGTATATTTTGTTATCATGCTAATATAGACAGTATGGATGATAATGAATTTTTTTTTAGCATAATAAGTTAATAACGCTATTATATTCGTGTTATTTAAAACTTCATCGGAAAATACGTAAAAAAATCAAAGATAATGTACCAATTCTTCAGTGTAAATTGTACGAAGATTAAACTGAGAAAATTCACTAGTGACAAGGGCTAGCGTGTCAAACGACGGCGTATCGCAGTGCTGAAAAGAAAAGAGGCGGCCCCTCTCTCTCAAAGGCCAAAAGCCCACATGGGGTTGTCGAAGATTGAGGCAGCGAGTGGCATGACACGCGCGTCCATCCCGCGGGTAAGATTAAAAGAAAAAGAAAAGGAGGGAAAGGGCCAAAAAATCTTATCTTCAAAGGTGGCACCTCACGTAAATACTTGTGCCAGCGGATGTCATTTTTCCCCCCTGACACCACCATTACCGCCAAGCAAGGGACACTGTGTGAAGAAGAGAGGGGGAAAAAAAAGAAGAAGAGAAATTCAGGACCGGGAAAAAGAGGAAAATTAATACGAGTGTCTTGGGGCGAATCTAATCTCCTTTGAGAGAGGGTCTCTCTTTGGACTCTTCCCTTCTTCCTTCCTCCCGCTTCGTTCATCCATGGCTAGCTCGCTAGATTTCCCTTGCCCCCCACCACCTGTAATGGCGTCGTCTCCTTGATTCCCAGATCCCATTTCTATTCGACTCTCTGCTTACCCTTCCTCCAACCAAAACCAAAAGATAGGAGAAAAAAATTCCTCCCTTTTTCCGCCCTTTTTTGTTGTACTAATAATCACTCTCTGATTCAGTCAATTATCATCCATCCATTTCGCAGAAAAGATTCCCCTTTCCCCCGAGTAAAAGATTTTCGACTTTCGCAACTCCATCCATCCCCCCACTTCGCTAATTCCAGCTTCCCCACCCCTTCTTATCAGATCTGTTTCTCTTTCGAGCTGAAATCTAGATCTAGGTCGAGTCCAGATTCGATGCCCGTCTGAAGGAGAGGATAGGGCGAGAGAGAGGATGAATTACTTCCCGGACGAGGTGTTGGAGCACATCTTCGATTTCGTGGGTTCCCACAAGGACAGGAACTCGGTGTCCCAGGTTTGTAAATTGTGGTATAGGATCGAGAGTTACAGCCGGCAGACGGTGTTCGTGGGGAACTGTTATGCGATTGGGCCGGAGAGGGTCGCGGAGAGATTCTCGGGGCTGAAATCGATTACCCTCAAGGGGAAGCCTCATTTCGCTGACTTCAATCTTGTCCCTCCGGACTGGGGAGGCTTCGTTTACCCATGGATCGAGGCTTTCGCTAGGAGCCGGGTCGGGCTGGAGGAACTCCGGCTGAAAAGGATGGTTGTTTCTGATGAAAGCTTGGAGTTACTGTCTAGGTCTTTCCCTAATTTCAAGTCTTTGGTTCTGGTGAGCTGTGAAGGGTTCACAACTGATGGGCTAGCAGCTGTTGCTGCTTATTGTAGGTAAGATAACGGAAAGATTTAAACTTTTCTCTCTCCCTCTCCTCTCTCTGATTTTGTCTCTTCTTATTCATTCTTGATGCAATCTAGCTACAGTATTTTTGCTGAACTAAGAATGAGCTCCTGGGATTGCTATTTTTGGTGAGATTTTTTTTCCAAATTGTGGCAATTGGTGAGAATGTCAGTTCAAGCAGGGCAGTTCTGTTGTCAGTTTGCTTCCAATCTAGCAAAGAAGCCTGCTTTTGGAAAGTAAGGTTGACTGGGAACATAGCTCAGCTTGGGTACTTTTTTGTTTCTTCTGGTGTTGTGTTGATGGCTAATGAATGGATGGATCTAGTTTGGTGATGCTCATTGTGATTCCTGGCCTCCATTTGAGAAAGCTTTCACTTTTTTAATCCCTTAATTGCTGGCTTATGTTGTTTGCTATTCGTTTTGGCAAACTTGATGTGGGGAGTGCCGAAAATGAGTTATTTTTTATGAACTGATTTGGTTTCAAGTTGATAGGAATTGAAAAAGAGCAGAACTTGTCTGATGCGTCTTTGGTTGTAGATTGAGTGCGTAGTAACTAAAAATTGCAAGCTGTATTGTGACTGCTATGTTTTTCATTTTGTTGTCAAAACCCAGGCAACTGAAGGAGCTGGACTTGCAAGAAAATGATGTCGAGGATCACAGAGGGCATTGGCTCAGCTGCTTCCCTGAAAGCAGCACATCTCTTGTCTCACTCAATTTTGCGTGCCTCAAAGGAGATATTAATTTGCCTGCTCTCGAAAGGCTCGTAGCTAGATCCCCCAATTTGAAGAGCTTGAGGTTGAGCCGTGCAGTACCTCTTGATGTACTTCAGAGGATACTGATTCGAGCGCCCCAATTGTTGGATTTAGGAGTCGGCTCTTATCTTCATGATCCAGATTCCGAGAACTACAATAAACTTGTAACCGCCATTCAGAAGTGTAAATCTGTTAGGAGTCTGTCTGGGTTTCTGGATGTTGCTCCCCATTGCCTGTCCGCTTTCCACGTTATCTGCCCTAACTTGACCTCCTTGAACTTGAGCTATGCCCCAGGAATTTATGACAACGAGCTCATAAAGCTCATCCGTCACTGCCACAAGCTCCAGCGCTTATGGGTATCGCTTTTTATTTTATTTTATATCTTTAAAGTTTTTGACTTTCTTATGTACTGCTTTTTCTCTCTAGATGATGGATTGGAATTTCAATCCACTTGCGGGGATGTAACTGGCTTGAAATTGTTGAATGAAGTAATTGCTGAATTTTTTGCATGGCAGTCTGGGGATGCAGATGATCTTAAAGTTATTGGCATTTTAGTATATCTCTTCTAAATGATTATCTTTCCTGCCTTCTTATTGCAGATACTAGATTGCATTGGTGATAAAGGGCTTGAAGTCGTAGCTTCTACCTGCAAAGACCTTGAGGAGTTACGTGTCTTTCCATCTGATCCCTATGTTGGACAAGCTGCTGTCACAGAGGAAGGCCTGGTCGCCATCTCAAGAGGCTGCCAGAAGCTCAACTCGATACTTTACTTCTGCCAACAGATGACCAATGCTGCACTCATAACAGTTGCCAAGAACTGCCCTAACTTTGTCCGGTTCAGGCTCTGCATCCTGGACCCCACGAAACCTGATGCAGTGACCCAGCAGCCGCTCGATGAAGGTTTCGGTGCAATAGTCCAAGCATGCAAGGGTCTGAAAAGATTGTCCCTTTCTGGTCTTCTGACCGACCAAGTATTTCTCTACATTGGGATGTATGCAGAGCAGCTGGAGATGCTGTCGATAGCCTTTGCAGGGGACAGCGACAAAGGGATGCAGTACGTGCTGAAGGGTTGCAAGAAGCTGAGAAAGCTGGAGATAAGGGACAGTCCCTTTGGTAATGCGGCACTTCTGATGGACGTGGCTAAGTACGAGACAATGCGATCCCTTTGGATGTCGTCCTGTGAGGTCACGCTGGGAGGGTGCAAGGCTCTAGCAAAGAGGATGCCCGGGTTAAATGTAGAGATTATAAATGAGAATGATCAGATGGAGTTTGTTGGTGGGTGCGATGATGATAGGCAGAAGGTGGAGAAGATGTATTTGTACCGTACTTTGGCCGGACAGAGGAGAGATGCTCCGGAGTTTGTGTGGACGTTGTAAGTTTCTGAGGTAAGCTCAATGTTGGTAAACTGATGGTGATGGATTGCTGCTGTACTTCGTTGTAGGCCGACTGATCGATAGCTATAATGGATGTTCTACTTATGTATGGTTTTTGAAGGGGTTCATGGTGGTGCGGTGGTGTTATTTGTTGCACTTTGGGTCTTAGTTTTGTAAGAGATTTGGATATGGGCTTCTAGCCTTCCTTTTCTTTATTGGTAATTCATAAAATGGAGTTGGTAATTCATAATATGTAGCGCGTCAGGATTATGCTGATTTGCGAGTTGTTGTATGATATAATTACAGCTTCAGCTTTAGTTCAGCCTCACTTGGTTTTAGGCCTTAGAGCTTAGTGATGTTTGGCTCACAATCCTTGTTCAGGTAGCCTGAGATGTAGGGCTGCAACTGCAAATGAGTCAGAGCTTCTCGCGAGTGGCTCGAGGCTTAGCTCGTTTACAAATGGGTCGAGTTTGAGCTATCTCGCTAGTGGTTTGAGGCTTAGCTCGTTTACATACGGGTCGAGTTTGAGCTACAGCTTGCGAAGCTTCTAGCTAGCTCGATTCGGTTGCTTGTTGAGCTAAACTCGTGAGCTGGCTCGTTTAGAGCTCATAAGATGTCTTAACATTGTGGCTAGATGCAATCTGTCTACCAACTTATCAGAGAATCGGTCTCCATCTTATGATTTGAATTTTGACAATTCACAGGTTTGTTAAACTATATATTTTACTCGGGTTAATTACATGGTTGGTCACCGAGATTACAAAAATTGTTCAAGTTTGGTCACTCGAAATATTTAAATCCATTGGTGGTATTTCAGTTTACTGAAACCGTTTACGTTTGGTCACTCTCCGTCCAACTCTTTTAATTTTTGCTTACGTGGCAGCCAACTCTAAAAATTGACCGTTAAATGTGTGATGTGGCAATTTAAAACTAATAAAATTAATTTTTTTAAAATTACCATCTCATTAGTCATTCCCACCTCATTATCACTTTTACTCTATATGATGTTTAAGATGTGAAGTATGTAAGCAAATGTGTCTTTTAATTATGAAAATAAATTATTATAGATTGATTCAATACTATATCATACAAATCTTAATATTTATTAACTAAATAGTTTGATACTAATAGAGCAGAACATGAGATTAGTTAATGTTGAACGTTTGATTATATTTTTTTTTTCAACATGACATCTATCACATGTATCATACATAACATACAAAATGAATGTATCAAACATGAATTAAGATTTTTGTAAAGAAGCCTAGCTCAAGCTCGACTTGGCTCTTTAATAAATGAGCTCGAGCTCGATTATTAACGAGCCAAGCTTAATCTGAGACAAATCTCGGTTCGACGCGGCTCATTTGCAAGATGTATAGTACTAGTTAAGTCCTACTACCCAGTTAATCAGGTAAGATGCCGCTGCATCTCAAGTAACCAAGGGTCTTGACCCTTGTTTACATGAGACCCTCGATAGCTCTAACCAAATGTAACGTCAATCGCTAGTTCGTGGTAGATTGGCTGTCAATCTGATGAGTTAAGTCTTAGAAGAATGTCAAGGCGGCTTGATTGATGATAAATGAATAACTGATTCTTCAACTGCAGTAATCCAATTCCTCTACTATACATGTTCTAATTTGTGACAAGTTAGCTGACTGTTATATTGCTTTTGATATGCATTTGACCTCCACCCTGATGAAAAATTGCGATCTCCTGCTACTGCATGCATTGCTGAATGCTGATTGTAGAAATGGAAAGTGGTGAAGTTGAAAGATTTTTTTGCTGCCTACTCTGAACGTGTGCTCATGCTGGCTGTCCTGTTTATCTTTAACTGCTGCTGTCTTTGATTACATTAAATACAACATCCTAAGGTGCACAAGTTTTCATTCAATAAGGTTCATACAAATAATATCCGCTTACACCGGCACACAGCTAAATTGAAAATGGAAGCCTTTGAGCTGATCACCATCGTTGGAGCTAATTGAACATCAAAACTGGACACTGGAAACCATCCTTTGTATTCTCTTCTCAATCTCCGCGCACATGCACCAAAAAGGCTCATGTAGTTCACTTAACTGATAAGCCGAGACTGCAAATCATACTGAAGATGCTGACTTGTGCTTGACGCATACCAGATCGTCCAACTTATTGCCATCCATCTTGTACAAAGACACATCCTCCATCTGGGCATAATGATCCCGTGCCTCTCGTCTAAGACTTTGAAACGGCATCGTCTCCCACTTACTGTAGTTCGAATATTTCCTTACATCACTCATGTCAGGAGATCCAGAGATAGGCCCGTTGTTGGCAGCATCTGCACTACCCCACACCTTGCATTTTCCAAACTGACCTAACCCTGCGATCTCCTCTCCAAGCTTCAACCGCATGGCTGCTGCATGTGCTCTGGATACCATTTCTCGGCTTGGGACATTGGACCAGTCTTGCTTCCTCTGAGCTCTCATGGGGGAGTGGATTCTAATGACCTGTGCACAACCAAAGACAAAACCTCTATCAAGATGCCGCCCAGGAGAAATGAATTGTACAAAGTGTGTAGAAGGATTAATTAGTCGTACACCAAGACATTCTAGGAGTTGGTAATATGCTCGTCCTTGAAGTGGATTATGCCCTTTACGTGGAGTAGAGAAGTATCTTGTCCTGCAAAAGTTAGCAGTTGCCATAAGCAACAAAGAAAACAAAGTAAAAGAAGGAAATATGCTGATGCTGAGGTAAATGCACTCCAATTTTCAAGTTCTACACTTACAGCAAGGGGACAGCAAAGAAAATTGCAGAATCCAATACTCAGGCAAACAGATAAGTAATTGGGTAAATGATTATTCAGCTTACCATTCAGTGTAGCCAGGATCAACCGTGAAACCGTATATGTCAACAATTTCACACATTGAAAGTGCAAGTTCAATAGATTTCATCCCAGTTCCTTTAGCACCCCTGCGCAGCACGATCCCTTGGAAGAGATAAACAGGGTTCGGAATAGTCTGTAATGCACACAATTAAACATCAATACAACTACGTTGGAATGTGTGCAATGAAGTTCAGAGCAGGCAAGCAATGCCTAAAAGTTCTAACGATTCTTGAGATGAAATATTAAGGCGAGGCCTACTTCAAATGAACAGAAAAATGTTGATATGGTTACAATGGGAGTGGGAGACCATTCTAGGTTTCAAGGAATCCAAATGAATAGCAAATGGAGAAATCTGGTTTACACTTGATGTGTTTGTAGCTGAGCTCAAAATAGGGAGCTCGCTTCATTAACTGTCTGAAAACTACAATTTGGATTGTCATGTTAACCTTTATCAATGCATTGAAGTCCCTGTGGGCCATGCTTTTAATGATAAGCACCTCATCATCTGCAACAACAACAACAACAAAAACACATGAGGTTAAACATATCAAACTAGGCAAAATAAAAGGCCGAACGAAGGTGGGGAAAAGCAAGTACAAGCTGAGGGATAACAGAATCAATTACCAGATCCTTCTAAAATTTTGACCATATTAGCAGCAGCACCACGAACCACAAGGCGGAAATCCCTCTTCAGTCCAACATGTGGTGCATATTTCTACATGATACACGAAAAGCTCAGTTGCATTTGATGTAGGTTGTTTTGAACTTTCAAAAATATGGAGAAACAGGCCACAACATATAGTAACTATCATGGTGATACATGTAGAGGGAGAACCCGATAAATATCTCATTCATCACATTAGCTGTAGTTTCTTCTTGGGGAAAAACTGTAACTTGCTATCCTGCCAACCTTAAGCTATAATGGAAAGTGCACATGAAATCTGCTTCATGTTTACCTGGGTAACAGGAGCTTCATTATCTCTTATAACAGCATCATGACCATCAATCTCTTTACCAAACTTTGTCTTCAAAAGGTCTCCAGAATTACCAACAACAGCACAGGTTTTAAATTGCCTAGGGTGGAAAGGTGGCCTTGCTGGTAATATCACGTTAAGGTTTTCCTCACACAGACTACGGTTGTAGCATTTCTCAGCTCCCCTGCCATTAGAGTAACCAAGCAAAATAAGCTGAATTCGCATTGGCTCTAAGGCAAGCAACCCAAAATCTCAGAGGAAAAAAAGAAAAACCACGAGGCAGGACTAAGATCTTACAGTTGAGATATCCTTTTTGCTGCATAATCAAACCACCCATCAGGGCGAGTATCAAGATATTCTCGTGTCAGCACAGTAGTCATGTTCCGATACTGCAACTCTAAAGACATCAGCACACATCATGAAGCTGAATAACCAAATATAACAAGAAAGGGACACAAAGATGTACCAACCTGTTCCCACAACATGAGTGTATCACAAATATCATAATGGTACTCCAATGGTTCAAAAATCTTGAACTGTGCATTGTACTGCAATAAGAACTACTAAAATCAGGATTTCAAACATCTAAATGAATCATGATGCTCTGAGTAAACACAAACGAGATGATAAGAAGCAGCAAACCCAAGTGCTGTTGGTGCCTTCTGGGAACTTGAGAGTCATTTTACAATGATCGGTGATTAATGCAGTAAGACCAAGCCCCCTGTTTGCCTACATGTTACAGATGCGCTAGTGAGATGCCATCTAGAGTACTAAGAGCTGAAATGTGATCCAGCGGAACAACAAGAAATGGAAGCAGATGCCATCAGGAGTTCCAAGAACTGATATGTGACCGAGACAAATCGAAAAGCAAGAAATGGGATGCTTCCCATCTCTGCAACTATGTGAGTTTCAATACTAATGAATGAAGAACGTCACCAAGGTTATCCCGTAACGAGCTCGCATCCAAATGGAAACAGTTCAAGAACATGAAAAAAGTGAAATTCACTAACCACGCATTGCTGAACGGCGGACTGAAACTGAGAAAGTGTGCGCTTGTCCCCTTCTGTGTTGGGATCTGATTTCTTACTACCTGAAGCGAGAAAACCATTGGACTCATTAGGGATTTGGAATAGGGAAAGTGGAACTGGGAACTTAGGATTGAATTATAAGAAGACAAACAACAAGAGCGGAATCGGAAGACGAAAGGGGGAGAGGAGTAACCTGAGAAGAAAGAAGATTGAATGAAGAAGAAGAAGACGAAGAAGAAGAACGCCGCGATGCAGCCCAGATGAAGCACCGGCGGCAATCTACTGATAGACTTCGGAGGTCGCATTGTTGTTTTCTTTCCCCGCGCCGGAACCTGGATCCTTCACTTCTTCGTATGTGTTTTGGTGTTGAAAGCTGTTCAGTAGTTAGCTACTTGAGAAGGAGACAAGAAAAGCTGCGATTGCGGAGCAGCAGCCATTGGCACTATAGAGGTAAAGTTCAGTCCAGTTCCAGATCGGAAGCAAAGGAGAGGAGACCGGAGTTTCACAAGGAAGCGCGCAGCGCTCCTCGCTGGCAGAACGAGACATGTAGGCTCAACGTCGTCGTCCCGGTCAGAAGGTACTATGCCGGCCCGTGCCGTCCATAATTAACGGGTGATTGCCGGTTTTCTTTAGGGGTCGTTTGCTTCTAGGATTTTAGAAAATGAGGGATTATGATAAAACCTTGGATTTTGAATATGAGAGATTATATTGGATTTTGATTATGTTGGATTTTGAAACTTCCATGTTTGTTTGTAGGATTTGGTAATGGCTTTTAGTAGGTTGGAATTATGGCTTGATGGGGGAAATTACTTTCTTATCCTTAATGAACCACTTTTTACTTTACTTGTATTTTGAATGTTTTTGTATATACATGAAGAATTAGCATATGTAAAAATGGCAGCAACATCCATACTATTTGGTCATATTGTATACACGCAAGAAGCCATTAAAGTAAATTGAAACTCTCAACCCAAACCAATAATGTCGAAAGGAAAATCAAGGGTTTGGATTGGATTATAAAAAAAGAGGATGTAAGCATGAAATAATTAATTGTTGAGCTTCATATAAAAGGAAGACAAAACGACGATAGGCAGAGATGGAAAAGGTTGCCGGAGCTTTTTGCTGTGTTGCAATCCCTTGGCAACGAAGAGACAAAGTTGATGAGATGAGAGTGTAGACAAAAGTCCTCAGTAGAGATAATAATAACCGAGGGCAAAATTGGATTACACAAAATGAGTGGGGGTAACACGGTCATTAAACATCATGGATTATATCTATCTTCTAAAATCCTAGCTATAGAGGTAAGATTTTATAATCCATGGGGCCCACGGATTTTAGCTCCAAATAATCCAATATTAGTGGACCCCACAGATTGAAACAAAATCCATTATATGCTAACAAACATGGATTCATTATAAAATCCATAACTATCACGTTTGTGACAAATATATCAACAATTATCGAAATACACGAAATATCCAATTCCGTCTAATGCTCTAACGACGTCAATTAACAGTCTGACTGGATTGACGGAATGGGCTGAGTAGGCGATATTTGGTCCCGCCATTACACGTGGATAATGGAAAAAATAAAAAAATTAAAAGATAAAATCCTTCTTTTCCTCTTCCCATCGTCTTCCCACCTCTCTCCTTTTCTTCCTTAAAGCCCCATCTTCGATCTCTCTCTATTGCCCTCGCTGTGTCCGATGATGCAGAAGAAGTTGGATTTTCGGCAGCGCATCTCATTTATACCACCCCTTTCGTCATGTCGTTCACGTACGCAATCGCCTCCAAGTACCAACACAAACGCCTCTATTGAATCTGGGTTTTTGGGTTGAAGCTCAGAGGTCAATTGAAGTTTGAAATGATTCCATTCGAATCAATCTTGGAGACTCGGAGCTCGAATCTGGGTTCCTGACTGAAGCTCGGAGGTTACATCGTAATTGGAAGCTGAAGCTCGATGCCGATTCGTTCAAATCAAACTCTTAGGCTCGGAGGTCGAATTTGGGTTTCTGTGGTGAAGCTGAATCCGCCGCAACGGCTGTCCTTGCCCTCAGTCGATCTTTACTAGCCCCATCTTTTGTGGTCAACCGGTCGTTGAGGAGCTCGACGTCGCTAGGAGAGATATTGAGACAGGAACTTCCCTTCAAGCAGCCGCGCGAAGGACTCTGGGAGGGCGTCGAGGTTGGGCATCTCGGCGAGTTCACTGGGAATCGAGCCGGCTGAGTGACCCCGCCGCCAGGTCTTCTTCCATCTGTGGTCGATGTGTGTGTGTGTGTGTGTGGGGGGGGGGGGGGTTTCTCATCCTCTGCTTAATGCGATTTGGGGTTTTTCCAATCCTCTGCTTGCTTCGATTTGGTGGTTTTCACATCGGCTGTGGGATTGGTTTCCATCTGAGAAAGAAACAGAAAGTCGATTGAGCAAGTGGGCAAGGCCAGATCGTCGATTGAGAAAGCAAAAGACCAAGATCGATGTCGGCGACGGGAGCGTGAGAGGAAGCTAGAGGAGGAAACAAAGCTCGCTGTTGGGATTTGGCAGCTTGGTAATGAAGCTCGGCGTCGGGATAGCGTGGCCGGAAATATCGGGATGATCGCCGAAAAAAATTTAATTTTAAATTTTTTATTAATTAATTTCTAACATGTCATTTAACTCTAATATTATGCTGATTTGTTGCTGACGTGGACGGTGATTTGGATCCTAGTCAGCATTCCGTCACAATAATTAACGGTGTCACTAACACCGTTATAGTTTCAGACGGAAGTGGATAGATTTGTCACACAACCTTCCGATTTTTGGATATTTCGTGTATTCGATAGTTGTGGATATATTTGTCACAAACGTGATAGTTATGGATATGCAGCTGTATTTTGCCTTTATTGTTTTTACTTTGTTTACTTTATTGTTTTTGTTGCCACATATAAAAGCAAAATAATGGTCTCACAGCTTCAATTATTTAGCTATGCTAATTTGATTTAATTAATTAATTTATGGTGCTACAAATATTTATAGAAGTTAGTGGTTTAGTGTTTATACATAAATACTTAAACATGGATGTTTATGTATGAGTCAATCACCAAATTATTATTATTTATTGTTCAAAATTTAATAAGTTCCATAAAATTTTCATATAATAATTAAAATATCAATCGTAATTCACTAGATTAAAAATATTTTCATAAATTTTACGCCACTTAAACCATATAATAACTATCAAAAAATGTTTCTTGTTTACAAATTAGATGATTGACAAGATTATGCAATAAAGTATGCTTAATGGTTATCAAATTTCTAATTATTATTCCTATCTTTATGTTATATTTAGTAGGGGTGGAAGACCGCACACTTTATGGATACCCATATCCACAATTTGTGGTAGTGGGTAGCAAAATAATGATTTTTGTGGTTAATGGTTAACCACAACACACAACAGTTTACCCTCAAAACCCACATTAACCACATTAGTTATATTAGTTTGTGAAACTTGGAAGACTATAAATTAAGGTAGCTACTAAAATAAAATACGTACTTATTCTATAAATCTAAACCAACTCAATACGCAATGTTCGTGTGAGATACTTTTATCAAATAAGCATTGTCCGTGTGGTATATGTTTATTTTATAACAAAACCAAGTCCATAGATATAGTCAGATAAATTAATCGATTCGTTAGAAGAGGAGAATAATCAATAAAGGTTAGTTCGATACCCAAACTCGTCTCCATTTCTCCATGAACTCACGAACAACACAACATGCAACGAGCTACCAACAATACAAGATTATAATCGAGAGTGGGGAATAATTGATTCATTAAAAGCGAGTGCCTCCACTTATCGAACCACTTTTGTGTTTTGTTGTTGTTGCCATTGGAGGAGTCGTGACATGCAACGATGTTTGTCTGGTAACAGGTCACTCCGCCTCTCCGTTATCTTCAAATCTCTTTCCAAATCCAACTCTTCTGAATTTACACTAACTAACCACCTGTATTCGAGATTTATAATTTATTTAACACTTTATTAACTTTCTTTCATGTAAACCTTCACTAATAATGAAACTTTTGTGGGTATTCACAACCAACCCGCACCAACTCGCAGCGGATAGTGGTTAACCACTACCCACCGCGGGGCGGGTTCTGGGTAGCATAATTCTATATTTGTGAGTGTGGTTGCCGACAAAATGTGGGGCGGGTAACCACACCCACCCCAATTTCCATCTATTTGTCCTATTCTCCACGGATGATAAGTCCATTATGCAACGATTTGGGCCAATTCATTTTCGGATGACATTTTCTTAATTTTTTTGGCGACGAAATGCCATTTTCTTTGGATTTTGATGGCTACAGATCACGGATTCGCCCTGAGCCTATTCTTCAACGATAATTGAGTCCATTAAGCATCGATTTGAGAGAATTTATTCCAGGTCAATTTTTGGCATATTCCAAAGGGGTACCATCACAGTTTTCAGGCGATCTTTCCGAAATGTCATTTTCTTTCGATTTTGGAAGCGGCAAATCACGGATTCAGGCCGAGCTATTCTCCGCTGATAATGAAGTCTATTGATCCTATTCTCCACGGATGATAAGTCAATTAAGCAGCGATTTAGGCCAATTTATTTTTGGATGACATTTTCATAATTTTTGGGCGACGAAAGGCCATTTTCTTTGGATTTTGATGGCTACAGATCAAGGATTTGGCCTGAGCCTATTCTTCAATGATGATTAAGTCCATTAAGCATCGATTTGGGATGATTTATTCCGGGTCAATTTTTGCCATATTCCAAAGGGGTACCATCACAGATTTCGGGCGATTTTTCCGAAATGTCATTTTCTTTTGATTCTAGAGGCTACATATCCCGGATTCAAGCCGGCAGTATTCTGCGCCAGTAATGAAGTTTATTGATCCTATTCTCCACGGACGATAAGCCCATTAAGCAGCCATTAGGGCAATTTCATTTTCGGATGACATTTGCATAATTTTTGGAGCGACAAAAGGCCATTTTCTTTGGATTTTGTTGACTACATATCACTTATTCGACGTGAGACTATTCTTCAAGGATGATCAAGTCCATTAAGCATTGATTTGGGCGGGTTTATTCCGGGTCAATTTTTGACAGATTCCAAAGGGATACCATCACAGATTTCAGGCGATTTTTCCGAAATGCCATTTTCTTTCGATTCTGGAGGCTACAGATCACAGATTCAGGCCTAGGCTATTCTCCACCGATAATGAAGTCTATTGATCCTATTCTCCACGAATGATAAGTCCATTAAGCACTGATTTGAGCCAATTTATTTTAGGAAGGCATTTTCGTAATTTTTGGGTGACGAAAGGCCATTTTCATTGGATTTTGAAGGTTGCAAATCACGAATTCGTCCTAAGGCTATTCTTCAACGATGATTAAGTCCATTAAACACCAATTTGGGAGGATTTATTCCGGGTCAATTTTTCGTACATTCCAAAGGGGTACCATCCCATATTTCGGGCTATTTTTTGAAATGTCATTTTCTTTCGATTATGGAGGCTACAAATCATGGATTCAGGCCGATCTATTATTCGTCGATAATAAAGTCTATTCGTCCTAATCTCCACGGATGATAAGTCCATTAAGCAGCGATTTGGGCCAATTCATTTTTGGATGACATTTTCATAATATTTTGGGCGACGAACGACCATTTTCTTTGGATTTTGATGGCTACAGATCACGGATTCGGCCTGAGCCAATTCTTCAACGATGATTAAGTCCATTAAGCACCAATTTGGGCGGATTTATTCTGGGTCAATTTTTGGCATATTCCAAAGGGGTACCATCACAGATTTCGGGCGTTTTTTCTGAAATGCCATTTTCTTTCGATTATGGAGGCTACATATCACGGATTCAGGCCGAGCTATTTTCCACCGATAATGAAGTCTATTCATTCTATTCTCCACGGACGATAAGTCCATTAAGCAGAGATTTGGGCAAATTCATTTTCGGATGGCATTTTTGTAATTTTTTGGGTGACGAAAGGCCATTTTCTTTGGATTTTTATGGCTACAGAATACAGATTCGTCCTGAGCCGATTCTTCAACGATGATTAAGTCCATTAAGCACTGATTTGGGAGAATTTAATCAGTGTCAATTTTTGGCATATTCCAAAGGGGTACCATCATATATTTCCGACGATTTTTCCGAAATGCCATTTTCTTTCGATTTTGGAGGCTACATGTCCCGGATTCATGCCGACACTATTCTCCGCCGGTAATGTAGTCTATTGATCCTATTCTCCACGGACGATAAGCCTATTAAGCAGCCATTATGGCCATTTCATTTTTGGATGACATTTGCGTAATTTTTGGGGCGACGAAATACCATTTTTTTGGATTTTGATCGCTACAGATAACAGATTCGGCGTGAGCCTATTCTTCAACGATGATTAAGTCAATTAAGAATCGATTTGGGCAGATGTATTCCGGGTCAATTTTTGACAGATTCCAAAGGGGTACCATCACAGATTTTGTGTGATTTTTCCGAAATGCCATTTGTTTCGATTTTGGAGGCTATAGATCACGGATTGATGCCGAGGCTATTCTCCACCGATAATGAAGTCTATTGATCCTATTCTCCACTAATGATAAGTCCATTAAGCACTGATTTGAGCCAATTTATTTTAGTAAGACATTTTTGTAAATATTTGGGCGACGAAATGCCATTTTCTTTGGATTTTCAAGGCTATAGATCACGGATTCGGGTTGAGGCTATTCTTCAACGATGACTAAGTCCATTAAGCATCAATTTGGGAGGATTTATTCCGGGTCAATTTTTGGCATATTCCAAACGGGCTACCGTCACTGATTTCGGGCTATTTTTTTGTAATGTCATTTTCTTTCGATTCCGGAGGCTACAAATCACGGATTCAGATTGAGTTATTCTCCGCCGATAATGAAGTCTATTCGTCTTATTCTCCACGGATCATAAGTCCATTAAGCAGTGATTTGAGCCAATTCATTTTTGGATGACATTTTCATAATTTTTGGGCGACGAATGACCATTTTCTTTGGATTTTGATGACTACAGATCACGGATTCGGATTGAGCCTATTCTTCAACGATGATTAAGTCCATTAAGCACCGATTTGGGCGAATTTATTATGGGTCAATTTTTGGCATATTCCAAAGGGGTACTATCATAGATTTCGTGCGCTTTTTGTGAAATATGAATTTCTTTCGATTTTGGAAGCTACAAATCACAGATTCAGGCCGAGCTATTCTCCGCCAATAATGAAGTCTATTGATCCTATTCTCCACGAATGATAAGTCCATAAAGCAGCGATTTGGGCCAATTAATTTTCGGATGACATTTTCATAATTTTTTGTGCAACGAATGACCATTTTCTTTGGATTTTGATGGCTACAGATCACGGATTAGGCCTGAGCTTATTCTTCAGCGATGATTAAGTCCATTAAGCATCGATTTGGGCGGATGTTTCCGGGTCAATTTTTGGCATATTCCAAAGGGGTACCATCACAGATTTTGGGCGATTTTTCCGAAATACCATTTTCTTTCGATTCTGGAGGCTACATACCCCGAATTCAAGCCGACACTATTATCCGCTGGTAATGAAGTCTATTGATCCTATTCTCAACAGACGATAAGCCCATTAAGCAGCCATTAAGGCCATTTAATTTTTGGATGACATTTGCGTAATTTTTTGGGCGATCGAAAGGCCATTTTCTTTGGAATTTGATGGCTACAGATCACAGATTCAGTGTGAGCCTATTCTTCAACAATGATTAAGTCAATTAAGCATCGATTTAGACGGATTTATTCCGGGTCAATTTTTGACAGATTCCAAAGGGTTATCTTCACAGATTTCGGGCGATTTTTCTGAAATGACATTTTCTTTCGATTTTGGAAGCTACAGATCACGGATTCAGGCCGAGGCTATTCTCCAACAATAATGAAGTCTATTGATCCTATTCTCCAGGAATGATAAATCCATTAAGCACTGATTTGAACCAATTTATTTTAGGAAGACATTTTCTTAAATTTTTGGTCGACGAAAGGCCATTTTCTTTCAATTTTGAAGGCTACAAATCATGGATTCGGCCTGATTCTATTCTTTAACGATGATTAAGTCCATTAAGAACCGATTCGGGCAAATATATTCTGGGTCAATTTTTGGCATGTTCCAAAGGGGTACCATCACAGATTTTGGGCGAATTTTCCGAAATTTCATTTTCTTTCGACTCTAGAAGCGACAAATCACGGATTCAGGCCGAGCTATTTTTCGCCGATAATGAAGTCTATTGATCCTATTCTCCGCGAATAATAAGTTCATTAAGTAGCGATTTCGGCCAATTTATTTTCAGATGACGTTTTCGTAATTTTTGGCCGACGAAAGGCTATTTTCTGGGGGCTACAACTCAGCGATTTGTGCCAATTCAATTTTTGGCATATTTCAAAGGGGTACCATCACAAATTTCGGGCTATTTTTTTGAAATGTCATTTTCTTTCGATTATGGAGGCTACAAATCACGGATTCTGGCCGAGCAATTCTCCGCCGATAATTAAGTCTATTTGTCCTATTCTCCACGGATGATAAGTCCATTAAGATGCGATTTGGGCCAATTCATTTTGGAATGACATTTTCGTAAATTTTTGGGCGACGAATGACCATTTTCTTTGGATTTTGATGACTACAGATCACGGATTCGGCCTTAGCCTATTCTTCAGCGATGATTAAGTCCATTAAGCACCGATTTGGGCGAATTCATTCCGGATCAATTTTTGGCATATTCCAAAGGCGTACAATCACAGATTTCGTGCGATTTTTCCGAAATGTTATTTTCTTTCGATTCTGGAAGCTACAAATCACAGATTCAGGCCTAGCTATTCTCCGCTGATAATGAAGTCTATTGATCCTATTCTCCACGGATGATAAGTCCATTAAGCACCGATTTGTGCCAATTCATTTTCTAATGGCATTTTGATAATTTTTTGGGCGACGAACGACCATTTTCTTTGGATTTTGATGGTTACAGTTCACGGATTTGGCCTGAGCCTATTCTTCAACGATGAATAAGTCCGTTTAGCATCGATTTGGGCGGATGTATTCCGGGTCAATTTTTGGCATATTCCAAAGGGGTACCATCATAGATTTCGGGTGGTTTTCAGAAATGCCAATTTTTCGATTCTGAAGGCTACATATCCCGGATTCAAGCCGACATTATTCTCCGCCGATAATGAAGTATATTGATCCTATTCTCCACGGACGATAAGCCCATTAAGCAGCCATTAAGGCATTTCTTTTTAGGATGGCGTTTGCATAATTTTTTGGGTGACGAAAGGCCATTTTCTTTGGATCTTGATAGCTACAGATCACGGATTCTGCTTGAGCCTATTCTTCAACGACGATTAAGTCAATTAAACATCGATTTGGGCGGATTTATTCTGGGTCAATTTTTGGCATATTCCAAAGGGGTACCATCAATGATTTCGGGCTTTTTTTTTAATTTCATTTTCTTCCGATTCTGGAGGCTACAAATAACGGATTCAGGCCGAGCTATTCTCCGCTGATAATGAAGTCTATTCATCCTATTCTCCATCGATGATAAGTCCATTAAGTAGGGATTTGGGCCAATTCATTTTTGGATGACATTTTCATAATGTTTTGGCCGACGAACGACCATTTTCTTTGGAATTCGATGGCTACCGATCACGGATTAGGCCTGAGCCTATTCTTCAACGATGATTAAGTCCATTAAGCACTGATTTGGGGGAATTTATTACGGGTCAATTTTTTGCATATTCCAAACGTGGGTTCCATCACAGATTTCAACCGATTTTTCCGAAATGTTATTTCTTTCGATTCTAGTAGCTACAAATCACGGATTTAGGCCAATATTCTCCACCGATAATGAAGTCTATTGATCCTATTCTCCAAGAATGATAAGTCCATTAAGCACCGATTTGAGCCAATTGTTTTTAGGAAGGCATTTTTCGTAATTTGTTAACCGACGAAAGCCTATTTTCTTTGGATTTTGAAGGCTACAGATCACGGATTCGGCCTGAGGCTATTCTTCAACGATGATTAAGTCCATTAAACACCAACTTGAGAGGATTTATCCCGGGTCAATTTTGGCATATTCCAAAGGGGTACCATCACAGATTTTGGGATATTTTTTTATAATGTCATTTACTTTCGATTTTGGAGGCTACAAATCACAGATTCAGGCCGAGCTATTCTTCGCCGATAATGAAGTCTATTTTCTTTATTCTCCAATGATAATAAGTCAATTAAGCAACGATTTGGACAGATTCATTTTCGGATGACA
This sequence comes from Linum trigynum, assembly GCA_964030455.1. Lineage (NCBI taxonomy): Eukaryota > Viridiplantae > Streptophyta > Magnoliopsida > Malpighiales > Linaceae > Linum > Linum trigynum. The sequence continues at coordinate 69,685,628 of OZ034819.1, forward strand.
TTTTCGTAATTTTTTGGGCGACAAAAGGCCATTTTCTTTGGAATTTGATGGCTACAGATCACGGATTCGCCCTGAGCCTATTCTTCTACGATGATTAAGTCAATTAAGCACCGATTTGAGGGAATTTATTCCAAGTCAATTTTTGGCGTATTCCAAAGGGGTACCATCGTACCATCACAGATTTTGGGCGATTTTTCCGAAATCATTTTCTTTCGATTCTGGAAGCGACAAATCACTCATTCAGGCCGAGCTAATCTTCGCCATTAATAAAGTCTATCGATCCTATTCTCCACGGATGATAAGTCAATTAAGCAGCGATTTGGGGCAATTTATTTTTGGATGGCATTTTCGTAATTTTTGGGCAACGAAAGGCCATTTTCTTTGGATTTTAAAGGCTATAGATCACGAATTCGGCTTGAGCCTATTCCTCAACGATGATTCAGTCGAGTAAGCCTCGATTTGGGCGAATTTATTCCGAGTCAATTTTTGGCATATTCCAAAGGGGTACCATCATAGATTTCGGGTGATTTTTCTGAAATGCAATTTTCTTTCGATTCTGGAGGCTAAATATCGCTGATGCAAGCCGACACTATTCGTCGCCGGTAATGAATTCTATTGATCCTCTTCTCCATGGACGATAAGCCCATTAAGCAGCCATTTGGGCCAATTTATTTTCATATGACATTTTCGTAATTTTTTGGGCGACGAAAGGCCATTCTCTTAGTATTTCGAAAGGCTACAGATTACGGATTCGGCCTGAGCCTATTCTTAAAAGATGATTAAGTCCATTAAGCATCGATTTGAGCATATTTATTCCGGTTCAAATTTTTTTACAGATTCCAAAGGGGTACCATTACAGATTTTGGGCGATTATTTCGAAATGTCATTTTCTTTTGATTCTGGAGGCTACAGATCACGGATTCAGGCTGAGGCTATTCTCCACCGATAATGAAGTCTATTGATCCTATTCTGCGCCGATGATTAAGTCAATTAAGCACCAAATTGGGCCAATATATTTTGGGATGGTTTTTTCGAATTTTTAAGCGATTTTTGGTAGAAAGGCCATATTCCACGAAGGATAAAGATGCTGGATTCGGCCTAAGCTATTCTTGAACGACGATTATGTCCATCCAGGGCCAATTTGCGAGGGTTTCTTCCGGTTCAATTTTTGGCAGATTCTGAAGGGGTACCATCGCAGATATCAGGCGATTTTTCCGAAATCCCATTTTCTTTCGATTTTGGAGGCTACAGATCACGGATTCGGCTCGAGGCTATTCTCCACCGATAATGAAGTCTATTGATCCTATTCTGTGCCGATGATTAAGTCAATTAAGCACCGAATTGGGCCATTATATTTTGGGATGGCATTTTCGTAATTATTTGAGCAATTTTTTTTGAAAGGCCATTTTCCTTGGATTTTGAAGGATAAAGATGGTGGATTCGGCCTGAGGCTATTCTTCAAATACGATTAAGTCCATCCAGGGCCAATTTGGGCGGATTTCTTCCGGGTCCATTTTGGGCAGACTCCAAAGGGGTACCATCACAGATTTCGGGCGATTTTTCCGAAATGCCATTTTATTTTGATTTTGGAGGCTACAGATCACGGATTCGGCTCGAGGCTATTCTCCACCAATAATAAAGTCTATTGATCCTATTCTGCGCCGGTGATTAAGTCAATTAAGCACGAATTGGGCCAATATATTTTGGGATGGCATTTTCATAGTTATTTGAGCAATTTTTTTTGGAAGGCCATTTTCCTTGGATTTTGAAGGATAAAGATGGTGGATTCGGCTTGAGGCTATTCTTCAAATACGATTAAGTCCATTCAGGGCCAATTTGGGCGGATTTCTTCCGGGTCCATTTTTGGCATACTCTAAAGGGGAACCATCACAGATTTCGGGCGATTTTTCTGAAATGCCATTTTCTTTCGATTTTGGAGGCTACAGATCACGGATTTGGCTCGAGGCTATTCTCCACCGATAATAAAGCCTATTGATCCTATTCTGCGCCGATGATTAAGTCAATTAAGGACCGAATTGACAAATATATTTTTGGATGGCATTTTCGTAATTATTTTGAAAGGCCATTTTCCTTGGATTTTGAAGGATAATGATGGTGGATTCGGCCTGAGGCTATTCTTCAACGAGGATTAAGTCCATCCAGGGTAGATTTCTTCCGGATCCATTTTTGGCAGACTCTAAAGGGGTACCATCACAGATTTCGGGCTATTTTTCCGAAATGCCATTTTCTTTCGATTTTGGAGGCTACAGATCACGGATTCGGCTCGAGGCTATTCTCCACCGATAATAAAGTCTATAGATCCTATTCTGCGCAGGTGATTAAGTCAATTAAGGACCGAATTGGGCCAATATATTTTTGGATGGCATTTTCGTAATTATTTGAGCAAATACTATTTTGAAAGACCATTTTGCTTGGATTTTGAAGGATAAAGATGGTGGATTCGGCCAGAGGCTATTCTTCAACGACGATTAAGTCCATCCAGGGCCAATTTGGGCGGATTTCTTCCGGGTCCATTTTTGGCAGACTCCAAAGGGGTACCATCACTGATTTCGGGCGATTTTTCCGAAATGCTATTTTCTTTCGATTTTGGAGGCTACAGATCACGGATTTGGCTCGAGGCTATTCTCCACCGATAATAAAGTCTATTGATCCTATTCTGCGCCGGTGATTAAGTCAATTTAGCACCGAATTGGGCCAATATATTTTGGAAGGCATTTTCGTAATTATTTGAGCAATTTTTTTTGAAAGGCCATTTTCCTTTGATTTCGAACGATAAAGATGGTGGATTCGGCCTGAGGCTATTCTTCAATGACGATTAAATACATCCAGGGCCAATTTGGGCGGATTTCTTCCTGGTCCATTTTTTGCAGACTCCAAAGGGGTACCATCACAGATTTCGGGTGATTTATCCGAAATGCCATTTTCTTTCGATTTTGTTGGCTACAGATCACAGATTCGGCTCGAGGCAATTCTCCACCGATAATAAAGTCTATTGATCCTATTCTGCGCCGATGATTAAGTTAATTAAGCACCGAATATGGCCAATATATTTTGTGATGGCATTTTCGTAATTATTTGAGAAATTTTTTTTTGAAACGCCATTTTGCTTGGATTTTGAAGGATAAAGATGGTGGATTCGGCCAAAGGCTATTCTTCAACGACGATAAAGTCCATACAGGGCCAATTTGGGCGGATTTCTTCCGTGTCCATTTTTTGCAGAATCCAAAGGGGTACCATCACAGATTTCGGGCGAATTTTCTGAAATGCCATTTTCTTTCGATTTTGGAGGCTAGAGATCACGGATTCGGCTCGAGGCTATTCTCCACCGATAATAAAGTCTATTGATCCTATTCTGCGCCGATGATTAAGTCAATTAAGCACCGAATTGGGCCAATATATTTTGGGATGGCATTTTCGTAATTATTTGAGCATTTTTTTTTGAAATGCCATTTTCCTTGGATTTTGAAGGATAAAGACGGTGGATTCGACCTGAGACTATTCTTCAACGACGATTAAGTCCATCAAGGGCCAATTTGGGCGGATTTCTTCCGGGTCCATTTTTGGCAGACTCCAAAGGGGGTACCATCACCAATTTCGGACGATTTTTCCGAAATGCCATATTCTTTCTATTTTGGAGGCTACAGATCACTGATTCGGCTCGAGGCTATTCTCCACCGATAATAAAGTCTATTGATCCGATTCTGCGCCGGTGATTAAGTCAATTTAGCACCGAATTGGGCCAATATATTTTGGAAGGCATTTTCGTAATTATTTGAGCAATTTTTTTTGAAAGGCCATTTTCCTTTGATTTCGAAGGATAAAGATGGTGGATTCGGCCTGAGGCTATTCTTCAACGACGATTAAGTACATCCAGGGCCAATTCGGGGGGATTTCTTCCGGGTCCAGTTTTGGCAGGCTCCAAAGGGGTACCATCACAGATTTCGGGTGATTTTTCCGAAATGCCAGTTTCTTTCGATTTTGGTGGCTACAGATCACAGATTCGGCTCGAGGCAATTCTCCACCGATAATAAAGTCTATTGATCCTATTCTGCGCCGACGATTAAGTTAATTAAGCACCGAATATGGCCAATATATTTTGGGATGGCAATTTCGTAATTATTTGAGGATTTTTTTTTGAAACGCCACTTTGCTTGGATTTTGAAGGATAAAGATGGTGGATTCGGCCAAAGGCTATTCTTCAACGACAATTAAGTCCATCCAGGGCCAATTTGGGCAGATTTCTTCCGGGTCCATTTTTGGCAGACTCCAAAAGGGTACCATCACTGATTTCGGGCGATTTTTCCGAAATGCTATTTTCTTTCGATTTTGGAGGCTACAGATCACGGATTTGGCTCGAGGCTATTCTCCACCGATAATAAAGTCTATTGATCCTATTCTGCGCCGATGATTAAGTCATTTAAGGACCGAATTGGGCCAATATATTTTTGGATGGCATTTTCGTAATTATTTTGAAAGGCCAGTTTCCTTGGATTTTGAAGGATAATGATTGTGGATTTGGCCTGAGGCTATTCTTCAACGAGGATTAAGTCCATCCAGGGCAGATTTCTTCCGGTTCCATTTTTGGCAGACTCTAAAGGGGTAACATCACAGATTTCGGGCGATTTTTCCGAAATGCCATTTTCTTTCGATTTTGGAGGCTACAGATCACGGATTCGGCTCGAGGCTATTCTCCACCGATAATAAAGTCTATTGATCCTATTCTGCGCCGGTGATTAAGTCAATTAAGGACCGAATTGGGCCAATATATTTTTGGATGGCATTTTCGTAATTATTTGAGCAAATATTTTTTTGAAAGACCATATTCCTTTGATTTTGAAGGATAAAGTTGGTGGATTCGGCCTGAGGCTATTCTTCAACGACGATTAAGTACATCCAGGGCCAATTTGGGCGGATTTCTTCCGGGTCCATTTTTGGCAGACTCCAAAGTGGTAACATCACAGATTCCGGATGATTTTTCCGAAATGTCATTTTCTTTCGATTTTGGAGGCTACAGATCATAGATTCGGCTCGAGTCTATTCTCCACCGATAATAAAGTCTATTGATCCTATTCTGCGCCGATGATTAAGTTAATTAAGCACCGAATATGGCCAATATATTTTGGGATGACAATTTCGTAATTATTTGAGGAATTTTTTTTTGAAATGCCATTTTGCTTGGATTTTGAAGGATAAAGATGGTGGATTCGGCCAGAGCCTATTCTTCAACGACGATTAAGTCCATCCAGGGCCAATTTGGGCGGATTTTTTCCGGGTCCATTTTTGACAGTCTCCAAAGGGGTACCATCACTGATTTCGGGCGATTTTCCGAAATCCTATTTTCTTTCGATTTTGGTGGCTATAGATCACGGATTTGGCTCGAGGCTATTCTCCACCGATAATAAAGTCTATTGATCCTATTCTGCGCCGGTGATTAAGTCAATTTAGCACCGAATTGGGCCAATATATTTTGGAAGGCATTTTCGTAATTATTTGAGCAATTTTTTTTGAAAGGCCATTTTCCTTTGATTTAGAAGGATAAAGATGGTGGATTCGGCTTGAGGCTATTCTTCAATGACGATTAAATACATCCAGGGCCAATTTGGGCGGATTTCTTCCGGGTCCATTTTTTGCAGACTCCAAAGGGGTACCATCAGAGATTTCGGGTGATTTATCCGAAATGCCATTTTCTTTCGATTTTGTTGGCTACAGATCACAGATTCGGCTCGAGGCAATTCTCCACCGATAATAAAGTCTATTGATCCTATTCTGCGCCGATGATTAAGTTAATTAAGCACCGAATATGGCCAATATATTTTGTGATGGCATTTTCGTAATTATTTGAGAAATTTTTTTTTGAAACGCCGTTTTGCTTGGATTTTGAAGGATAAAGATGGTGGATTCGGCCAAAGGCTATTCTTCAACGACGATAAAGTCCATACAGGGCCAATTTGGGCGGATTTCTTCCGTGTCCATTTTTTGCAGAATCCAAAGGGGTACCATCACAGATTTCGGGCGATTTTTCTGAAATGCCATTTTCTTTCGATTTTGGAGGCTAGAGATCACGGATTCGGCTCGAGGCTATTCTCCACCGATAATAAAGTCTATTGATCCTATTCTGCGCCGATGATTAAGTCAATTAAGCACCGAATTGGGCCAATATATTTTGGGATGGCATTTTCGTAATTATTTGAGCATTTTTTTTTGAAATGCCATTTTCCTTGGATTTTGAAGGATAAAGACGGTGGATTCGACCTGAGGCTATTCTTCAACGACGATTAAGTCCATCAAGGGCCAATTTGGGCGGATTTCTTCCGGGTCCATTTTTGGCAGACTCCAAAGGGGTACCATCACCAATTTCGGACGATTTTTCCGAAATGCCATATTCTTTCTATTTTGGAGGCTACAGATCACTGATTCGGCTCGAGGCTATTCTCCACCGATAATAAAGTCTATTGATCCGATTCTGCGCCGGTGATTAAGTCAATTTAGCACTGAATTGGGCCAATATATTTTGGAAGGCATTTTCGTAATTATTTGAGTAATTTTTTTTGAAAGGCCATTTTCCTTTGATTTCGAAGGATAAAGATGGTGGATTCGGCCTGAGGCTATTCTTCAACGACGATTAAGTACATCCAGGGCCAATTCGGGGGGATTTCTTCCGGGTCCAGTTTTGGCAGGCTCCAAAGGGGTACCATCACAGATTTCGGGTGATTTTTCCGAAATGCCAGTTTCTTTCGATTTTGGTGGCTACAGATCACAGATTCGGCTCGAGGCAATTCTCCACCGATAATAAAGTCTATTGATCCTATTCTGCGCCGACGATTAAGTTAATTAAGCACCGAATATGGCCAATATATTTTGGGATGGCAATTTCGTAATTATTTGAGGAATTTTTTTTTGAAACGCCACTTTGCTTGGATTTTGAAGGATAAAGATGGTGGACTCGGCCAAAGGCTATTCTTCAACGACAATTAAGTCCATCCAGGGCCAATTTGGGCAGATTTCTTCCGGGTCCATTTTTGGCAGACTCCAAAGGGGTACCATCACTGATTTCGGGCGATTTTTCCGAAATGCTATTTTCTTTCGATTTTGGAGGCTACAGATCACGGATTTGGCTCGAGGCTATTCTCCACCGATAATAAAGTCTATTGATCCTATTCTGCGCCGATGATTAAGTCATTTAAGGACCGAATTGGGCCAATATATTTTTGGATGGCATTTTCGTAATTATTTTGAAAGGCCATTTTCCTTGGATTTTGAAGGATAATGATTGTGGATTTGGCCTGAGGCTATTCTTCAACGAGGATTAAGTCCATCCAGGGCAGATTTCTTCCGGTTCCATTTTTGGCAGACTCTAAAGGGGTACCATCACAGATTTCGGGCGATTTTTCCGAAATGCCATTTTCTATCGATTTTGGAGGCTACAGATCACGGATTCGGCTCGAGGCTATTCTCCACCGATAATAAAGTCTATTGATCCTATTCTGCGCCGGTGATTAAGTCAATTAAGGACCGAATTGGGCCAATATATTTTTGGATGGCATTTTCGTAATTATTTGAGCAAATATTTTTTTGAAAGACCATATTCCTTTGATTTTGAAGGATAAAGTTGGTGGATTCGGCGTGAGGCTATTCTTCAACGACGATTAAGTACATCCAGGGCCAATTTGGGCGGATTTCTTCCGGGTCCATTTTTGGCAGACTCCAAAGTGCTAACATCACAGATTCCGGATGATTTTTCCGAAATGTCATTTTCTTTCGATTTTGGAGGCTACAGATCATAGATTCGGCTCGAGGCTATTCTCCACCAATAATAAAGTCTATTGATCCTATTCTGCGCCGATGATTAAGTTAATTAAGCACCGAATATGGCCAATATATTTTGGGATGACAATTTCGTAATTATTTGAGGAATTTTTTTTTGAAACGCCATTTTGCTTGGATTTTGAAGGATAAAGATGGTGGATTCGGCCAGCGCCTATTCCTCAACGACGATTAAGTCCATCCAGGGCCAATTTGGGCGGATTTTTTCCGGGTCCATTTTTGGCAGTCTCCAAAGGGGTACCATCACTGATTTCGGGCGATTTTCCGAAATGCTATTTTCTTTCGATTTTGGTGGCTATAGATCACGGATTTGGCTCGAGGCTATTCTCCACCGATAATAAAGTCTATTTATCCTATTCTGCGCCGGTGATTAAGTCAATTTAGCACCGAATTGGGCCAATATATTTTGGAAGGCATTTTCGTAATTATTTGAGCAATTTTTTTTGAAAGGCCATTTTCCTTTGATTTAGAAGGATAAAGATGGTGGATTCGGCCTGAGGCTATTCTTCAATGACGATTAAGTACATCCAGGGCCAATTTGGGCGGATTTCTTCCGGGTCCATTTTTGGCAGACTCCAAAGGGGTACCATCACAGATTTCGGGTCATTTTTCCGAAATGCCATTTTGTTTCGATTTTGGTGGCTACAGATCACAGATTCGGCTTGAGGCAATTCTCCACCGATAATAAAGTCTATTGATCCTATTCTGCGCCGATGATTAAGTTAATTAAGCACCAAATATGGCCAATATATTTTGGGATGGCATTTTCGTAATTATTTGAGGAATTTATTTTTGAAACGCCATTTTGCTTGGATTTTGAAGGATAAAGATGGTGGATTCGGCAGAGGCTATTCTTCAACGACGATTAAGTCCATCCAGGGCCAATTTGGGCGGATTTCTTTCGTGTCCATTTTTTGCAGACTCCAAAGGGGGTACCATCACAGATTTCGGGCGATTTTTCTGAAATGCCATTTTCTTTCAATTTTGGAGGCTACAGATCACGGATTCGGCTCGAGGCTATTCTCCACCGATAATAAAGTCTATTGATCCTATTCTGCGCCGATGATTAAGTCAATTAAGCACCGAATTGGGCCAATATATTTTGGGATGGTGACTCACTCCTACTGTCACTCTAGGAATTGGCTAAGTGTAACCACTTCCTAAAGTGTAGTATAGCGGGTTTTGGTTTTAATGTCAACCCGGGTCCTAGATTTGATGACTACTCGGTGAATACTTGTTATCTAGCAATGAAACTGTATTGGAGGTCTAAATTAACAAACAAGCAAAGCAACTAAACGGTTGTTTTCAGGTTACGAGAGGTCACCCGGATATGGTTTCCCCTAGACCGCAGTTAAGCCGGATTGCAATTACCAAGTTCAATTTCTATGATAGTTATACTGCGGAAGGTTCTTAAGCAGTCTGAAGTCTCGACTAAAGGTGTCCAGACCCTCTCAATCTGAGTCTCTAGCGGGCGACTAACCTCCACCGGAGTAAACAGATTGAGGCCCTAACGAACAAAACCTCCACTACCGAAGTAAATTCGGTTCAAAATAGTGAGTTGGCTCCTCGACTAAAGTCACCAATTCCCTACCTTCAATCAAGGATGCTCTATCAACCTAGGCAGATATTCTCATTCTAGGTTAAAGCAGGAACAAGAGGAATTTGATCAGGATTCAGGCCATTCAATCATTCAAACCTCAATTGAATATAATCAAATCATAGAATCAGTACTTGGGTTCATACAATCAAACCTAACATACAAATCTAGGGTTTCCCGTACCCAGATGAATGGGAGAACTACTCCATGGAGAAAGAAGCAAAAGCAGATTCAGACGCGGAAATCATACTGTGAAGGATAGATTTCTGCTCCTGGACGTTGATCGGCACTCCTCCAAGCTCAAGCCAAGCTCCAATGGTGATGAAGATCAAGCTAGGGCACTTGGGAACTCTTGTTCATCGATTTCTCTCTCTAGGAATCGCTCTGTCTCTCTAAAACTCGAATCCCCTCCTCTTTTGGCCGAAATCTGCCTAAAAGGGCATCACTGGGCAAAACACGGTCGAGGGCACGACCGTGTTCTGCTCCAGCCCGCCCGTGCCCTTGCCACGTGGTAAATACACGGCCAGCCTTTGGGGAAAACACGGCCGTGTTTGATGATGGACACGGCCGTGTTCTGGATCAGTCCCGCCCGTGTTTTGAGCTAGTGTTTGTCAGTCTTGGATCAAGCCTCGGCAGTAAAAACACGGTCCAGGAATACGGCCGTGTTTTGTTTTAGGCGTGCCCGTGTTTTGGCTCCGGCTCGACCGAATGACTTCCGAATGCCTCGAAACTCGTGCTTAGCCTTTCCTTCGACGTCTGGGACCTGACATATGACAAAGTAGCACAACCCGGCGTAAAATAGGCAAAAAATACACGACTATGCCCCTCAAACGGATAAGAACTAAGGGTACAAATATGTGCAATTACATCGTTATCAGATGGCATTTTCGTAATTATTTGAGCAAATTTTTTTTTTGAAATGCCGTTTTCCTTGGATTTTGAAGGATAAAGATGGTGGATTCGGCCTGAGGCTATTCTTCAACGACGATTAAGTCCATCCAGGGCCAACTTTGGCGGATTTCTTTCGGGTCCATTTTTGGAAGACTCCAAAGGGGTACCATCACCGATTTCGGACGATTTTTCCGAAATGCCATTTTCTTTCTATTTTGGAGGTTACAGATCACTGATTCGGCTCGAGACTCTTCTCCACTGATAACAAAGTCTATTGATCCTATTCTGCGCCGATGATTAAGTTAATTAAGCATCGAATATGGCCAATATATTTTTGGATGGCATTTTCGTAATTATTTGAGCAATTTTTTTTGAAAGGCCGTTTTCCTTGGATTTTGAAAAATAAAGATGGTGGATTCGGTCTGAGGCTATTCTTCAACGACGATTAAGTCCATCCAGGGACAATTTGGGCGGATTTCTTCCGGGTCCATTTTTGGCAGACTCCAAAGGGGTACCATCACAAATTTAGGGCGATTTTTCCGAAATGCCATTTTCTTTCGATTTTGGAGGCTACATATCACGAATTCACCTCGAGGCTATTCTCCACTGATAATAAAGTCTATTGATCCTATTCTGCGCCGATGATAAAGTCAATTAAGCACCGGATTGGGCCAATATATTTTGGGATGGCATTTTCGTAAATATTTGAGCAATTGAAAGGCCATTTTCCTTGGATTTTGAAGGATAAAGATGGTGGATTCGGCTTGAGGTTATTCTTCAACGACGATTAAGTCTATCCAGGCCAATTTGGGCGGATTTGTTGCGGGTCCATTTTTGGCAAACTCCAAAGGGGTACCATCACATATTTCGGGCGATTTTTCCGAAATGCAATTTTCTTTCGATTTTGGAGGCTACAGATCACGGATTCGGCTCGAGGCTATTCTCCACCGATAATAAAATCTATTGATCCTATTCTGCGCCGATGATTAAGTCAATTAAGCACCGAATTGGGCCAATATATTTTGGGATGGCATTTTCGTAATTATTTGAGCATTTTTTTTGAAAGGTCATTTTTCTTGGATTTTGAAGGATAAAGATGGTGGATTCAACCTGAGGCTATTCTTCAACGACGATTAAGTCCATCCAGGGCCAAAATGTGCGGATTTCTTCCGGTTCCATTTCTGGCAAACTCCAAAGGGGTACCATCACAGATTTCAGGCGATTTTTGCGAAATGCCATTTTCTTTCGATTTTGGAGGCTACAGATCACTGATTCTGCTCGAGGCTATTTTCCACCGATAATAAAGTCTATCGATCCTATTATGCGCCGATGATAAAGTCAATTAAGCACCGGATTGGGCCAATAAATTTTGGGATGTCATTTTCGTAAATATTTGAGCAATTTTTATTGAAAGTCCATTTTCGTTGAATTTTGATGGATAAAGATGGTGGATTCGGCCTGAGGCTATTCTTCAACGACGATTAAATCCATCCAGGGCCAATTTGGGTGGATTTGTTCCGGGTCCATTTTTGTCAGACTCCAAAGGGGTAACATCACAGATTTCGGGCGATTTTTCCGAAATGCAATTTTCTTTTGATTTTGGAGGCTACAGATCACAGATTTGACTCAAGGCTATTCTCCACCAATAATAAAGTCTATTGATCCTATTCTGCGCCGATGATTAAGTCAATTAAGCACCGAATTGGGCCAATATATTTCGGGATGGCATTTTTGTAATTATTTGAGCAATTTTAATTTTTGAAAGGCCATTTTCCTTGGATTTTGAAGGATAAAAATGGTGGATTCGGCCTGAGCCTATTCTTCAACGATGATTAAGTCCATCAAGGGCCGATTTGGGCGGATTTCTTCCGGGTCCATTTTTGGCAGACTCCAAAGGGGTACCATCACAAATTTCGGGCGATTTTTCCGAAATGCCATTTTCTTTCGATTTTGGAGGCTACAGATCACGGATTCGTCTCGAGGCTATTCTGCACCGATAATAAAGTTTATTGATCCTATTCTGCGCCGATGATTAAGTCAATTAAGCACCGAATTGGGCCAATATATTTTGGGATGGTATTTTCGTAATTATTGGAGTAAATTTTTTTTTTGAAAGGCCATTTTCTTTCGATTTTGGAGGCTACAGATCACGGATTCGTCTCGAGGCTATTCTGCACCGATAATAAAGTCTATTGATCCTATTCTGCGCCGATGATTAAGTCAATTAAGCACCGAATTGGGCCAATATATTTTGGGATGGTATTTTCGTAATTATTGGAGTAAATTTTTTTTTTGAAAGGCCATTTTCCATTGATTTTGAAGGATAAAGATAGTGGATTCGGTCTGAGGCTATTCTTCAACGACGATTAAGTCCCTCCAGGGCCAATTTCGGCGGATTTCTTCCGAGTCCATTTTTGTCAGACTCCAAAAGGGTACCATCACAGATTTCGGGCGATTTTTCCGAAATGCCATTTTCTTTCGATTTTGGAGGTTACATATCACGGATTTGGCTCGAGGCTATTCTCCACCGATAATAAAGTCTATTGATCCAATTCTGCGCCGATGATATAGTCAATTAAGCACCGGATTGAGCCAATATATTTTGGGATGGCTTTTTCGTAAATATTTGAGCAATTTTTTTTGAAAGGCCATTTTCCTTGGATTTTGAAGGATAAAGATGGTGGATTCGGCCTGAGGCTATTCTTCAACGACGATTAAGTGCATCCAGGGCCAATTTGGGCGGATTTGTTCCGTGTCTATTTTGGGCAGACTCCAAAGGGGTACCATCACAGGTTTCGTACGATTTTTCCGAAATGTAATTTTCTTTTGATTTTGGAGGCTACAGATCACGGATTCGGCTCGAGGCTATTCTCCACCGATAATAAAGTCTATTGATCCTATTCTGCGCCGATGATTAAGTCAATTAAGCACGGAATTGGGCCAATATATTTTGGGATGGCATTTTCGTAATTATTTGAGCAATTTTTTTTTTTGAAAGGCCATTTTTCTTGGATTTTTAAGGATAAAGATGGTAGATTCGGCCTGAGCCTATTCTTCAACGACGATTAAGTCTATCCAGGGCCAATTTGGGCGGATTTCTTTCGGGTCCATTTTTGTCAGACTCCTAAGGGGTACCATCACAGATTTCGGGCGATATTTCCGAAATGCCATTTTCTTTCGATTTTGGAGGCTACAGATCACGGATTCGGCTCGAGGCGATTCTCCACCAATAATAAAGTCTATTGATCCTATTCTGCGCCGATAATAAAGTCAATTAAGCACCGAATTGGGCCAATATATTTTGGGATGGCATTTTCGTAATTATTTGAGCAAATTTTTTTTTGTAAGTCCATTTTCCTTGGATTTTGAAGGATAAAGATGGTGGATTCGGCCTGAGGCTATTCTTCAACGAAGATTAAGTCCATCCAGGGCCAATTTGGGCGGATTTTTTCAGGGTCCATTTTTGGCAGACTTCAAAGGGATACCATCACCGATTTCGGACGATTTTTCTGAACTGCCATTTTCTTTCTATTTTGGAGGCTACAGATCACAGATTCGGCTCGAGGCTATTCTCCACCAATAATAAAGTCTATTGATCCTATTCTGCGCAGATGATTAAGTCAATTAAGCACCGAATTGGGCCAATATATTTTGGGATGATATTTTCGTAATTATTGGAGTAATTTTTTTTTTTGAAAGGCCATTTTCCTTGGATTTTGAAGGATAAAGATGGTGGATTTGGCCTGAGCCTATTCTTCAACGACGATTAAGTCCATCCAGGGCCAATTTGGGCGGATTTCTTCCGGATCCATTTTTGCCAGACTCCAAAGGGGTACCATCACAGATTTCAGGCGATTTTTCCGAAATGCCATTTTCTTTCGATTTTGGAGGCTACAGATCACGGATTTGGCTCGAGGCTATTCTCCACCGATAATAAAGTCTATCGATCATATTCTGCGCCGATGATAAAGTCAATTAAGCACCGGATTGGGCCAATATATTTTGGGATGGCGTTTTCGTAAATATTTGAGCAATTTTTTTTGAAAGGCCATTTTCCTTGGATTTTGAAGGATAATGATGGTGGATTCGACCTGAGGCTATTCTTCAACGACGATTAAGTCCATCCAGGGCCAATTTGGGCGGATTTCTTCCGGGTCCATTTTTGGCAGACTCCAAAGGGGTACTCATAACAGATTTCGGGCGATTTTTCGGAAATGCAATTTTCTATCGATTTTGGAGGCTACAGATCATGGATTTGGCTCGAGACTATTCTCCACCGATAATAAAGTCTATTGATCATATTCTACTCCGACGATTAAGTCAATTAAGTACCGAATTGGGCCAATATATTTTGGGATGGCAATTTCGTAATTATTTGAGCAATTTTTTTTGAAAGGCCATTTTCCTTGGATTTTGAAGGATAAAGGTGGTGGATTCGGCCACAGCCTATTCTTCAACGACAATTAAGTCCATCCAGGGCCAATTTGGGCAGATTTCTTCCGGATCCATTTTTGGCAGACTCCAAAGGGGTACCATCACAGATTTCAGGCGATTTTTCCGAAATGCCATTTTCTTTCGATTTTGGAGGCTACAGATCACGGATTTGGCTCGAGGCTATTCTCCACCGATAATAAAGTCTATTGATCGTATTTTGCACCGATGATTAAGTCAATTAAGCACCGAATTGGGCCAATATATTTTGAGATGGCATTTTCGTAATTATTTGAGCAATTTTTTTTGAAAGGCCATTTTCCTTGGATTTTGAAGGATAAAGATGGTGGATTCGGCCTGAGGCTATTCTTCAACGATGATTAAGTCCATCCAGGGCCAATTTGGGCGGATTTCTTCCGGGTCCATTTTTGGCAGACTCCAAAGGGGTACCATCACAGATTTCAGGCGATTTTTCCGAAATGCCATTTTCTTTCGATTTTGGAGGCTACAGATCACAGATTCGGCTCGAGGCTATTCTCCACCGATAATAAAGTCTATTGATCCGATTCTGCGCCGATGATTAAGTCAATTAAGCACCGAATAGGGCCAATATATTTTGGGATGTCATTTTCGTAATTATTTGAGCAATTTTTTTTTGAAATGCCATTTTCCTTGGATTTTGAATGATAAAGATGGTACATTCGGCCTGAGGCTATTCTTCAACGACGATTAAGTCCATCCAGGGCCAATTTGGGCGGATTTCTTCCGGGTCCATTTTTGGCAGACTCCAAAGGGTTACCATCTCAGATTTCGGGCGATTTTTCGGAAATGCTATTTTCTTTCGATTTTGGAGGCTACAGATCATGGATTTGGCTCGAGACTATTCTCCACCAATAATAAAGTCTATTGATCCTATTCTACTCCGATGATTAAGTAAATTAAGCACCGAATTGGGCCAATATATTTTGGGATGGCAATTTCGTAATTATTTGAGCAAATTTTTTTTTGAAAGGCCATTTTCCTTGGATTTTGAAGGATAATGATGGTGGATTCGGCCAGAGGCTATTCTTCAACGACGATTAAGTCCATCCAGGGCCAATTTGGGCGGATTTCTTCCGGGTCCATTTTTGGCAGACTCCAAAGGGGTACCATCAAAGATTTCAGGCGATTTTTCCGAAATGCCATTTTCTTTCTATTTTGGAGGCTACAGATCACGGATTCGACACGAGGCTATTCTCCACCGATAATAAAGTCTATTGATCCTATTCCGCGCCGATGATTAAGTCAATTAAGCACCGAATTGGGTCAATATATTTTGAGATGGCATTTTCGTAATTATTTGAGCAATTTTTTTTGAAAGGCCATTTTCCTTGGATTTTGAAGGATAAAGATGGTGGATTCGGCCTGAGGCTATTCTTCAACGATGATTAAGTCCATCCAGGGCCAATTTGGGCGGATTTCTTCCGGGTCCATTTTTGGCAGACTCCAAAGGGGTACCATCACAGATTTCAGGCGATTTTTCCGAAATGCCATTTTCTTTCGATTTTGGAGGCTACAGATCACAGATTCGGCTCGAGGCTATTCTCCACCGATAATAAAGTCTATTGATCCGATTCTGCGCCGATGATTAAGTCAATTAAGCACCGAATAGGGCCAATATATTTTGGGATGTCATTTTCGTAATTATTTGAGCAATTTTTTTTTGAAATGCCATTTTCCTTGGATTTTGAATGATAAAGATGGTACATTCGGCCTGAGGCTATTCTTCAACGACGATTAAGTCCATCCAGGGCCAATTTGGGCGGATTTCTTCCGGGTCCATTTTTGGCAGACTCCAAAGGGTTACCATCTCAGATTTCGGGCGATTTTTCGGAAATGCTATTTTCTTTCGATTTTGGAGGCTACAGATCATGGATTTGGCTCGAGACTATTCTCCACCAATAATAAAGTCTATTGATCCTATTCTACTCCGATGATTAAGTAAATTAAGCACCGAATTGGGCCAATATATTTTGGGATGGCAATTTCGTAATTATTTGAGCAAATTTTTTTTTGAAAGGCCATTTTCCTTGGATTTTGAAGGATAATGATGGTGGATTCGGCCAGAGGCTATTCTTCAACGACGATTAAGTCCATCCAGGGCCAATTTGGGCGGATTTCTTCCGGGTCCATTTTTGGCAGACTCCAAAGGGGTACCATCAAAGATTTCAGGCGATTTTTCCGAAATGCCATTTTCTTTCTATTTTGGAGGCTACAGATCACGGATTCGACACGAGGCTATTCTCCACCGATAATAAAGTCTATTGATCCTATTCCGCGCCGATGATTAAGTCAATTAAGCACCGAATTAGGTCAATATATTTTTGGATGGCATTTTCGTAATTATTTGAGCAATTTTTTTTTGAAAGGCCATTTTCCTTGGATTTTGAAGGATAAAGATGGTGGATTCGGCCTGAGGCTATTCTTCAACGACGATTAAGTCCATCCAGGGCCAATTTGGGCGGATTTCTTCCGGGTCCATTTTTGGCAGACTCCAAAGGGGTACCATCATAGATTTCAGGCAATTTTTCCGAAATGCCATTTTCTTTCTATTTTGGAGGCTACAGACCACGGATTCGGCTCGAGGCTATTCTCCACCGATAATCAAGTCTATTGATCCTATTCTGCGCCGATGATTAAGTCAATTAAGCACCGAATTGGGCCAATATATTTTGGGATCGCATTTTCGTAATTATTTGAGCAATTTTTTTTTTGAAATGCCATTTTCCTTTGATTTTGAAGGATAAAGATGGTGGATTCGGCCTGAGGCTATTCTTCAACGACGATTAAGTCCATCCAGGGCCAATTTGGGCGGATTTCTTCCGGGTCCATTTTTGGCAGACTCCAAAGGGGTAACATCACAGATTTCGGGCGATTTTTCCGAAATGCCATTTTCTTTCGATTTTGGAGGCTACAGATCACGGATTTGGCTCGAGGCTATTCTCCACCAATAGTAAAGTCTATTGATCCTATTCTGCGCCGATGATTAAGTCAATTAAGCACCGAATTAGGTCAATATATTTTGGGATGGCATTTTCGTAATTATTTGAGCAATTTTTTTTTGAAAGGCCATTTTCCTTGAATTTTGAAGGATAAAGATGGTGGATTCGGCCTGAGGCTATTCTTCGACGACGATTAAGTCCATCCAGGGCCAATTTGGGCGGATTTCTTCCGGGTCCATTTTTGGCAGACTCCAAAGGGGTACCATCATAGATTTCATGCGATTTTTCCGAAATGCCCTTTTCTTTCTATTTTGGAGGCGCTACAGATCACGGATTCGGCTCGAGGCTATTGTCCACCGATAATCAAGTCTATTGATCCTATTCTGCGCCGATGATTAAGTAAATTAAGCACCGAATTGGGCCAATATATTTTGGGATCGCATTTTCGTAATTATTTGAGCAATTTTTTTTTGAAATGCCATTTTCCTTTGATTTTGAAGGATAAAGATGGTGGATTCGGCCTGAGGCTATTCTTCAACGACGATTAAGTCCGTCTAGGGCCAATTTGGGCGGATTTCTTCCGGGTCCATTTTTGGCAGACTCCAAAGGGGTACCATCACAGATTTCGGGCGATATTTCCGAAATTCCATTTTCTTTCGATTTTGGAGGCTACAGATCACGGATTCGGCTCGAGGCTATTCTCCACCAATAATAAAGTCTATTGATCCTATTCTGCGCCGATGATTAAGTCAATTAAGCACCGAATTGGGCCAATATATTTTGGGATGGCATTTTCGTAATTATTTGAGCAACTTTTTTTTGAAAGGCCATTTTCCTTGGATTTTGAAGGATAAAGATGGTGGATTCGGCCTGAGGCTATTCTTCAACGACGATTAAGTCCATCCAGGGCCAATTTTGACGGATTTCTTCCGGTCCATTTTTGGCAGACTCCAAAGGGGTACCATTACCGATTTCGGAAGATTTTTCCGAAATGCCATTTTCTTTCGATTTTGGAGGCTACAGATCACGGATTTGGCTCGAGGCTATTCTCCACCAATAGTAAAGTCTATTGATCCTATTCTGCGCCGATGATTAAGTCAATTAAGCACCGAATTAGGTCAATATATTTTGGGATGGCATTTTCGTAATTATTTGAGCAATTTTTTTTTGAAAGGCCATTTTCCTTGAATTTTGAAGGATAAAGATGGTGGATTCGGCCTGAGGCTATTCTTCGACGACGATTAAGTCCATCCAGGGCCAATTTGGGCGGATTTCTTCCGGGTCCATTTTTGGCAGACTCCAAAGGGGTACCATCATAGATTTCATGCGATTTTTCCGAAATGCCCTTTTCTTTCTATTTTGGAGGCGCTACAGATCACGGATTCGGCTCGAGGCTATTGTCCACCGATAATCAAGTCTATTGATCCTATTCTGCGCCGATGATTAAGTCAATTAAGCACCGAATTGGGCCAATATATTTTGGGATCGCATTTTCGTAATTATTTGAGCAATTTTTTTTTGAAATGCCATTTTCCTTTGATTTTGAAGGATAAAGATGGTGGATTCGGCCTGAGGCTATTCTTCAACGACGATTAAGTCCATCTAGGGCCAATTTGGGCGGATTTCTTCCGGGTCCATTTTTGGCAGACTCCAAAGGGGTACCATCACAGATTTCGGGCGATATTTCCGAAATTCCATTTTCTTTCGATTTTGGAGGCTACAGATCACGGATTCGGCTCGAGGCTATTCTCCACCAATAATAAAGTCTATTGATCCTATTCTGCGCCGATGATTAAGTCAATTAAGCACCGAATTGGGCCAATATATTTTGGGATGGCATTTTCGTAATTATTTGAGCAACTTTTTTTTGAAAGGCCATTTTCCTTGGATTTTGAAGGATAAAGATGGTGGATTCGGCCTGAGGCTATTCTTCAACGACGATTAAGTCCATCCAGGGCCAATTTTGACGGATTTCTTCCGGTCCATTTTTGGCAGACTCCAAAGGGGTACCATTACCGATTTCGGAAGATTTTTCCGAAATGCCATTTTCTTTTTTTTTTTGGAGGCTACAGATCACTGATTCGGTTCGAGGCTATTCTCCACCGATAATAAAGTCTATTGATCATATTCTACGCCGATGATAAAGTCAATTAAGCACCGAATTGGGCCAATATATTTTGGGATGGCATTTTCGAAAATATTTGATCAATTTTTTTTGAAAGGCCATTTTCCTTGGATTTTGAAGGATAAAGATGGTGGATTTGGCCTGAGGCTATTCTTCAACGACGGTTAAGTCCATCCAGGGCCAATTTGGGCGGATTTCTTCTGGGTCCATTTTTGGCAGACTCCAAAGGGGTACCATCACAGATTTCGGGCCATTTTTCCGAAATGCCATTTTCTTTCGATTTTTGAGGCTATGGATCACTGATGCGGCTCGAGGCTATTCTCCACCAATAACAAAGTCTAATGATCCTATTCTGCGCCGATGACTAAGTCAATTAAGCACTGAATTGGGCCAATATATTTTGGGATGGCATTTTCGTAATTATTTGAGCCATTTTTTTTTGGAAGGCCATTTTCCTTGGATTTTGAAGGATAAAGATCGCGGATTCGGCCTGAGGCTATTCTTGAACGACGATTAAGTCCATCCAGGGCCAATTTGGGCGGATTTCTTCCGGGTCCATTTTTGGCAGACTCCAAAGGGGTACCATCTCAGATTTCGGATGATATTTCCGAAATGCCATTTTCTTTCTATTTTGGAGGCTACTGATCACGGATTTGGCTGGAGGATATTCTCCCCTGATAATAAAGTCTATTGATCCTATTTTGCGCCGAAGATTAAGTCAATTAAGCACCGAATTGGGCCAATAAATTTTGGGATGGCATTTTTGTAATTATTTGGGCAATTTTTTTTTGAAAAGCCATTTTCCTTGGATTTTGAGGGATAAAGATGGTGGATTCGGCCAGAGGCTAATCTTCAACGCTGATTAAGTCCATCTAGGGTCAATTTGGGCGTATTTCTTCCGGGTCCATTTTTTGCAGACTCCAAAGGGGTACCATCACAGATTTCGGGCAATTTTTACGAAATGCCATCTTCTTTCGATTTTGGAGGCTACATATCACGGATTTGGCTCGTGGCTATTCTCCACCGATAATAAAGTCTATTGATCCTATTCTGCGCTGGTGATTAAGTCAATTAAGCACCGAATTGGGCCAATATATTTTGGGATGATATTTTCGTAATTATTTGAGCAATTTTTTTGAAAGGTCATTTTCCTTGGATTTTGAAGGATAAAGATGGTGGATTCGGCCTGAGGCTATTCTTCAACGACGACTAAGTCCATCCAGGGCCAATTTTGGCGGATTTCTTCCAAGTCCATTTTTGGCAAACTCCAAAGGGGTACCATCACAGATTTCGATCGATTTTTCAGAAATGCCATTTTCTTTCGATTTTGGAGGCTACAGATCACGGATTTGGCTTGAGGCTATTCTCCACCGATAATAAAGTCTATTGATCCTATTCTGCGCCAATGAATAAGTCAATTAAGCACCGAATCGGGCCAATATATTTTGGGATGGCAATTTCGTAATTATTTGAGCAATTTTTTTTAAAGTCCATTTTCCTTGAATTTGAACGATAAAGATGGTGGATTCAGCCTGAGGCTATTCTTCAACGACGGTTAAGTCCTTCCAGGGCCAATTTGGGCGGATTTCTTCCGTGTCCATTTTTGGCAGACTCCAAAGGTGTACCATGACAGATTTTAGAAGATTTTTCCGAAATGCCATTTTCTTTCTATTTTGGAGGCTACTGATCACGGATTTGGCTCGAGACTATTCTCCACCGATAACAAAGTCTATTGATCCTATTTTGCACTGACGATTTAGTCAATTAAGCACTGAATTAGGCCAATATATTTTGGGATGACATTTTCATATTCTTTGAGCAATTTTTTTTTGAAAGGCCATTTTCCTAGGATTTGAAGGATAAAGATAGTGGATTTGGCCATAAGCTATTCTTCAACGATGATTAAGTCCATCCAGGGCCAATTTGGGCGGATTTCTTCCGGGTCCATTTTTTGCAGACTCCAAAGGGGTACCATCACAGATTTTGGGCGATTTTTTCGAAATGACATTTTCTTTCGATTTTGGATGCTACAGATCACGGATTGGCTAGAGGCTATTCTCCACCAATAATAAAGTCTATTGATCCTATTCTGCGCCGATGATTAAGTCAATTAAGCACCGAATTGGGCCAATATATTTTGGGATGACATTTTCGTAATTATTTGATTAATTTTTTTTACATGCCATTTTCCTTGGATTTTGAAGGATAAAGATGGTGGATTCGGTCCGAAGCTATTCTTCAACGACGATTAAGTCCATCCACGGCCAATTTGGGCAGATTTCTTCCGGGTCCATTTTAGGCAGACTCGAAAGGGGTACCATCACAGATTTCGGGCGATTTTTCCGAAATGACATTTTCTTTCTATTCTGGAGGCTACAGATCACGGATTTGGCTAGAGGCTATTCTCCACCGATAATAAAGTCTATTGGTCCTATTCTGCGCCGATGATTAAGTCAATTAAGCACTGAATTGGGCCAATATATTTTGGGATGGCATTTTCGTAATTATTTGAGCAGTTTTTTTTGAAAGGCCATTTTCCTTGGATTTTGAAGGATAACTATGGTGGATTCGGCCTGAGGCTATTCTTCAACGACGATTAAGTCCATCCAGGGCCAATTTGGGCCGATTTCTTCCTGGTCCATTTTTGGTAGACTCAAAAGGGGTACCATCACAGATTTCGGGCGATTTTCGGAAATGCCATTTTCTATCGATTTTGGAGGCTACAGATCACGGATTTGGCTCGAGGCTATTCTCCACCAATAATAAAGTCTATTGATCCTATTTTGCGCCGATGATTAAGTCAATTAAGCACTGAATTGGGCCAATATATTTTGGGATGGCATTTTCGTAATTATTTGAGCAGTTTTTTTTGAAAGGCCATTTTCCTTGGATTTTGAAGGATAAAGATAGTGGATTCAGTCTGAGGTTATTCTTCAACGACGATTAAGTCCATCCAGGGCCAATTTGGGGGGATTTCTTCCCGGTTCATTTTTGGCAGTCCCCAAAGGGGTACCATCACAGATTTCGAGCAATTTTTCCGATATGTAATTTTCTTTCGATTTTGGTGGATACAGATCACGAATTCTGCTCGAGGCTATTCTCCACCGATAATAAAGTCTGTTGATCCTATTCTGCGCCGATGATAAAGTCAATTAAGGACCGGATTGGGCCAATATATTTTGGGATGGCATTTTCGTAAATATTTGAGCAATTTTTTTTGAAAAGCCATTTTCCTTGGATTTTGAAGGATAAAGATGGTGGATTCGGCCTGAGGCTATTCTTCAACGACGATTAAGTCCATCCAGGGCCAATTTGGGCGGATTTGTTCCGGGTCCATTTTTGGCAGACTCCAAAGGGGTACCATCACATATTTCGGGCGATTTTTCCGAAATGCCATTTTCTTTCGATTTTGGAGGCTACAGATCACGGATTTGTCTCGAGGCTATTCTGCACCAATAATAAAGTCTAATGATCCTATTCTGCGCCGATGATTAAGTCAATTAAGCACCGAATTGGGCCAATATATTTTGGGATGGTATTTTCGTAATTATTGGAGTAAATTTTTTTTTTGAAAGGCCATTTTTCTTGGATTTTGAAGGATAAAGATGGTGGATTCGGTCTGAGGCTATTCTTCAACGACGATTAAGTCCCTCCAGGGCCAATTTCGGCGGATTTCTTCCGAGTCCATTTTTGTCAGACTCCAAAAGGGTACCATCACAGATTTCGGGCGATTTTTCCGAAATGCCATTTTCTTTCGATTTTGGAGGCTACAGATCACGGATTAGGCTCGAGGCTATTCTCCACCGATAATAAAGTCTATTGATCCTATTCTGCGGCGATGATAAAGTCAATTAAGCACCGAATTGCGCCAATATATTTTGGGATGGCATTTTCGTAATTATTTGAGCAATTGTTTTTTGAAAGGCCATTTTCCTTGGATTTTGAAGGATTAAGATGGTGGATTCGGTCAGAGGCTATTCTTCAACGACGATTAAGTACATCCAAAGACAATTTGGGCGGATTTCTTCTGGGTCCATTTTTGGCAGACTCCAAAGGGGTACCATCACAGATTTCGGGCGATTTTTCTGAAATGCCCTTTTCTTTCGATTTTGGAGGCTACAGATCACAGATTTGACTCGAGGCTATTCCCCACCGATAATAAATTCTAATGATCCTGTTTTGCGCCGATGATTAAGTCAATTAAGCACCGAATATGGCCAATATATTTTGGGATGGCATTTTCGTAATTATTTGATTAATTTTTTTTACAGGCCATTTTCCTTGGATTTTGAAGGATAAAGATGGTGGATTCGGTCCGAATCTATTCTTCAACGACGATTAAGTCCATCCACGGCCAATTTGGGCGGATTTCTTCCGGGTCCATTTTTGGCAGACTCCAAAGGGGTACCATCACAGATTTCGGGCGATTTTTCCGAAATGCCATTTTCTTTCGATTTTGGAGGCTACAGATCACGGATTTGGCTAGAGGCTATTCTCCACCGATAATAAAGTCTATTGGTCCTATTCTGCGCCGATGACTAAGTCAATTAAACACCGAATTGGGCCAATATATTTTGGGATTGCATTTTGTAATTATTTTAGCAAATTTTTTGAAAGGCCATTTCCCTTGGATTTGAAGGATAACTATGGTGGATTCGGCCTGAGGCTATTCTTCAACGACGATTAAGTCCATCCAGGGCCAATTTGGGCCGATTTCTTCGTGGTCCATTTTTGGTAGACTCAAAAGGGGTACCATCACAGATTTTGGGCGATTTTTCCGAAATGCCATTTTCTTTCGATTTTGGAGGCTACAGATCACGGATTTGGCTCGAGGCTATTCTCTACCAATAATAAAGTCTATTGATCCTATTTTGCGCCGATGATTAAGTCAATTAAGCACTGAATTGGGCCAATATATTTTGGGATGGCATTTTCGTAATTATTTCAGCAATTTTTTTTGAAAGGCCATTTTCCTTGGATTTTGAAGGATAAAGATAGTGGATTCGGTCTGAGGTTATTCTTCAACGACGATTAAGTCCATCCAGGGCCAATTTGGGCGGATTTCTTCCGGGTTCATTTTTGGCTGTCCCCATAGGGGTACCATCACAGATTTCGAGCAATTTTTCCGAAATGTCATTTTCTTTCGATTTTGGAGGATACAGATCACGAATTCGGCTCGAGGCTATTCTCCTCCGATAATAAAGTCTATTGATCCTATTCTGCGCCGATGATTAAGTCAGTTAAGCACCGAATTGGGCCAATATATTTTGGGATGGCATTTTCGTAATTATTTGAGCAACTTATTTTTGAAAGGCCATTTTCCTTGGATTTTGAAGGATAAAGATGGTGGATTCGGCCTGAGGCTATTCTTCAACGACGATTAAGTCCATCCAGGGCCAATTTTGACGGATTTCTTCCGGTCCATTTTTGGCAGACTCCAAAGGGGTACCATTACCGATTTCGGAAGATTTTTCCGAAATGCCATTTTCTTTCTATTTTGGAGGCTACAGATCACTGATTCGGTTCGAGGCTATTCTCCACCGATAATAAAGTCTATTGATCATATTCTACGCCGATGATAAAGTCAATTAAGAACCGAATTGGGCCAATATATTTTGGGATGGCATTTTCGAAAATATTTGAGCAATTTTTTTTGAAAGGCCATTTTCTTTGGATTTTGAAGGATAAAGATGGTGGATTTGGCCTGAGGCTATTCTTCAACGACGGTTAAGTCCATCCAGGGCCAATTTGGGCGGATTTCTTCTGGGTCCATTTTTGGCAGACTCCAAAGGGGTACCATCACAGATTTCGGGCCATTTTTCCGAAATGCCATTTTCTTTCGATTTTTGAGGCTATGGATCACGGATGCGGCTCGAGGCTATTCTCCACCAATAACAAAGTCTAATGATCCTATTCTGCGCCGATGATTAAGTCAATTAAGCACTGAATTGGGCCAATATATTTTGGGATGGCATTTTCGTAATTATTTGAGCCATTTTTTTTTGGAAGGCCATTTTCCTTGGATTTTGAAGGATAAAGATCGCGGATTCGGCCTGAGGCTAATCTTGAACGACGATTAAGTCCATCCAGGGCAAATTTGGGCGGATTTCTTCCGGGTCCATTTTTGGCAGACTCCAAAGGGGTACCATCACAGATTTCGGATGATATTTCCGAAATGCCATTTTCTTTCTATTTTGGAGGCTACTGATCACGGATTTGGCTGGAGGATATTCTCCCCTGATAATAAAGTCTATTGATCCTATTTTGCGCCGAAGATTAAGTCAATTAAGCACCGAATTGGGCCAATAAATTTTGGGATGGCATTTTTGTAATTATTTGGGCAATTTTTTTTTGAAAAGCCATTTTCCTTGGATTTTGAGGGATAAAGATGGTGGATTCGGCCAGAGGCTAATCTTTAACGCTGATTAAGTCCATCTAGGGTCAATTTGGGCGTATTTCTTCCTGGTCCATTTTTTGCAGACTCCAAAGGGGTACCATCACAGATTTCGGGCAATTTTTACGAAATGCCATCTTCTTTCGATTTTGGAGGCTACAGATCACGGATTTGGCTCGTGGCTATTCTCCACCGATAATAAAGTCTATTGATCCTATTCTGCGCTGGTGATTAAGTCAATTAAGCACCGAATTGGGCCAATATATTTTGGGATGATATTTTCGTAATTATTTGAGCAATTTTTTTTAAAGGCCATTTTCCTTGGATTTTGAAGGATAAAATGGTGGATTCGGTGCGAGGCTATTCTTCAACGACGATTAAGTCCATCCTCGGCCAATTTTGGTGGATTTCATCCGGGTCCATTTTTTGCAGACTCCAAAGGGGTAACATCACAGATTTCGGGCGATTTTTCCGAAATGCCATTTTCTTTCGATTTTGGAGGCTACAGATCACGGATTTGGCTCGAGGCTATTTTCCACCGATAATAAAGTGTATTGATCCTATTCTGCGCCGATGATTAAGTCAATTAAACACCGAATTGGGCCAATATATTTTGGGATTGCATTTTCATAATTATTTGAGCAATTTTTTTTTGAAAGGCAATTTTCCTTGGATTTTGAAGGATAAAGATGGTGGATTCGGCCAGAGGCTAATCTTCAACGACGATTAAGTCTATCTAGGGCCAATTTGGGTGGATTTCTTCCAGGTCCATTATTTGCAGACTCCAAAGGGGTACAATCACAGATTTCGGGCGATTTTTACGAAATGCCATCATCTTTCGATTTTGGAGGCTACAGATCACGGATTCGGCTCGAGGCTATTCTCCACCGATAATAAAGTCTATTGATCCTATTCTGCGCCGATGATTAAGTCAATTAAGCAGCGAATTGGGCCAATATATTTTGGGATGGCACTTTCGTAACTATTTGAGCAATTTTTTTTGAAAGTCCATTTTCCTTGGATTTTGAAGGATAAAGATGGTGGATTCGTCCTGATGCTATTCTGCAACGACGATTAAGTCCATCCAGGGCCAATTTTGGCGGATTTCTTCCGGGTCCATTTTTGCAGACTCCAAATGGGTACCATCACAGATTTCGGGCAATTTTTACGAAATGCAATTTTCTTTCGATTTTGGAGGCTACAGATCACGAATTCGGCTCGAGGCTATTCTCCACCGATAATATAGTCTATTGATCCTATTCTGCGTCGGTGATTAAGTCAATTAAGCACCGAATTGGGCCAATATATTTTGGGATGGCATTTTCGGAATTATTTGAGCAATTTTTTTTTGAAAGGCCATTTTACTTGGATTTTGAAGGATAAAGATGGTGGATTCGGCCTGAGGCTATTCTTCAACGATGATTAAGTCCATCCAGGGCCAATTTGAGCGGATTTCTTCTGGGTCCATTTTTAGCAGAATCCAAAGGGGTAACATAACCCATTTTGGACGATTTTTCCGAAATGCTATTTTCTTTCGATTTTGGAGGCTACAAATCACTGATTCGGCTCGAGTCTATTCTCCACCGATAAAAAAGTCTATTGATCCTATTCTGCGCCGATGATTAAGTTAATTAAGCACCGAATATGGCCAATATATTTTGGGATGGCATTTTCGTAATTATTTGTGGAATTTTTTTTTGAAAGGCCATTTTCCTTGGATTTTGAAGGATAAAGATGGTGGATTCAGCAAGAGGCTATTCTTCAACGACGATTAAGTCCATCCAGGGCCAATTTTGGCGGATTTCTTCCGGGTCCATTTTTGGCAGACTCCAACTGGGTACCATCACAGATTTCGGGTGATTTTTCCAAAATGCCATTTTCTATCGATTTTGGAGGCTACAGATCACGGATTTGGCTCGAGGCTATTCTCCACCGATAATAAAGTCTATTGATCCTATTCTGCGCCGATGATTAAGTTAATTAAGCACCGAATATGGCCAATATATTTTGGGATGGCATTTTCGTAATTATTTGTGGAATTTTTTTTTTGAAAGGCCATTTTGCTTGGATTTTGAAGGATAAAGATGGTGGATTCGGCCAGAGGCTATTCTTCAACGACGATTAAGTATATCCAGGGCCAATTTGGGCTGATTTCTTCCGGGTCCATTTTTGGCAGACTCCAAAGGGGTACCATCACAGATTCTGGGTAATTTTTCCGAAATGTCATTTTATTTCGATTTTGGAGGCTACAGATCACGGATTTGGCTCGAGGCTATTCTCCACTGATAATAAAGTCTATTGATCTCATTCTGCGCCGATGATTAAGTTAATTAAGCACCGAATATCGCCAATATATTTTTGGATGGCATTTTCGTAATTATTTGAGCAATTTTGTTTGAAAGGCCATTTTCCTTGGATTTTGAAGTATATAGATGGTGTATTCGGTCTGAGGCTATTCTTCAACGACGATTAAGTCCATCCAGGGCCAATTTGGGCGGATTTCTTCCGGGTCCATATTTGGTAGACTCCAAAGGGGTACCATCACAGATTTCGGGCGATTTTTCCGAAATGCCATTTTCTTTTGATTTTGGAGGCTACAGATCACGGATTCGACTCGAGGCTATTTCTCCACCGATAATAAAGTCTGTTGATCCTATTCTGTAGGGCTGGTAATCGGTTCGGTTACTGGTTAACCGGTAACCGATTATCCGGTTAACGGTATACCGCCAGCATCAAAATGGAAACCGAGAACCGGTACCAATTTCTAACCGGTTAACTGAATAACCGAATAGCCGGTTACCGGTTACCACCGGTTATACCGAGAAACCGAGAGGGAGTGCGGAGATATCTTTGCTTCCTCTTCAGTCTTCTCATCGCTTCGTCTTTCTCTTCTCCCTTCAATCCGACCAACACCAGATGCTTCTTCACCTTCTTCTTTCCCTCTTCATCAACAACCAACATTCTCTCCTCCTCCCTCCCATCCTCCGCCAAAGCCAATCTCCCCACTTCCTCACCATCTTCCTTCGACCCACCCCCTCATCTGCATGCCTCATTTGATTCCGCCGGATCGAGGCCAATCGACTCCCCGCTGTCGTTTCTTGGTCGGCTACTGTCTCGCCATCCGCATCGCAGCGGCAGAAGTGACAGATTGCATCGCATGCAGTCATCCGCGGAGAGAGTTCTGACTTTTGAGGAGGATGAGAGGAACATGGCAACTAGGCAAGGGAATCGATCCTTAGTTCCTTACCTATGGAGCTCGATCAGTCCTGCTGGATCTCCACGGCAGTGGCGGGTGCTGGAGATGATTGAGGGAAAGAGGGCACGGCGTCGCCGGCGACTGGGAAGAGGAGGGAAGGACAGGGGAGGCCGGAGGCGAAGTCGCAGAGCGACGAACAAGGGAGGCGGAGTCGAGTCGGAGAGGCGGAGGCTGAGACGCGAAGATTCGGAGAGTCGCAGAGATGGGAGGCGCCCGGCGGAATCGGAGTCGGCGAGGGAAGGGGTAGTTTGAATCGGAGTCGGAGTCGTCGTCTCGTCGTCGTCTGTGTCTATTCTGTCGATGTGGGGACTGGAACTTTGATTTTCAGTTTTGGAATGGCGAAGAATCGAAGTTGAAGTCGTCGTCTCGTCGTCGTCAGTGTCTGTTCTGTCGATTTTGGCGAGGAAGACGGTTGGATTGGACAAGACTCGACACCCCAGTGGTGGATTAGGGTTGGGGCATCCTGCAGAAACGTCGGCATTTTACCGTCCCAGACGGTATCGGTTTACCGAATACCCGTCGGTATTTACCGATAATGGAGACGGTATACCGTGACCCACCCAAACGCTGCCGACAACCGACACCGCCGGTTATCGGTTTACCGGTAACCGTTGATTATTGGTACGGTTACCGGTTAAACCGATAACCGGATAACCGTTTGTCACCCCTACTATTCTGCGCCGATGATAAAGTCAATTAAGCACCGGATTGGGCCAATATATTTTGGGATGGCATTTTCGTAAATATTTGAGCAATTTTTTTTGAAAAGCCATTTTCCTTGGATTTTGAAGGATAAAGATGGTGGATTCGGCCTGAGGCTATTCTTCAACGACGATTCAGTCCATCCAGGGCCAATTTGTGCGAATTTGTTCTGGGTCCATTTTTGGCAGACTCCAAAGGGGTACCATCACATATTTCGAGCGATTTTTCCGAAATGCAATTTTCTTTCGATTTTGGAGGCTACAAATCACGGATTCGGATCGAGGCTATTCTCCACCGATAATAAAGTCTATTGATCCTATTCTGCGCCGATGATAAAGTCAATTAAGCACCGAATTGGGCCAATATATTTTGGGATGGCATTTTCGTAATTATTTGAGCAATTGTTTTTTGAAAGGCCATTTTCCTTGGATTTTGAAGGATAAAGATGGTGGATTCGGCCAGAGGCTAATCGTCAACGACGATTAAGTCTATCTAGGGCCAATTTAGGCGGATTTCTTCCGGGTCCATTTTTTGCAGACTCCAAAGGGGTACAATCACAGATTTCGGGCGATTTTTACGAAATGCCATCTTCTTTCGATTTTGGAGGCTACAGATCAAGGATTCGGCTCGAGGCTATTCTCCACCGATAATAAAGTCTATTGATCCTATTCTGCGCCAATGATTAAGTCAATTAAGCAGCGAATTGGGCCAATATATTTTGGGATGGCACTTTCGTAATTATTTGAGCAATTTTTTTTGAAAGTCCATTTTCCTTGGATTTTGAAGGATAAAGATTTTGGATTCGTCCTGATGCTATTCTGCAACGACCATTAAGTCCATCCAGGGCCAATTTTGGCGGATTTCTTCCGGGTCCATTTCTGCAGACTCCAAAGGGGTACCATCACTGATTTCGGGCAATTTTTACGAAATGCAATTTTCTTTCGATTTTGGAGGCTACAGATCACGAATTCGGCTCGAGGCTATTCTCCACCGATAATAAAGTCTATTGATCCTATTCTGCGTCGGTGATTAAGTCAATTAAGCACCGAATTGGGCCAATATATTTTGGAATGGCATTTTCGGAATTATTTGAGCAATTTTTTTTTTGAAAGGCCATTTTACTTGGATTTTGAAGGATAAAGATGGTGGATTCGGCCTGAGGCTATTCTTCAACGACGATTAAGTCCATCCAGGGCCAATTTGGGCGGATTTCTTCTGGGTCCATTTTTAGCAGACTCCAAAGGGGTACCATCACTGATTTTGGACGATTTTTCCGAAATGCCATTTTCTTTCGATTTTGGAGGCTACAAATCACTGATTCGGCTCGAGGCTATTCTCCACCGATAAAAAGTCTATTGATCCTATTCTGCGCCGATGATTAAGTTAATTAAGCACCGAATATGGCCAATATATTTTGGGATGGCATTTTCGTAATTATTTGTGGAATTTTTTTTGAAAGGCCATTTTCCTTGGATTTTGAAGGATAAAGATGGTGGATTCGGCAAGAGGCTATTCTTCAACGACGATTAAGTCCATCCAGGGCCAATTTTGGCGGATTTCTTCCGGGTCCATTTTTGGCAGACTCCAAGGGGGTACAATCACAGATTTCGAGTGATTTTTCCAAAATGCCATTTTCTTTCGATTTTGGAGGCTACAGATCACGGATTTGGCTCGAGGCTATTCTCCACCGATAATAAAGTCTATTGATCCTATTCTGCGCCGATGATTAAGTTAATTAAGCACCGAATATGGCCAATATATTTTGGGATGGTATTTTCGTAAATATTTGAGCAATTTTTTTTGAAATGCCATTTTCCTTGGATTTTGAAGGATAAAGATGGTGGATTCGGCCTGAGGCTATTCTTCAACGACGATTAAGTCCATCCAGGGCCAATTTGGGCGGATTTGTTCCGGGTCCATTTTTGGCAGACTCCAAAGGGGTACCATCACATATTTCGGGCGATTTTTCCGAAATGCAATTTTCTTTCGATTTTGGAGGCTACAGATCACGGTGGGATGGCATTTTCGTAATTATTTGAGCAATTGTTTTATGAAAGGCCATTTTCCTTGGATTTTGAAGGATAAAGATGGTGGATTCGGCCAGAGGCTATTCTTCATCGACGATTAAGTACATCCAAAGACAATTTGGGCGGATTTCTTCTGGGTCCATTTTTGGCAGACTCCATAGGGGTACCATCACAGATTTCGGAAGATTTTTCCGAAATGCCATTTTCATTCTATTTTCGAGGCTACAGATCACGGATTCGGCTCGAGGATATTCTCCACCGATTATAAAGTATATTGACCCTATTTTGCGCCGATGATTAAGTCAATTAAGCACCGAATATGGCTAATATATTTTGGGATGGCATTTTCGTAATTATTTGATTAATTATTTTTTTAAGCTTATTTTCCTTCGATTTTGAAGGATAAAGATGGTGGATTCGGTCCGAGGCTATTCTTCAACGACTATTAAGTCCATCCACGGCCAATTTGGGCGGATTTCTTCCGGGTCCATTTTTGGCAGACTCCAAAGGGGTACCATCACAGATTTCGGGCGATTTTTCCGAAATGCCATTTTCTTTCGATTTTGGAGGCTACAGATCACGTATTTGGCTCGAGGCTATTTTCCACCGATAATAAAGTGTATTGATCCTATTCTGCGCCGATGATTAAGTCAATTAAACACCGAATTGGGCCAATATATTTTGGGATTGCATTTTCATAATTATTTGAGCAATTTTTTTTTGGAAGGCCATTTTCCTTGGATTTTGAAGGATAAATATGGTGGATTCGGCCAGAGGCTATTCTTCAACGACGATTAAGTACATCCAAAGACAATTTGGGTGGATTTCTTCCGGGTCCATTTGTTGCAGACTCCAAAGGGGTAACATCACAGATTTCGGGCGATTTTTACGAAAGGCCATCTTCTTTCGATTTTGGAGGCTACAGATCACGGATTCGGCTCTAGGCTATTCTCCACCGATAATAAAGTCTATTGATCCAATCCTGCGCCGATGATTAAGTCAATTAAGCAGCGAATTGGGCCGATATATTTTGGGATGGCACTTTAGTAATTATTTGAGCATTTTTTTTTTTGAAAGTCCATTTTCCTTGGATTTTGAAGGATAAAGATGGTGGATTCGGCCTGATGCTATTCTGCAACGACGATTAAGTCCATCCAGGGCCAATTTCGGCGGATTTCTTCCGGGTCCATTTTTGCAGACTCTAAAGGGGTACCATCACAAATTACGGGCAATTTTTCCGAAATGCAATTTTCTTCCGATTTTGGAGGCTACAGATCACGGATTCGGCTCGAGGCTATTCTCCACCGATAATAATGTCTATTGATCCTATTCTGCGCCGATGATAAAGTTAATTAAGCACCGAATTGGGCCAATATATTTTGGGATGGCATTTTCGTAATTATTTGAGCAATTGTATTTTGAAAGGCCATTTTCCTTGGATTTTGAAGGATAAATATGGTGGATTCGGCCAGAGGCTATTCTTCAACGACGATTAAGTACATCCAAAGACAATTTGGGCGGATTTCTTCCGGGTCCATTTTTGGCAGACTCCAAAGGGGTACCCTCACAGATTTCGGACGATTTTTCCGAAATGCCATTTTCTTTCTATTTTCGAGGCTACAGATCATTGGTTCGGCTCGAGGATATTCTCCACCGATTATAAAGTATATTGACCCTATTTTGCGCCGATGATTAAGTCAATTAAGCACCGAATATGGCTAATATATTTTGGGATGGCATTTTCGTAATTAATTGATTAATTTTTTTTAAAGGCCATTTTCCTTGGATTTTGAAGGATAAAGATGGTGGATTCGGCCTGAGGCTATTTTTCAACGACGATTAAGTCCATCCAGGGCCAATTTGGGCGGATTTCTTCTAGGTCCATTTTTAGCAGAATCCAAAGGGGTAACATAACCCATTTTGGACGATTTTTCCGAAATGCCATTTTCTTTCGATTTTGGAGGCTACAAATCACTGATTCGGCTCGAGTCTATTCTCCACCGATAAAAAAGTCTATTGATCCTATTCTGCGCCGATGATTAAGTTAATTAAGCACCGAATATGGCCAATATATTTTGGGATGGCATTTTCGTAATTATTTGTGGAATTTTTTTTGAAAGGCCATTTTCCTTGGATTTTGAAGGATAAAGATGGTGGATTCGGCCAAAGGCTATTCTTCAACGACAATTAAGTCCATCCAGGGCCAATTTGGGCAGATTTCTTCCGGGTCCATTTTTGGCAGACTCCAAAGGGGTACCATCACTGATTTCGGGCGATTTTTCCGAAATGCTATTTTCTTTCGATTTTGGAGGCTACAGATCACGGATTTGGCTCGAGGCTATTCTCCACCGATAATAAAGTCTATTGATCCTATTCTGCGCCGATGATTAAGTCATTTAAGGACCGAATTGGGCCAATATATTTTTGGATGGCATTTTCGTAATTATTTTGAAAGGCCATTTTCCTTGGATTTTGAAGGATAATGATTGTGGATTTGGCCTGAGGCTATTCTTCAACGAGGATTAAGTCCATCCAGGGCAGATTTCTTCCGGTTCCATTTTTGGCAGACTCTAAAGGGGTACCATCACAGATTTCGGGCGATTTTTCCGAAATGCCATTTTCTATCGATTTTGGAGGCTACAGATCACGGATTCGGCTCGAGGCTATTCTCCACCGATAATAAAGTCTATTGATCCTATTCTGCGCCGGTGATTAAGTCAATTAAGGACCGAATTGGGCCAATATATTTTTGGATGGCATTTTCGTAATTATTTGAGCAAATATTTTTTTGAAAGACCATATTCCTTTGATTTTGAAGGATAAAGTTGGTGGATTCGGCGTGAGGCTATTCTTCAACGACGATTAAGTACATCTAGGGCCAATTTGGGCGGATTTCTTCCGGGTCCATTTTTGGCAGACTCCAAAGTGCTAACATCACAGATTCCGGATGATTTTTCCGAAATGTCATTTTCTTTCGATTTTGGAGGCTACAGATCATAGATTCGGCTCGAGGCTATTCTCCACCAATAATAAAGTCTATTGATCCTATTCTGCGCCGATGATTAAGTTAATTAAGCACCGAATATGGCCAATATATTTTGGGATGACAATTTCGTAATTATTTGAGGAATTTTTTTTTGAAACGCCATTTTGCTTGGATTTTGAAGGATAAAGATGGTGGATTCGGCCAGCGCCTATTCCTCAACGACGATTAAGTCCATCCAGGGCCAATTTGGGCGGATTTTTTCCGGGTCCATTTTTGGCAGTCTCCAAAGGGGTACCATCACTGATTTCGGGCGATTTTCCGAAATGCTATTTTCTTTCGATTTTGGTGGCTATAGATCACGGATTTGGCTCGAGGCTATTCTCCACCGATAATAAAGTCTATTTATCCTATTCTGCGCCGGTGATTAAGTCAATTTAGCACCGAATTGGGCCAATATATTTTGGAAGGCATTTTCGTAATTATTTGAGCAATTTTTTTTGAAAGGCCATTTTCCTTTGATTTAGAAGGATAAAGATGGTGGATTCGGCCTGAGGCTATTCTTCAATGACGATTAAGTACATCCAGGGCCAATTTGGGCGGATTTCTTCCGGGTCCATTTTTGGCAGACTCCAAAGGGGTACCATCACAGATTTCGGGTCATTTTTCCGAAATGCCATTTTGTTTCGATTTTGGTGGCTACAGATCACAGATTCGGCTTGAGGCAATTCTCCACCGATAATAAAGTCTATTGATCCTATTCTGCGCCGATGATTAAGTTAATTAAGCACCAAATATGGCCAATATATTTTGGGATGGCATTTTCGTAATTATTTGAGGAATTTATTTTTGAAACGCCATTTTGCTTGGATTTTGAAGGATAAAGATGGTGGATTCGGCAGAGGCTATTCTTCAACGACGATTAAGTCCATCCAGGGCCAATTTGGGCGGATTTCTTTCGTGTCCATTTTTTGCAGACTCCAAAGGGGGTACCATCACAGATTTCGGGCGATTTTTCTGAAATGCCATTTTCTTTCAATTTTGGAGGCTACAGATCACGGATTCGGCTCGAGGCTATTCTCCACCGATAATAAAGTCTATTGATCCTATTCTGCGCCGATGATTAAGTCAATTAAGCACCGAATTGGGCCAATATATTTTGGGATGGTGACTCACTCCTACTGTCACTCTAGGAATTGGCTAAGTGTAACCACTTCCTAAAGTGTAGTATAGCGGGTTTTGGTTTTAATGTCAACCCGGGTCCTAGATTTGATGACTACTCGGTGAATACTTGTTATCTAGCAATGAAACTGTATTGGAGGTCTAAATTAACAAACAAGCAAAGCAACTAAACGGTTGTTTTCAGGTTACGAGAGGTCACCCGGATATGGTTTCCCCTAGACCGCAGTTAAGCCGGATTGCAATTACCAAGTTCAATTTCTATGATAGTTATACTGCGGAAGGTTCTTAAGCAGTCTGAAGTCTCGACTAAAGGTGTCCAGACCCTCTCAATCTGAGTCTCTAGCGGGCGACTAACCTCCACCGGAGTAAACAGATTGAGGCCCTAACGAACAAAACCTCCACTACCGAAGTAAATTCGGTTCAAAATAGTGAGTTGGCTCCTCGACTAAAGTCACCAATTCCCTACCTTCAATCAAGGATGCTCTATCAACCTAGGCAGATATTCTCATTCTAGGTTAAAGCAGGAACAAGAGGAATTTGATCAGGATTCAGGCCATTCAATCATTCAAACCTCAATTGAATATAATCAAATCATAGAATCAGTACTTGGGTTCATACAATCAAACCTAACATACAAATCTAGGGTTTCCCGTACCCAGATGAATGGGAGAACTACTCCATGGAGAAAGAAGCAAAAGCAGATTCAGACGCGGAAATCATACTGTGAAGGATAGATTTCTGCTCCTGGACGTTGATCGGCACTCCTCCAAGCTCAAGCCAAGCTCCAATGGTGATGAAGATCAAGCTAGGGCACTTGGGAACTCTTGTTCATCGATTTCTCTCTCTAGGAATCGCTCTGTCTCTCTAAAACTCGAATCCCCTCCTCTTTTGGCCGAAATCTGCCTAAAAGGGCATCACTGGGCAAAACACGGTCGAGGGCACGACCGTGTTCTGCTCCAGCCCGCCCGTGCCCTTGCCACGTGGTAAATACACGGCCAGCCTTTGGGGAAAACACGGCCGTGTTTGATGATGGACACGGCCGTGTTCTGGATCAGTCCCGCCCGTGTTTTGAGCTAGTGTTTGTCAGTCTTGGATCAAGCCTCGGCAGTAAAAACACGGTCCAGGAATACGGCCGTGTTTTGTTTTAGGCGTGCCCGTGTTTTGGCTCCGGCTCGACCGAATGACTTCCGAATGCCTCGAAACTCGTGCTTAGCCTTTCCTTCGACGTCTGGGACCTGACATATGACAAAGTAGCACAACCCGGCGTAAAATAGGCAAAAAATACACGACTATGCCCCTCAAACGGATAAGAACTAAGGGTACAAATATGTGCAATTACATCGTTATCAGATGGCATTTTCGTAATTATTTGAGCAAAATTTTTTTTTGAAATGCCGTTTTCCTTGGATTTTGAAGGATAAAGATGGTGGATTCGGCCCTAGGCTATTCTTCAACGACGATTAAGTCCATCCAGGGCCAATTTTGGCGGATTTCTTTCGGGTCCATTTTTGGCAGACTCCAAAGGGGTACCATCACCGATTTCGGACGATTTTTCCGAAATGCCATTTTCTTTCTATTTTGGTGGCTACAGATCACTGATTCGGCTCGAGACTCTTCTCCACCGATAACAAAGTCTATTGATCCTATTCTGCGCCGATGATTAAGTTAATTAAGCATCGAATATGGCCAATATATTTTTGGATGGCATTTTCGTAATTATTTGAGCAATTTTTTTTGAAAGGCCATTTTCCTTGGATTTTGAAAAATAAAGATGGTGGATTCGGTCTGAGGCTATTCTTCAACGACGATTAAGTCCATCCAGGGACAATTTGGGCGGATTTCTTCCGGGTCCATTTTTGGCAGACTCCAAAGGGGTACCATCACAAATTTCGGGCGATTTTTCCGAAATGCCATTTTCTTTCGATTTTGGAGGCTACATATCACGAATTCACCTCGAGGCTATTCTCCACTGACAATAAAGTCTATTGATCCTATTCTGCGCCGATGATAAAGTCAATTAAGCACCGGATTGGGCCAATATATTTTGGGATGGCATTTTCGTAAATATTTGAGCAATTGAAAGGCCATTTTCCTTGGATTTTGAAGGATAAAGATGGTGGATTCGGCTTGAGGTTATTCTTCAACGACGATTAAGTCTATCCAGGCCAATTTGGGCGGATTTGTTGCGGGTCCATTTTTGGCAAACTCCAAAGGGGTACCATCACATATTTCGGGCGATTTTTCCGAAATGCAATTTTCTTTCGATTTTGGAGGCTACAGATCACGGATTCGGCTCGAGGCTATTCTCCACCGATAATAAAATCTATTGATCCTATTCTGCGCCGATGATTAAGTCAACTAAGCACCGAATTGGGCCAATATATTTTGGGATGGCATTTTCGTAATTATTTGAGCATTTTTTTTTGAAAGGTCATTTTTCTTTGATTTTGAAGGATAAAGATGGTGGATTCAACCTGAGGCTATTCTTCAACGACGATTAAGTCCATCTAGGGCCAAAATGTGCGGATTTCTTCCGGTTCCATTTTTGGCAAACTCCAAAGGGGTACCATCACAGATTTCAGGCGATTTTTGCGAAATGCCATTTTCTTTCGATTTTGGAGGCTACAGATCACTGATTCTGCTCGAGGCTATTTTCCACCGATAATAAAGTCTATCGATCCTATTATGCGCCGATGATAAAGTCAATTAAGCACCGGATTGGGCCAATAAATTTTGGGATGTCATTTTCGTAAATATTTGAGCAATTTTTATTGAAAGGCCATTTTCGTTGAATTTTGATGGATAAAGATGGTGGATTCGGCCTGAGGCTATTCTTCAACGACGATTAAATCCATCCAGGGCCAATTTGGGTGGATTTGTTCCGGGTCCATTTTTGGCAGACTCCAAAGGGGTAACATCACAGATTTCGGGCGATTTTTCCGAAATGCAATTTTCTTTCGATTTTGGAGGCTACAGATCACAGATTTGACTCAAGGCTATTCTCCACCAATAATAAAGTCTATTGATCCTATTCTGCGCCGATGATTAAGTCAATTAAGCACCGAATTGGGCCAATATATTTCGGGATGGCATTTTTGTAATTATTTGAGCAATTTTAATTTTTGAAAGGCCATTTTCCTTGGATTTTGAAGGATAAAAATGGTGGATTCGGCCTGAGCCTATTCTTCAACGACGATTAAGTCCATCAAGGGACGATTTGGGCGGATTTCTTCCGGGTCCATTTTTGGCAGACTCCAAAGGGGTACCATCACAAATTTCGGGCGATTTTTCCGAAATGCCTTTTTCTTTCGATTTTGGAGGCTACAGATCACGGATTCGTCTCGAGGCTATTCTGCACCGATAATAAAGTCTATTGATCCTATTCTGCGCCGATGATTAAGTTAATTAAGCACCGAATTGGGCCAATATATTTTGGGATGGTATTTTCGTAATTATTGGAGTAAATTTTTTTTTTGAAAGGCCATTTTCCTTGGATTTTGAAGGATAAAGATGGTGGATTCGGTCTGAGGCTATTCTTCAACAACGATTAAGTCCCTCCAGGGCCAATTTCGGCGGATTTCTTCCGAGTCCATTTTTGTCAGACTCCAAAAGGGTACCATCACAGATTTCGGGCGATTTTTCCGAAATGCCATTTTCTTTCGATTTTGGAGGTTACATATCACGGATTTGGCTCGAGGCTATTCTCCACCGATAATAAAGTCTATTGATCCAATTCTGCGCCGATGATATAGTCAATTAAGCACCGGATTGAGCCAATATATTTTGGGATGGCTTTTTCGTAAATATTTGAGCAATTTTTTTTGAAAGGCCATTTTCTTTGGATTTTGAAGGATAAAGATGGTGGATTCGGCCTGAGGCTATTATTTAAAGACGATTAAGTCCATCAAGAGCCAATTTGGGCGGATTTGTTCGGGTCCATTTTTGGCAGAATCCAAAGGGGTACCATCACAGATTTCTGGCGATTTTTCCGAAATGCAATTTTCTTTCGATTTTGGAGGCTACAGATCACGGATTTGGCTCGAGGCTATTCTCCACCGATAATAAAGTCTATTGATCCTATTCTGCGCCGATGATTAAGTCAATTAAGCACTGGATTGTGCCAATATATTTTGGGATTGCATTTTCGTAAATATTTGAGCTTTTTTTTTAAAGACCATTTTTCTTGGATTTTAAAGGATAAAGATGGTGGATTCGGCCTGAGGCTATTCTTCAACGACGATTAAGTGCATCCAGGGCCAATTTGGGCGGATTTGTTCCGTGTCTATTTTGGGCAGACTCCAAAGGGGTACCATCACAGGTTTCGTACGATTTTTCCGAAATGTAATTTTCTTTTGATTTTGGAGGCTACAGATCACGGATTCGGCTCGAGGCTATTCTCCACCGATAATAAAGTCTATTGATCCTATTCTGCGCCGATGATTAAGTCAATTAAGCACGGAATTGGGCCAATATATTTTGGGATCGCATTTTCGTAATTATTTGAGCAATTTTTTTTTTTGAAAGGCCATTTTTCTTGGATTTTTAAGGATAAAGATGGTGGATTCGGCCTGAGCCTATTCTTCAACGACGATTAAGTCCATCCAGGGCCAATTTGGGCGGATTTCTTCCGGGTCCATTTTTGTCAGACTCCAAAGGGGTACCATCACAGATTTCGGGCGATATTTCCGAAATGCCATTTTCTTTCGATTTTGGAGGCTACAGATCACGGATTCGGCTTGAGGCTATTCTCCACCAATAGTAAAGTCTATTGATCCTATTCTGCGCCGATGATTAAGTCAATTAAGCACCGAATTGGGTCAATATATTTTGGGATGGCATATTCGTAATTATTTGAGCAAATTTTTTTTTTGAAAGGCCATTTTCCTTGGATTTTGAAGGATAAAGATGGCCGATTCGGCCTGAGGCTATTCTTCAACGATGATTAAGTCCATCCAGGGCCAATTTGGGCGGATTTCTTCCGGGTCCATTTTCGGCAGACTCCAAAGGGGTAACATCACAGATTTCGGGCGATTTTTCCGAAATGCCATTTTCTTTCGATTTTGGAGGCTACAGATCACGGATTCGGCTCGAGGCTATTCTCCACCAATAGTAAAGTCTATTGATCCTATTCTGCGCTGATGATTAAGTCAATTAAGCACCGAATTAGGTCAATATATTTTGGGATGGTATTTTCGTAATTATTTGAGCAATTTTTTTTGAAAGGCCATTTTCCTTGAATTTTGAAGGATAAAGATGGTGGATTCGGCCTGAGCCTATTCTTCAACGACGATTAAGTCTATCCAGGGCCAATTTGGGCGGATTTCTTTC
Organism: Linum trigynum; assembly: GCA_964030455.1. NCBI lineage: Eukaryota > Viridiplantae > Streptophyta > Magnoliopsida > Malpighiales > Linaceae > Linum > Linum trigynum. The sequence continues at coordinate 69,727,370 of OZ034819.1, forward strand.
GGGTCCATTTTTGTCAGACTCCAAAGGGGTACCATCACAGATTTCGGGCGATATTTCCGAAATGCCATTTTCTTTCGATTTTGGAGGCTACAGATCACGGATTTGGCTCGAGGCTATTCTCCACCGATAATAAAGTCTATTGATCCTATTCTGCGCCGATGATTAAGTCAATTAAGCACCGGATAGGGCCAATATATTTTGGGATTGCATTTTCGTAATTATTTGAGCAAATTTTTTTTATTGAAATGCCATTTTCCTGTGATTTTGAAGGATAGAGATGGTGGATTTGGCCTGAGGCTATTCTTCAACGACGATTAAGTCCATCCAGGGCCAATTTGGGCGGATTTCTTCCGGGTCCATTTTTGGCAGACTCCAAAGGGGTACCCATAACAGATTTCGTGCGATTTTTCGGAAATGCAATTTTCTTTCGATTTTGGAGGCTACAGATCATGGATTTGGCTCGAGACTATTCTCCACCGATAATAAAGTCTATTGATCATATTCTACTCCGACGATTAAGTCAATTAAGTACCGAATTGGGCCAACATATTTTGGGATGGCAATTTCGTAATTATTTGAGCAATTTTTTTTGAAAGGCCATTTTCCTTGGATTTTGAAGGATAAAGGTGGTGGATTCGGCCACAGCCTATTCTTCAACGACAATTAAGTCCATCCAGGGCCAATTTGGGCAGATTTCTTCCAGATCCATTTTTGGCAGACTCCAAAGGGGTACCATCACAGATTTCAGGCGATTTTTCCGAAATGCCATTTTCTTTCGATTTTGGAGGCTACAGATCACGGATTTGGCTCGAGGCTATTCTCCACCGATAATAAAGTCTATTGATCGTATTTTGCGCCAATGATTAAGTCAATTAAGCACCGAATTGGGCCAATATATTTTGAGATGGCATTTTCGTAATTATTTGAGCAATTTTTTTTTTGAAAGGCCATTTTCCTTGGATTTTGAAGGATAAAGATGGTGGATTCGGCCTGAGGCTATTCTTCAATGACGATTAAGTCCATCCAGGGCCAATTTGGGCGGATTTCTTCCGGGTCCATTTTTGGCAGACTCCAAAGGGGTACCATCACAAATTTCAGGCGATTTTTCCGAAATGCCATTTTCTTTCTATTTTGGAGGCTACAGATCACGGATTCGGCTCGAGGCTATTCTCCACCGATAATCAAGTCTATTGATCCTATTCTGCGCCAATGATTAAGTCAATTAAGCACCGAATTGGGCCAATATATTTTGGGATCGCATTTTCGTAATTATTTGAGCAATTTTTTTTTTGAAATGCCATTTTCCTTTGATTTTGAAGGATAAAGATCGTGGATTCGGCCTGAGGCTATTCTTCAACGACGATTAAGTCCATCCAGGGCCAATTTGGGCGGATTTCTTCCAGGTCCATTTTTGGCACACTCCAAAGGGGTACCATCACAGATTTCGGGCGATATTTCCGAAATTCCATTTTCTTTCGATTTTGGAGGCTACAGATCACGGATTCGGCTTGAGGCTATTCTCCACCAATAGTAAAGTCTATTGATCCTATTCTGCGCCGATGATTAAGTCAATTAAGCACCGAATTGGGTCAATATATTTTGGGATGGCATATTCGTAATTATTTGAGCAAATTTTTTTTTTGAAAGGCCATTTTCCTTGGATTTTGAAGGATAAAGATGGCCGATTCGGCCTGAGGCTATTCTTCAACGATGATTAAGTCCATCCAGGGCCAATTTGGGCGGATTTCTTCCGGGTCCATTTTCGGCAGACTCCAAAGGGGTAACATCACAGATTTCGGGCGATTTTTCCGAAATGCCATTTTCTTTCGATTTTGGAGGCTACAGATCACGGATTCGGCTCGAGGCTATTCTCCACCAATAGTAAAGTCTATTGATCCTATTCTGCGCTGATGATTAAGTCAATTAAGCACCGAATTAGGTCAATATATTTTGGGATGGTATTTTCGTAATTATTTGAGCAATTTTTTTTGAAAGGCCATTTTCCTTGAATTTTGAAGGATAAAGATGGTGGATTCGGCCTGAGGCTATTCTTCGACGACGATTAAGTCCATCCAGGGCCAATTTGGGCGGATTTCTTCCGGGTCCATTTTTGGCAGACTCCAAAGGGGTACCATCATAGATTTCATGCGATTTTTCCGAAATGCCATTTTCTTTCTATTTTGGAGGCTACAGATCACGGATTCGGCTCGAGGCTATTGTCCACCGATAATCAAGTCTATTGATCCTATTCTGCGCCGATGATTAAGTCAATTAAGCACCGAATTGGGCCAATATATTTTGGGATCGCATTTTCGTAATTATTTGAGCAATTTTTTTTTGAAATGCCATTTTCCTTTGATTTTGAAGGATAAAGATGGTGGATTCGGCCTGAGGCTATTCTTCAACGACGATTAAGTCCATCCAGGGCCAATTTGGGCGGATTTCTTCCGGGTCCATTTTTGGCAGACTCCAAAGGGGTACCATCACAGATTTCGGGCGATATTTCCGAAATTCCATTTTCTTTCGATTTTGGAGGCTACAGATCACGGATTCGGCTCGAGGCTATTCTCCACCAATAATAAAGTCTATTGATCCTATTCTGCGCCGATGATTAAGTCAATTAAGCACCGAATTGGGCCAATATATTTTGGGATGGCATTTTCGTAATTATTTGAGCAACTTTTTTTTGAAAGGCCATTTTCCTTGGATTTTGAAGGATAAAGATGGTGGATTCGGCCTGAGGCTATTCTTCAACGACGATTAAGTCCATCCAGGGCCAATTTTGACGGATTTCTTCCGGTCCATTTTTGGCAGACTCCAAAGGGGTACCATTACCGATTTCGGAAGATTTTTCCGAAATGCCATTTTCTTTCTATTTTGGAGGCTACAGATCACTGATTCGGTTCGAGGCTATTCTCCACCGATAATAAAGTCTATTGATCATATTCTACGCCGATGATAAAGTCAATTAAGCACCGAATTGGGCCAATATATTTTGGGATGGCATTTTCGAAAATATTTGTGCAATTTTTTTTGAAAGGCCATTTTCCTTGGATTTTGAAGGATAAAGATGGTGGATTTGGCCTGAGGCTATTCTTCAACGACGGTTAAGTCCATCCAGGGCCAATTTGGGCGGATTTCTTCTGGGTCCATTTTTGGCAGACTCCAAAGGGGTACCATCACAGATTTCGGGCCATTTTTTCGAAATGCCATTTTCTTTCGATTTTTGAGGCTATGGATCACGGATGCGGCTCGAGGCCATTCTCCACCTATAACAAAGTCTAATGATCCTATTCTGCGCCGATGATTAAGTCAATTAAGCACTGAATTGGGCCAATATATTTTGGGATGGCATTTTCGTAATTATTTGAGCCATTTTTTTTTGGAAGGCCATTTTCCTGGGATTTTGAAGGATAAAGATTGCGGATTCGGCCTGAGGCTATTCTTGAACGACGATTAAGTCCATCCAGGGCCAATTTGGGCCGATTTCTTCCAGGTCCATTTTTGGCAGACTCCAAAGGGGTACCATCACAGATTTCGGATGATATTTCCGAAAAGCCATTTTCTTTCTATTTTGGAGGCTACTGATCACGGATTTGGCTGGAGGATATTCTCCCCTGATAATAAAGTCTATTGATCCTATTTTGCGCTGAAGATTAAGTCAATTAAGCACCGAATTGGGCCAATAAATTTTGGGATGGCATTTTTGTAATTATTTGGGCAATTTTTTTTTGAAAAGCCATTTTCCTTGGATTTTGAGGGATAAAGATGGTGGATTCGGCCAGAGGCTAATCTTCAACGCTGATTAAGTCCATCTAGGGCCAATTTGGGCGGATTTCTTCCGGGTCCATTTTTGGCAGACTCCAAAGGGGTCCATCATAGATTTCATGCGATTTTTCCGAAATGCCATTTTCTTTCTATTTTGGAGGCTACAGATCACGGATTCGGCTCGAGGCTATTGTCCACCGATAATCAAGTCTATTGATCCTATTATGCGCCGATGATTAAGTCAATTAAGCACCGAATTGGGCCAATATATTTTGGGATCGCATTTTCGTAATTATTTGAGCAATTTTTTTTTGAAAGGCCATTTTCCTTGGATTTTGAAGGATAAAGATGGTGAATTCGGCCTGAGGCTATTCTTCAACGACGATTAAGTCCATCCAGGGCCAATTTTGGCGGATTTCTTCCGGGTCCATTTTTGGCAGACTCCAACGGGGTACCATCACAGATTTCGAGTGATTTTTCCAAAATGCCATTTTCTTTCGATTTTGGAGGCTACAGATCACGGATTTGGCTCGAGGCTATTCTCCACCGATAATAAAGTCTATTGATCCTATTCTGCGCCGATGATTAAGTTAATTAAGCACCGAATATGGCCAATATATTTTGGGATGGTATTTTCGTAAATATTTGAGCAATTTTTTTTGAAATGCCATTTTCCTTGGATTTTGAAGGATAAAGATGGTGGATTCGGCCTGAGGCTATTCTTCAACGACGATTAAGTCCATCCAGGGCCAATTTGGGCGGATTTGTTCCGGGTCCATTTTTGGCAGACTCCAAAGGGGTACCATCACATATTTCGGGCGATTTTTCCGAAATGCAATTTTCTTTCGATTTTGGAGGCTACAGATCACGGATTCGGCTCGAGGCTATTCTCCACCGATAATAAAGTCTATTGATCCTATTCTGCGCCGATGATAAAGTCAATTAAGCACCGAATTGGGCCAATATATTTTGGGATGGCATTTTCGTAATTATTTGAGCAATTGTTTTTTGAAAGGCCATTTTCCTTGGATTTTGAAGGATAAAGATGGTGGATTCGGCCAGAGGCTATTCTTCATCGACGATTAAGTACATCCAAAGACAATTTGGGCGGATTTCTTCTGGGTCCATTTTTGGCAGACTCCATAGGGGTACCATCACAGATTTCGGAAGATTTTTCCGAAATGCCATTTTCTTTCTATTTTCGAGGCTACAGATCACGGATTTGGCTCGAGGATATTCTCCACCGATTATAAAGTATATTGACCCTATTTTGCGCCGATGATTAAGTCAATTAAGCACCGAATATGGCTAATATATTTTGGGATGGCATTTTCGTAATTATTTGATTAATTATTTTTTTAAGCTTATTTTCCTTGGATTTTGAAGGATAAAGATGGTGGATTCGGTCCGAGGCTATTCTTCAACGACTATTAAGTCCATCCACGGCCAATTTGGGCGGATTTCTTCCGGGTCCATTTTTGGCAGACTCCAAAGGGGTACCATCACAGATTTCGGGCGATTTTTCCGAAATGCCAATTTCTTTCGATTTTGGAGGCTACAGATCACGTATTTGGCTCGAGGCTATTTTCCACCGATAATAAAGTGTATTGATCCTATTCTGCGCCGATGATTAAGTCAATTAAACACCGAATTGGGCCAATATATTTTGGGATTGCATTTTCATAATTATTTGAGCAATTTTTTTTTGAAAGGCCATTTTCCTTGGATTTTGAAGGATAAATATGGTGGATTCGGCCAGAGGCTATTCTTCAACGACGATTAAGTACATCCAAAGACAATTTGGGTGGATTTCTTCCGGGTCCATTTTTGGCAGACTCCAAAGGGGTAACATCACAGATTTCGGGCGATTTTTACGAAAGGCCATCTTCTTTCGATTTTGGAGGCTACAGATCACGGATTCGGCTCTAGGCTATTCTCCACCGATAATAAAGTCTATTGATCCAATTCTGCGCTGATGATTAAGTCAATTAATCAGCGAATTGGGCCAATATATTTTGGGATGGCACTTTAGTAATTATTTGAGCATTTTTTTTTTTTTTGAAAGTCCATTTTCCTTGGATTTTGAAGGATAAAGATGGTGGATTCGGCCTGATGCTATTCTGCTACGACGATTATGTCCATCCAGGGCCAATTTCGGCGGATTTCTTCCGGGTCCATTTTTGCAGACTCTAAAGGGGTACCATCACAAATTACGGGCAATTTTTCTGAAATGCAATTTTCTTCCGATTTTGGAGGCTACAGATCACGGATTCGGCTCGAGGCTATTCTCCACCGATAATAATGTCTATTGATCCTATTCTGCGCCGATGATAAAGTCAATTAAGCAACGAATTGGTCCAATATATTTTGGGATGTCATTTTCGTAATTATTTGAGCAATTGTATTTTGAAAGGCCATTTTCCTTGGATTTTGAAGGATAAATAAGGTGGATTCGGCCAGAGGCTATTCTTCAACGACGATTAAGTACATCCAAAGACAATTTGGGCGGATTTCTTCCGGGTCCATTTTTGGCAGACTCCAAAGGGGTACCCTCACAGATTTCGGACGATTTTTCCGAAATGCCATTTTCTTTCTATTTTCGAGGCTACAGATCACGGGTTCGGCTCGAGGATATTCTCCACCGATTATAAAGTATATTGACCCTATTTTGCGCCGATGATTAAGTCAATTAAGCACCGAATATGGCTAATATATTTTGGGATGGCATTTTCGTAATTATTTGATTAATTTTTTTTAAAGGCCATTTTCCTTGGATTTTGAAGGATAAAGATGGTGGATTCGGTCCGAGGCAATTCTTCAACGACGATTAAGTCCATCCACGGCCAATTTGGGCGGATTTCTTCCGGGTCCATTTTTGGCAGACTCCAAAGGAGTAACATCACAGATTTCAAGCGATTTTTCCGAAATGCCATTTTCTTTCGATTTTGGAGGTTACAGATCACGGATTTGGCTCGAGGCTATTTTCCACCGATAATAAAGTGTATTGATCCGATTCTGCGCCGATGATTAAGTCAATTAAACACCGAATTGGGCCAATATATTTTGGGATTGCATTTTCATAATTATTTGAGCAATTTTTTTTTGAAAGGCCATTTTCCTTGGATTTTGAATGATAAAGATGGTGGCTTCGGCCAGAGGCTAATCTTCAACGATGATTAAGTCTATCTAGGGCCAATTTGGGCGGATTTCTTCCGGGTCCATTTTTTGCAGACTCCAAAGGGGTACAATCACAGATTTCGGGCGATTTTTACGAAATGCCATCTTCTTTCGATTTTGGAGGCTACAGATCACGGATTCGGCTCGAGGCTATTCTCCACCGATAATAAAGTCTATTGATCCTATTCTGCGCCGATGATTAAGTCAATTAAGCAGCGAATTGGGCCAATATATTTTGGGATGGCACTTTCGTAATTATTTGAGCAATTCTTTTTGAAAGTCCATTTTCCTTGGATTTTGAAGGATAAAGATGGTGGATTCGTCTTGATGCTATTCTGCAACGACCATTAAGTCCATCCAGGGCCAATTTTGGCGGATTTCTTCCGGGTCCATTTTTGCAGACTCCAAAGGGGTACCATCACAGATTTCGGGCAATTTTTCCGAAATGCAATTTTCTTTCGATTTTGGAGGCTACAGATCACGCATTCGGCTCGAGGCTATTCTCCACCGATAATAAAGTCTATTGATCCTATTCTCCGTCGGTGATTAAGTCAATTAAGCACCGAATTGGGCCAATATATTTTGGGATGGCATTTTCGTAATTATTTGAGCAATTTTTTTTGAAAGTCCATTTTCCTTGGATTTTGAAGGATAAAGATGGTGGATTCGTCTTGATGCTATTCTGCAACGACCATTAAGTCCATCCAGGGCCAATTTTAGCGGATTTCTTCCGGGTCCATTTTTGCAGACTCCAAAGGGGTACCATCACAGATTTTGGGCAATTTTTCCGAAATGCAATTTTCTTTCGATTTTGGAGGCTACAGATCACGCATTCGGCTCGAGGCTATTCTCCACCGATAATAAAGTCTATTGATCCTATTCTCCGTCGGTGATTAAGTCAATTAAGCACCGAATTGGGCCAATATATTTTGGGATGGCATTTTCGGAATTATTTGAGCAATTTTTTTTTTGAAAGGCCATTTTACTTGGATTTTGAAGGATAAAGATGGTGGATTCGGCCTGAGGCTATTCTTCAACGACGATTAAGTCCATCCAGGGCCAATTTGGGCGGATTTCTTCTGGGTCCATTTTTAGCAGACTCCAAAGGGGTACCCTCACCGATTTTGGACAATTTTTCCGAAATGCCATTTTCTTTCGATTTTGGAGGCTACAAATCACTGATTCGGCTCGAGGCTATTCTCCACCGATAAAAAAGTCTATTGATCCTATTATGCGCCGATGATTAAGTTAATTAAGCACCGAATATGGCCAATATATTTTGGGATGGCATTTTCGTAATTATTTGTGAAATTTTTTTTGAAAGGCCATTTTGCTTGGATTTTGAAGGATAAAGATGGTGGATTCGGCCAGAGGCTATTCTTCAACGACGATTAAGTACATCCAGGGCCAATTTTGGCTGATTTCTTCCGGGTCTATTTTTGGCAGACTCCAAAGGGGTACCATCACAGATTCCGGGTGATTTTTCCGAAATGCCATTTTCTTTCGATTTTGGAGGCTACAGATCACGGATTTGGCTCGAGGCTATTCTCCACTGATAATAAAGTCTATTGATCCTATTCTGCGCCGATGATTAAGTTAATTAAGCACCGAATATCGCCAATATATTTTTGGATGGCATTTTCGTAATTATTTTGAAAGGCCATTTTCCTTGGATTTTGAAGGATAATGATGGTGGATTCGGCCTGAGGCTATTCTTCAACGAGGATTAAGTCCATCTAGGGCAGATTTCTTCCGGGTCCATTTTTGGCAGACTCTAAAGGGGTACCATTACACATTTCGGACGAATTCTTGTGAAACTTTAGTGCAGGTCTAAATTAACAAACAAGCAAAGCAACTAAACGGTTGTTTTCAGGTTAAGAGAGGTCACCCGGATATGGTGCCCCCTAGACTGCAGTTAAGCCGGATTTCAATTACCAAGTTCAATTTCTATGATAGTTATACTGCGGAAGGTTCTTAAGCAGTCTGAAGTCTCGACTAAAGGTCTCCAGACCCTCCCAATCTGAGTCTCTAGCGGGCGACTAACTTCCACCGCAGTAAACAGATTGAGGCCCTAACGAACAAAACCTCCACTACCGAAGTAAATTCGGTACAGAATAGTGAGTTGGCTCCTCGACTAAAGTCACCAACTCCCTACCTTCAATCAAGGATGCTCTATCAACCTAGGCAGATATTCTCATTCTAGGTTAAAGCAGAAACAACAGGAATTTGATCAAGATTCATGCCATTCAATCATTCAAACCTCAATTGAATATAATCAAATCATAGAATCAGTACTTGGGTTCATACAATCAAACCTAACATACAAATCTAGGGTTTCCCATACCCAGATGAATGGGAGAACTACTCCATGGAGAAAGAAGCAAAAGCAGATTCAGACGCGGAAATCATACTGTGAAGGATGGATTTCTACTCCTTGACGTTGATCGGCACTCCTCCAAGCTCAAGCCAAGCTCCAATGGTGATGAAGATCAAGCTAGGGCACTTGGGAACTCTTGTTCGTCGCTTTCTCTCTCTAGGAATCGCTCTGTCTCTCTAAAACTCGAATCCCCTACTCTTTTGGCCGGAATTTGCCTAAAAGGGCATCACTGGGAAAAACACGGTCGAGGGCACGGCCGTGTTTTGCTCCAGCCCGCCCGTGCCCTTGCCACATGGTAAATACACGGCCAGCCTTTGGGGAAAACACGGGCGTGTTTGATGATGGACGCAGTCGTGTTCTGGGTCAGTACCGCCCGTGTTTTGAGTTAGTGTTTGTCAGTCTTGGATCAAGCCTCGGCAGTAAAAACACGGTCCAGGAACACGGTCGTGCTTTGTTATAGGCGTGCCCTTGTTTTGGCTCCAACTCGACCGAATGACTTCCGAATGCCCCGAAACTCGTGCTTAGCCTTTCCCTCGACGTCTGGGACCTGACATATGACAAAGTAGCACAACCCGGCGTAAAATAGTCCAAAAACACACGACTATGCCCCTCAAACGGATAAGAACTAGGGGTGCAAATATGTGCAATTACATCATTATCAGATGGCATTTTCGTAATTATTTGAGCAAATTTTTTGTTTTGAATGCCATTTTCCTTGGATTTTGAAGGATAAAGATGGTGGATTCGGCCTTAGGGTATTCTTCAACGACGATTAAGCCCATCCAGGGCCAATTTGGGCGGATTTCTTCCGGGTCCATTTTTGGCAGACTCCAAAGGTGTACCATCACCGATTTCGGACGATTTTTCCGAAATGCCATTTTCTTTCTATTTTGGAGGCTGCAGATCACTGATTCGGCACGAGGCTATTCTCCACCGATAATAAAGTCTATTGATCCTATTCTGCGCCGATGGTTAAGTTAATTAAGCACGGAATATGGCCAAGATATTTTTGGATGGCATTTTCGTAATTATTTGAGCAATTTTTTTGAAAGGCCATTTTCCTTGGATTTTGAAGGATAAAGATGGTGGATTCGGTCTGAGGCTATTCTTTAACGACGATTAAGTCCATCCAGGGACAATTTGGGCGGATTTCTTCCGGGTCCATTTTTGGCAGACTCCAAATGGGTACCATCACAGATTTCGGGCGATTTTTTCGAAATGCCTTTCTTTCGATTTTGGAGGCTACAGATCACGGAATCGGCTCAGGGCTATTCTCCACCGATAATAAAGTCAATTGATCCTATTCTGCGCCGGTGATTAAGTCAATTAAGCACCGAATTGGGCCAATATATTTTGTGATGGCATTTTCGTAGTTATTTGAGCAATTTTTTTTTTGAAAGGCCATTTTCCTTGGATTTTGAAGGATAAAGATGGTGGATTCAGCCTGAGGCTATTCTTCAACGACGATTAAGTCCATCCAGGGCCAATTTCGGCGGATTTCTTCCGGGTCCATTTTTGGCAGACTCCAAAGGGGTACCATCACAAATTTCGGGCAATTTTTCTGAAATGCCATTTTCTTTCGATTTTGGAGGCTACAGATCACGGATTCGGTTCGAGGCTATTCTCCACCGATAATAAAGTCTATTGATCATATTCTGCGCCGATGATTAAGTCAATTAAGCACTGAATTGGGTCAATATATTTTGAGATGGCATTTTCGTCATTATTTGAGCAAATTTTTTTTTTTGAAAGACTATTTTCCTTTGATTTTGAAGGATAAAGTTGGGCGATTCAGCCTGAGGCTATTCTTCAACGACGATTAAGTCCATCCAGGGCCAATTTGGGCGGATTTCTTCCGGGTCCATTTTTGGCAGACTCCAAAGGAGTACCATCACCGATTTCAGACGATTTTTCCGAAATGCCATTTTCTTTCGATTTTGGAGGCTACAGATCACGGATTCGGCTCGAGGCTATTCTCCACCGATAATAGAGTCTATTGATCTTATTCTGCGCCGGTGATTAAGTCAATTAAGCACATTGAGCCAATATATTTTGGGATGGCATTTTCGTAATTATTTGAGCAATTTTCTTTGAAAGGCCATTTTCCTTGGATTTTGAAGGATAAAGATGGTGGATTCGGCCTGAGGCTATTCTTCAAATACGATTAAGTTCATTCAGGGCCAATTTGGGCAGATTTCTTCCAGGTCCATTTTTGGCATACTAAAGGGGAACCATCACAGATTTCGGGCGATTTTTCAAAAATGCCATTTTCTTTCGTTTTTGGAGGCTACAGATCACAGATTTGGCTCGAGGCTATTCTCCAGCGATAATAAAGTCTATTGATCCTATTCTGCGCCGATGATTAAGTCAATTAAGCACCGAATTGGGCCAATATATTTTAGGATGGCATTTTCGTAATTATTTTGAAAGGCCATTTTCCTTGGATTTTGAAGGATAATGATGGTGGATTCGGCCTGAGGCTATTCTTCAACGACGATTAAGTCCATCCAGGGCCAATTTGGGCGGATTTCTTCCGGGTCCATTTTGGGCAACTCCAAAGGAGTACCATCACCGATTTCAGACGATTTTTCCGAAATGCCATTTTCTTTCGATTTTGGAGGCTACAGTTCACGGATCGGCTCGAGGCTATTCTCCACCGATAATAGAGTCTATTGATCTTATTCTGCGCCGGTGATAAAGTCAATTAAGCACATTGAGCCAATATATTTTGTGATGGCATTTTTGTAATTATTTGAGCAATTTTCTTTGAAAGGCCATTTTCCTTGGATTTTGAAGGATAAAGATGGTGGATTCGGCCTGAGGCTATTCTTCAAATACGATTAAGTTCATTCAGTGCCAATTTGGGCAGATTTCTTCCAGGTCCATTTTTGGCATACTAAAGGGGAACCATCACAGATTTCGGGCGATTTTTCAAAAATGCCATTTTCTTTCGATTTTGGAGGCTACAGATCACAGATTTGGCTCGAGACTATTCTCCAGCGATAATAAAGTCTATTGATCCTATTCTGCGCCGATGATTAAGTCAATTAAGCACTGAATTGGGCCAATATATTTTAGGATGGCATTTTCGTAATTATTTTGAAAGGCCATTTTCCTTGGATTTTGAAGGATAATGATGGTGGATTCGGACTGAGGCTATTCTTCAACGAGGATTAAGTCCATCCAGGGCAGATTTCTTCCGGGTCCATTTTTGGCAGACTCCAAAGGGGTACCATCACAGATTTCGGGTGATTATTCTGAAATGCCATTTTCTTTGGATTTTGGAGGCTACAGATCACGGATTCGGCTTGAGGCTATTCTCCAGCGATAATAAAGTCTATTGATCCTATTCTGCGCCGATGATTAAGTCAGTTAAGCACCGAATTGGACCAATATATTTTGGGATGGCATTTTCGTAATTATTTGATCAATTTTTTTTTATTTTTTGAAATGCTATTTTCATTGGATTTTGAAGGATAAAGATGGTTGATTCGGCCTGAGGCTATTTTTCAACGACGATTAAGTCCATCCAGGGTCAATTTGGGCGGATTTCTTCCGGGTCCATTTTTTGCAAACTCCAAAGGGGTACCATCACAGATTTCGGGCGATTTTTCCGAAATGCCATTTTCTTTCGATTTTGGAGGCTACAGATCATGGATACGACTCGAGGCTATTCTCCATCGAATAAAGTCTATTGATTATATTCTGCGCCGATGAATAAGTCAATTAAGCACCGAATTGGGCCAATATATTTTGGGATGGCATTTTCGTAATTATTTGAGCAAATTTTTTTTTGAAAGGCCATTTTCCTTGGATTTTGAAGGATAAAGATGGTGGATTCGGCCTGAGGCTATTCTTCAACGACGATTAAGTCCATCCAGGGCCAATTTGGGCGGATTTCTTCAGGGTCCATTTTTGGCAGACTCCAAAGGGGTACCATCACCGATTTCGGACGATTTTTCCGAAATGCCATTTTCTTTCTATTTTGGAGGGTACAGATCACTGATTCGGCTCGAGGCTATTCTCCACCGATAATAAAGTCTATTGATCCTATTCTGCGCCGATGATTAAGTTAATTAAGCACTGAATATAGCCAATATATTTTTGGATGGCATTTTCGTAATTATTTGAGCAATTTTTTTTGAAAGGCCATTTTCCTTGGATTTTGAAGGATAAAGATGGTGAATTCGGTCTGAGGCTATTCTTCAACGACGATTAAGTCCATCCAGGGCCAATTTGGGCGGATTTCTTCTGGGTCCATTTTTGGCAGACTCCAAAGGTGTACCATCACAGATTTAGGGCGATTTTTCCGAAATGCCATTTTCTTTCGATTTTTTGGAGGCTACAGATCACGGATTCGGCTCGAAGCTATTCTCCACCGATAATAAAGTCTATTGATCCTATTCTGCGCCGATGATTAAGTCAATTAAGCACCGAATAGGGCCAATATATTTTGGGATGGTGACTCACTCCTACTGTCACTCTAGGAATTGGCCAAGTGTAACCACTTCCTAAAGTGTAGTATAGCGGGTTTGGGTTTTAATGTCAACCCGGGTCCTAAATTTGATGACTACTCGGTGAATTCTTGTTATCTAGCAATGAAACTTTAGTGCAGGTCTAAATTAACAAACAAGCAAAGCAACTAAACGGTTGTTTTCAGGTTACGAGAAGCACCCGGATATGGTTCCCCCTAGACTGCAGTTAAGCCGGATTGCAATTACCAAGTTCAATTTCTATGATAGTTATACTGCCGAAGGTTCTAAAGCAGTCTGAAGTCTCGACTAAAGGTCTCCAGACCCTCTCAATCTGAGTCTCTGGCGGGCGACTAACCTCTACCGGAGTAAACAGATTGAGGCCCTAACGAACAAAACCTCCACTACCGAAGTAAATTCGGTACAGAATAGTGAGTTGGCTCCTCGACTAAAGTCACCAACTCCCTACCTTCAATCAAGGATGCTCTATCAACCTAGGCAGATATTCTCATTCTAGGTTAAAGCATAAACAACAGGAATTTGATCAGGATTCATGCCATTCAATCATTCAAACCTCAATTGAATATAATCAAATCGTAGAATCAGTACTTGGGTTCATACAATCAAACCTAACATACAAATCTAAGGTTTCCCATACCCAGATGAATGGGAGAACTACTCCATGGAGAAAGAAGCAAAAGCAGATTCAGACGCGGAAATCATACTGTGAAGGATGGATTTCTGCTCCTGGACGTTGATCGGCACTCCTCCAAGCTCAAGCCAAGCTCCAATGGTGATGAAGATCAAGCTAGGGCACTTGGGAACTCTTGTTCGTCGCTTTCTCTCTCTAGGAATCGCTCTGTCTCTCTAAAACTCGAATCCCCTTCTCTTTTGGCCGAAATCTGCCTAAAAGGGCATCACTGGGCAAAACACGGTCGAGGGCACGGCCGTGTTCTACTCCAGCCCGCCAGTGCCCTTGCCACGTGGTAAATACACGGCCAGCCTTTGGGGAAAACACGGGCGTGTTTGATGATGGACACGGCCGTGTTCTGGGTCAGTCCTGCCCGTGTTTTGAGCTAGTGTTTGTCAGTCGTGGATCAAGCCTTGACAGTAAAAACACGGTCCAGGAACACGGCCGTGCTTTGTTTTAGGCGTGCCCGTGTTTTGGCTCCAGCTCGACCGAATGACTTCCGAATGCCCCGAAACTCGTGCTTAGCCTTTCCTTCGACGTCTGGGACCTGACATATGACAAAGTAGCACAACCCGGTGTAAAATTGGCCAAATATACACGACTATGCCCCTAAAACAGATAAGAACTAGGGGCAAATATGTGCAATTACATCGTTATCAGATGGCATTTTCGTAATTATTTGAGCAATTTTTTTTTTTTGAAATGCCATTTTCCTTGGATTTTGAAGGATAAAGATGGTGGATTTGGCCTGAGGCTATTCTTCAACGACGATTAAGTCCATCCAGGGCCAATTTGGGCGGATTTCTTCCGGGTCCATTTTTGGCAGACTACAAAGGGGTACCATCACCTATTTCGGACGATTTTTCCGAAATGCCATTTTCTTTCTATTTTGGAGGCTACAGATCACTGATTCGGCTCGAGGCTATTCTCCACCGATAATAAAGTCTATTGATCCTATTCTACGCCGATGATTAAGTAAAATAAGCACCGAATATGGCCAATACATTTTTGGATGGTATTTTTCGTAATTATTTGAGCAATTTTTTTTTTGAAAGGCAATTTTCCTTGGATTTTGATGGATAAAGATGGTGGATTCGGTCTGGGTCTATTCTTCAACGACGATTAAGTACATCCAGGGCCAATTTGGGCGGATTTCTTCCGAGTCCATTTTTTGCAGACTCCAAAAGGGTACCATCACAGATTTCGGGCTTTTTCCAAAATGCCATTTTCTTTCGATTTTGGAGGCTACAGATCACGGATTCGGCTCGAGGCTATTCTCCACCGATAATAAAGTCTATTGATCCTATTCTGCGTCGATGATAAAGTCAATTAAGCACCGGAATAAGCCAATATATTTTGGGATAGCATTTTCGTAAATATTTGAGCAATTTTTTTTGAAATGCCATTTTCCTTGGATTTTGAAGGATAAAGATGGTGGATTCGGCCTGAGGCTATTCTTCAACGACGATTAAGTCCATCCAGGGCCAATTTGGGCGGATTTCTTCCGGCTCCATTTTTGGCAGACTCCAAAGGGGTACCATCACAGATTTCGGGCGATTTTTCCGAAATGCAATTTTCTTTCGATTTTGGAGGCTACAGATCACGGATTTGGATCGAGGCTATTCTCCACCAATAATAAAGTCTATTGATCCTATTCTGCCCCGATGATTATGTCAATTAAGCACCGAATTGGGCTAATATATTTTGGGATGGCATTTTCGTAATTATTTGAGCAATTTTTTTTTGAAAGGCCATTTTCCTTGGATTTTGAAGGATAAAGATGGTGGATTCGGCCTGAGGCTATTATTCAACGACGATTAAGTCCATCCAGGGACAATTTAGGTGGATTTCCTCCGGGTCCATTTTTGGCATACTCCAAAGGGGTACCATCAAAGATTTCGGGCGATTTTTCTGAAATGCCATTTTCTTTCGATTTTGGAGGCTACAGATCACGGATTCGGCTCGAGGCTATTCTCCACCGATAATAAAGTGTATTGATCCTATTTTGCGCCGATGATTAAGTTAATTAAGCACCGAATATGGCCAATATATTTTGGGATTGCATTTTCGTAAATATTGGAGGAATTTTTTTTTAATGGCCATTTTGCTTGGATTTTGAAGGATAAAGATGGTGGATTCGGCCAGAGGCTATTCTTCAACCACGATTTAGTCCATCCAGGGCCAATTTGGGCGGATTTCTTCCGGGTCCATTTTTTGCAGACTCCAAAGGGGTACCATCACTGATTTCGGGCGATTTTTCCGAAATGCCATTTTCTTTCGATTTTGGAGGCTACAGATCATGGATACGAATCGATGCTATTCTCCACCGATAATAAAGTCTATTGATCCTATTCTGCGCCGATGATTAAGTCAATTAAGCACTGAATTGGGCCAATATATTTTGGGATGGCATTTTCGTAATTATTTGAGCAATTTTTTTTATTTGAAAGGCCATTTTCCTTGGATTTTGAAGGACAAAGATGGTGGATTCGGCCTAAGGCTATTCTTCATCGATGATTAAGTCCATCCAGGGCCAATTTGGGCGGATTTCTTCCGGGTCCATTTTTGGCAGACTCTAAAGGGGTACCATCACCGATTTCGGACGATTTTTCCGAAATGCCATTTTCTTTCTATTTTGGAGGCTACAGATCAGTGATTCGGATCGAGGCTATTCTCCACCGATAATAAAGTCTATTGATCATATTCTGCGCCGATGATTAAGTTAATTAGGCACAGAATATGGCCAATATATTTTGGGATGACATTTTCGTAATTATTTGAGCAATTTTTTTTGAAAGGCCATTTTCCTTGGATTTTGAAGGATAAAGATGGTGGATTCGGCCTGAGGCTATTCTTCAACGAAGATTAAGTCCATCCATGGCCAATTTGGGCGGATTTCTTCCGGGTCCATTTATGGAAAACTCCAAAGGAGTACCATCACCGATTTCGGACGATTTTTCCGAAATGCCATTTTCTTTCTATTTTGGAGGCTACAGATCACTGATTCGGCTCGAGGCTATTCTCCACCGATAATAAAGTCTATTGATCCTATTCTGCGCCGATGATTAAGTTAAATAAGCACCGAATATGGCCAATACATTTTTGATGGTATTTTTCGTAATTATTTGAGCAATTTTTTTTGAAAGGCCATTTTCCTTGGATTTTGAAGGATAAAGATGGTGGATTCGGTCTGGCTCTATTCTTCAACGACGATTAAGTACATCCAGGGCCAATTTGGGCGGATTTCTTCCGGGTCCATTTTTTGCAGACTCCAAAAGGGTACCATCACAGATTTCGGGCTATTTTTCCGAAATGCCATTTTCTTTCGATTTTGGAGGCTACAGATCACGGATTCGGCTCGAGGCTATTCTCCACCAATAATAAAGTCTATTGATCTTATTCTGCGCCGATGATTAAGTTAATTAAGCACCGAATACGGCCAATATATTTTGGAATTGCCTTTTTCGTAATTATTTGAGGAATTTTTTTTTGAAAGGCCATTTTGCTTGTATTTTGAAGGATAAAGATGGTGGATTCGGCCAGAGGCTATTCTTCAACCACGATTAAGTCCATCCAGGGCGAATTTGGGCAGATTTCTTCCGGGTCCATTTTTTGCTGACTCCAAAGGGGTACCATCACAGATTTCGGGCTATTTTTCCGAAATGCCATTTTCTTTCGATTTTGGAGGCTACAGATCACGGATTCGGCTCGAGGCTATTCTCCACCGATAATAAAGTCTATTGATCTTATTCTGCGCCGATGATTAAGTTAATTAAGAACCGAATATGGCCAATATATTTTGGGATTGCATTTTTCATAATTATTTGAGGAATTTTTGTTTGAAAGGCCATTTTGCTTGGATTTTGAAGGATAAAGATGGTGGATTCGGCCAGAGGCTATTCTTCAACCACGATTAAGTCCATCCAGGGCCAATTTGGGTAGATTTCTTCCGGGTCCATTTTTTGCTGACTCCAAAGGGGTACCATCACAGATTTCGGGAGATTTTTCCGAAATGCCATTTTTTCGATTTTGGAGGCTACAGATCATGGATACGACTCGAGGCTATTCTCCACCGATAATAAATTCTATTGTTCCTATTCTGCGCCGATGATTAAGTCAATTAAGCACCGAATTGGGCCAATATATTTTGGGATGACATTTTCGTAATTATTTGAGCAATTTTTTTTTTTTTTGAAAGGCCATTTTCCTTGGATTTTGAAGGATAAAGATGTGGGATTCGGCCTGAGGCTATTCTTCAACGATGATTAAGTACATCCATGGCCAATTTGGGCGGATTTCTTCCGGGTCCATTTTTTGCAGACTCCAAAAGGGTACCATCACAGATTTCGGGCTATTTTTCCGAAATGCCATTTTCTTTCGATTTTGGAGGCTACAGATCACGGATTCGGCTCGAGGCTATTCTCCACCGATAATAAAGTCTATTGATCTTATTCTGCGCCGATGATTAAGTTAATTAAGCACCGAATACGGCCAATATATTTTGGGATTGCCTTTTTCGTAATTATTTGAGGAATTTTTGTTTGAAAGGCCATTTTGCTTGTATTTTGAAGGATAAAGATGGTGGATTCGGCCAGAGGCTATTCTTCAACCACGATTAAGTCCATCCAGGGCCAATTTGGGTAGATTTCTTCCGGGTCCATTTTTTGCTGACTCCAAAGGGGTACCATCACTGATTTCGGGAGATTTTTCCGAAATGCCATTTTTTCGATTTTGGAGGCTACAGATCATGGATACGACTCGAGGCCATTCTCCACCGATAATAAATTCTATTGTTCCTATTCTGCGCCGATGATTAAGTCAATTAAGCACCGAATTGGGCCAATATATTTTGGGATGACATTTTCGTAATTATTTGAGCAATTTTTTTTTTTTAAAGGCCATTTTCCTTGGATTTTGATGGATAAAGATGGGGGATTCGGCCTGAGGCTATTCTTCAACGATGATTAAGTCCATCCAGGGCCAATTTGGGCGGATTTCTTCCGGATCCATTTTTGGCAAACTCCAAAGGGGTACCATCACAGATTTCGGGCGATTTTTCCGAAATGCCATTTATTTTGATTTTGGAGGCTAAAGGTCACGGATTTGGCAAGAGGCTATTCTCCACCGATAATAAAGTCTATTGATCCTATTCTGCGCAGGTGATTAAGTCAATTAAGCACCGAATTGGGCCAATATATTTTGGGATGGCATTTTCGTAATTATTTGAGCAATTTTTTTTTGAAAGGCCATTTTCCTTGGATTTTGAAGGATAAAGATGGTGGATTCGGCCTGAGGCAATTCTTCAACAACGATTAAGTCCATCCAGGGCCAATTTTGGCGGATTTCTTCCGGATCCATTTTTGGCAAATTGCAAAGGGGTACCATCACTGATTTCGGGCGATTTTTCCGAAATGCCATTTTCTTTCGATTTTGGAGGCTATAGATCATGGATACGACTCGAGGCTATTCTCCACCGATAATAAATTCTATTGATCCTATTCTGCGCCGATGATTAAGTCAATTAAGCACCGAATTGGGCCAATATATTTTGGGACGGCATTTTCGTAAATATTTGAGCAAATTTTTATTTTTTTTTTGAAAGGCCATATTCCTTGGATTTTGAAGGACAAAGATGGTGGATTCGGCCTGAGGCTATTCTTCAACGACGATTAAGTCCATCCAGGGCCAATTTTGGCGGATTTCTTCCGGGTCCATTTTTGGCAAACTCCAAAGGGGTACCATCACAGATTTCGGGCGATTTTTCCGAAATGCCATTTTCTTTCGATTTTGGAGCCTACAGGTCACGTATTCGGCTCGATGTTATTCTCCACCGATAATAGAGTGTATTGATCCTATTCTGCGCCGATGATTAAGTCAATTAAGCACCGAATTGGGCCAATATATTTTGGGACGGCATTTTCGTAAATATTTGAGCAAATTTTTTTTTTTTTTTTGAAAGGCCATATTCCTTGGATTTTGAAGGACAAAGATGGTGGATTCGGCCTGAGGCTATTCTTCAACGACGATTAAGTCCATCCACGGCCAATTTGGGCGGATTTCTTCCGGGTCCATTTTTGTCAGACTCTAAAGGGGTACCATCACCGATTTCGGACAATTTTTCCGAAATGCCATTTTCATTCTATTTTGGAGGCTACAGATCACTGATTCGGCTCGAGGCTATTCTCCACCGATAATAAAGTCTATTGATCCTATTCTGCGCCGATGATTAAGTTAATTAAGCACCGAATATGGCCAATATATTTTGGGATGGCATTTCCGTAATTATTTGAGCAATTTTTTTTGAAAGGCCATTTTCCTTGGATTTTGAAGGATAAAGATGGTGGATTCGGCCTGAGGCTATTCTTCAACGACGATTAAGTCCATCCAGGGCCAATTTTGGCGGATTTCTTCCGGGTCCATTTTTGGCAAACTCCAAAGGGGTACCATCACAGATTTTGAGCGATTTTTCCGAAATGCCATTTTCTTTCGATTTTGGAGGCTACAGATCACGGATCTTGAGGCTATTCTCCACCGATAATAAAGTCTATTGATCCTATTCTGCGCCGATGATTAAGTTAATTAAGCACCGAATTGGGCCAATATATTTTGGGATGGTATTTTCGTAATTATTTCAGCAATTTTTTTTAAAGGCCATTGTCCTCGAATTTGAACGATAAAGATGGTGGATTCGACTTGAGGCTATTCTTCAACGACGATTAAGTCCATCCAGGGCCAATTTTGGCGGATTTCTTCCGGGTCCATTTTTGGCAAACTCCAAAGGGGTACCATCACATATTTTGAGCGATTTTTCCGAAATGCCATTTTCTTTCGATTTTGGAGGCTACAGATCACGGATCTTGAGGCTATTCTCCACCGATAATAAAGTCTATTGATCCTATTCTGCGCCGATGATTAAGTTAATTAAGCACCGAATTGGGCCAATATATTTTGGGATGGCATTTTCGTAAATATTTCAGCAATTTTTTTTAAAGGCCATTTTCCTCGAATTTGAACGATAAAGATGGTGGATTCGACTTGAGGCTATTCTTCAACGACGGTTAAGTCCATCCAGGGCCAATTTGGGCGGATTTCTTCCGGGTCCGTTTTTGGCAGACTCTAAAGGTGTACCATCACAGATTTCAAACGATTTTTCCGAAATGCCATTTTCTTTCAATTTTGGAGGCTACTGATCACGAATTTGGCTCGAGACTATTCTACACTGATAATAAAGTCTATTGATCCTATTTTGCACTGATGATTAAGTCAATTAAGCACCGAATTATGCCAATATATTTTGGGATGGCATTTTCGTAATTGGTTGAGCAATTTTTTTTTTTGAAATGCCATTTTCCTAGGATTTGAAGTATAAAGATGGTGGATTTGGCCATAAGCTATTCTTCAACGACGATTAAGTCCATCCAGGGCCAATTTAGGTAGATTTCTTCCGGGTCCATATCATAGATTTCGGGCGATTTTTCCGAAATGACATTTTCTTTCGATTTTGGAGGCTACAGATCACAGATTCTGCTTGAGGCTATTCTCCACCGATAATAAAGTCTATTGATCCTATTCTGCGCCGGTGATTAAGTCAATAAGCACCGAATTGGGCCAATATATTTTGGGATGGCATTTTCGTAATTATTTGAGCAGTTTTTTTTTTTGAAATGCCATTTTCCTAGGATTTGAAGTATAAAGATGGTGGATTTGGCCATAAGCTATTCTTCAACGACGATTAAGTCCATCCAGGGCCAATTTAGGTAGATTTCTTCCGGGTCCATATCACAGATTTCGGGCGATTTTTCCGAAATGACATTTTCTTTCGATTTTGGAGGATACAGATCACGAATTCGGCTCGAGGCTATTCTCCACCGATAATAAAGTCTATTGATCCTATTCAGCGCCGGTGATTAAGTCAATAAGCACCGAATTGGGCCAATATATTTTGGGATGGCATTTTCGTAATCATTTGAGAAATTTTTTTAAAGGCCATTTCCCTTGGATTTGAACGATAAAGATGGTGGATTCGGCCTGCGGCTATTCTTCAACGACGATTAAGTCCATCCAGGGCTCATTTGGGCGGATTTCTTCCGGGTCCATTTTTGGTAGACTCCAAAGGGGTACCATCACAGATTTCGGACGATTTTTCTGAAATGCCATTTTCCTTCGATTTTGAAGGCTACAGATCACGGATTCGGCTCGAGGCTATTCTCCACCAATAATAAAGTCTATTGATCCTATTCTGCGCCGATGATTAAGTTAATTAAGCACCGAATTGGGCCAATATATTTTGGGATGGCATTTTCGTAATTCTTTGAGCATTTTTTTTTAAAGGGCATTTTCCTAGGATTTAAAGGATTAAGATGGTGGATTTGGCCATAATCTATTCTTCAACGACGATTAAGTCCATCCAGGGCCAATTTGGGCGGATTTCTTCCGGGTCCATTTTTTGCAGACTCCAAAGAGGTACCATCACAGATTTCGGGCGATTTTTCGGAAATGACATTTTCTTTCGATTTTGGAGGATACAGATCACGAATTCGGCTCTAGGCTATTCTCCACCGATAATAAAGTTATTGCTCCTATTTTGCGCCGATGATTAAGTCAATTAAGCACCGAATTGGGCCAATATATTTTGGGATGGCATTTTCGTAATTATTTGAGCAAATTTTTTTTTTTTTTTTGAAAGGCCATTTTCCTTGGATTTTGAAGGATAAAGATGGTGGATTCGGCTAGAGGCTAATTTTCAACGATGATTAAGTCCATCCAGGGCCAATTTGGGCGGATTTTTCCGGGTCCATTTTTGGCAGACTCCAAAGGGGTACAATCACAGATTTCGGACGATTTTTCCGAAATGCCATTTTCTTTCGATTTTGGAGGCTACAGATCACGGATTCGGCTCGAGGCTATTCTCCACCGATAATAAAGTCTATTGATCCTATTCTGCGCCGATAATAAAGTCAATTAAGCACCGAATTGGGCCAATATATTTTGGGATGGCATTTTCGTAATTATTTGAGCAATTTTTTTTTTAATGGCCGTTTTCCTTGGATTTTGAAGGATAAAGATGGTGGATTCGGCCAGAGGCTATTCTTCAACGACGATTAAGTCCATCCCGGGGTAATTTGGGCGGATTTCTTCCGGGTCCATTTTTGGCAGACTCCAAAGGGGTACCATCACAGATTTGGACGATTTTTCCGAAATGCCATTTTCTTTCGATTTTGTAGGCTACAGATCACGGATTTTGCTTAAGGCTGTTATCCACCGATAATAAAGTCTATTGATCCTATACTGCGCCTATGATTAAGTCAATTAAGCACCGAATTGGGCCAATATATTTTGGGATGACATTTTCGTAATTATTTGAGCAATTTTTTTTTGAAAGGCCATTTTCCTTTGATTTTGAAGGATAAAGATGGTGGATTCAGGCCTGAGGCTATTCTTCAACGACGATTAAGTCCATCCATGTCCAATTTGGGCGGATTTCTTCCGAGTCCATTTTTGGCAGACTCCAAAGGGGTACCATCACAGATTTCGGGCGATTTTTTCGAAATACCATTTTCTTTCGATTTTGGAGGCTACAGATCACGGATTTAGCTCAAGGCTATTCTCCACCGATAATAAAGTCTATTGATCCTATACTGCACCTATGATTAAGTCAATTAAGCACCGAATTGGGCCAATATATTTTGGGATGGCATTTTCGTAATTATTTGAGCAATTTTTTTTGAAATGCCATTTTCCATGGATTTTGAAGGATAAAGATGGTGGATTCGGCCTGAGGCTATTCTTCAACGACGATTAAGTCCATCCAGGGCCAATTTGGGCGGATTTCTTCCAGGTCCATTTTTGGCAGACTCCAAAGGGGTACCATCACAGATTTCGGGCGATTTTTCCGAAATGTCATTTTCTTTCGATTTTGGAGGCTACAGATCATGGATTTGGATCGACGATGTTCTCCACAGATAATAAAGTCTATTAATCTTATTCTGCGCCGATGATTAAGTCAATTATGCACCGAATTGTGCCAATATATTTTGGGATGGCATTTTCGTAATTATTTGAGCAATTTTTTTTGAAAGGCCATTTTCCTTGGATTTTGAAGGATAAAGATGGTGGATTCGGCCTGAGGCTATTCTACAACGACGATTAAGTCCATCCAGGGCCAATTTGGGCGGATTTCTTCCGGGTCCATTTTTGGCAGACACCAAAGGGCATCACAGATTTCCGGCGATTTTTTCGAAATGCCGTTTTCTTTCGATTTTGGAGGCTACAGATCACAGATTTGGCTCGAGGCTATTCTCCACCGATAATAAAGTCTATTGATCCTATTCTCCGTCGATGATTAAATCAATTAAACACCGAATTGGGCCAATATATTTTGGGATGGAATTTTCGTAATTATTTGAACAATTTTTTTTGGAAGGCCATTTGCCTTGGATTTTGAAGTATAAAGATGGTGGATTAGGCCTGAGGCTATTCTTCAACAACGATTAAGTCCATCCAGGGCCAATTTGGGCGGATTTCCTCCGGGTCCATTTTTGGCAGACTCCAAAGGGGTACCATCACATATTTCGGCCTATTTTTCTGAAATGCCATTTCTTTCGATTTTGGATGCTACAGATCACGGATTCGGCTCGAGGCTATTCTCCACCGATAATAAAGTCTATTGATCATATTCTGCGCCGATGATAAAGTCAATTAAGCACCGAATTGGGCCAATATATTTTGGGATGGCAATTTCGTAATTATCTTAGCAATTTTTTTTGAAAGGCCATTTTCCTTGGATTTTGAAAGATAAAGATGGTGGATTCGGCCTGAGGCTATTCTTCAACGACGATAAAGTCCATCCAGGGCCAATTTGGGCGGATTTCTTCCGGGTCCATTTATGGCAGACTCCAAAGGGGTACCATCACAGATTTCGGGCGATTTTATCGAAATGCCATTTTCTTTCGATTTTGTAGGCTACAGATCACGGATTTGTCTCAAGGCTATTTTCCAGCGATAATAAAGTCTATTGATCCTATACTGCGCCTATGATTAAGTCAATTAAGCACCGAATTGGGACAATATATTTTGGGATGACATTTTCGTAACTATTTGAGCAATTTTTGGTGAAAGGCCATTTTCCTTTGATTTTGAAGGATAAAGATGGTGGATTCAGGACTGAGACTATTCTTCAACGACGATTAAGTCCATCCAGGGCCAATTTGGGCGGATTTCTTCCGGGTCCATTTTTGGCAGACTCCAAAAGGGTACCATCATATATTTCGGGCGATTTTTCTGAAATTCCATTTTCTTTCTTTTTTGGAGGCTACAGATCACGGATTTGGCTCAAGGCTATTCTCCACCGATAATGAAGTCTATTGATCCTATACTGCGCCTATGATTAAGTCAATTAAGCACCGAATTGGGCCAATATATTTTGGGATGACATTTTCGTAATTATTTGAGCAATTTTTTTTGAAAAGCCATTATCCTTGGATTTTGAAGGATAAAGATTGTGGATTCGGCCAGAGGCTATTCTTCAACGACGATTAAGTCCATCCAGGGACAATTTGGGCGGATTTCATCCAGGTCCATTTTTGGCAGACTCTAAAGGGGTACCATCACAGATTTCGGGCGATTTTTCCGAAATGCCGTTTTCTTTCGATTTTGGAGGCTACCGATCACAGATTTGGCTCGAGACTATTCTCGACCGATAATAAAGTATATTGATCCTATTCTGCGCCGATGATTAAGTCAATTAAACATCGAATTGGGCCAATATATTTTGGGATGGCATTTTCGTAATTATTTGAGCAATTTTTTTTGAAAGGCCATTTTCCTTGGATTTTGAAGGAAAAAGATGGTGGATTCGGCCTGAGGCTATTCTTCAACTACGATTAAGTCCATCCAGGGCCAATTTGTGCGGATTTTTTCCTGGTCCATTTTTGGCAAACTCCAAAGGGGGTACCATCACAGATTTCGGGCGATTTTTTCGAAATGTCGTTTTCTTTCGACTTTGTAGGCTACAGATCACGGATTCGGCTGGAGGCTATTCTCCACCGATAATAAAGTCTATTGATTCTATTCTGCGCCGATGATAAAGTCAATTAAGCACCAAATTGGGCCAATATATGTTGGGATGTCATTTTCGTAATTATTTGAGCAATTTTTTTTGAAAGGCCATTTTCTTTGGATTTTGAAGGATAAAGATAGTGGATTCGGTCTGAGGCTATTCTTCAAATACGATTAAGTCCATCCAGGGCCAATTTGGGCGGATATCTTCCGGGTCCATTTTAGGCAAACTCCAAAGGGGGTACCATCACAGATTTCGGGCGATTTTTCTGAACTTCCATTTTCTTTCGATTTCCGAGGATACAGATCACAAATTCGGCTTGAGGCTATTCTCCACCGATAATAAAGTCTATTGCTCATATTCTGCGTCGATGATTAAGTCAATTAAGCACCGAATTGGGCCAATATATTTTGGGATGGCATTTTCGTAATTATTTGAGCAATTTTTTTTTGAAAGGCCATTTTCCTTGGATTTTGAAGGATAAAGATGGTGGATTCGTCCAGAGGCTATTCTTCAACGACGATTAAGTCCATCGCGGGACAATTTGGGCGGATTTCTTCCGGGTCCATTTTTGGCAGACTCCAAAGGGGTACCATCACAGATTTCAGACGATTTTTCCGAAATGCCATTTTCTTTCAATTTTGGAGGCTATAGATCACGGATTTGGCTCGAGGCTATTCTCCACCGATAATAAAGTCTATTGATCCTATTCTGCGCCGATGATAAAGTCAATTATGCACCGAATTGGGCCAATATATTTTGGGATGTCATTTTCGTAATTATTTGAGCAATTTTTTTTGAATGACCATTTTCCTTGGATTTTGAAGGATAAAGATGGTGGATTCGGCCTGAGGCTATTCTTCAACGACGATAAAGTCCGTCCAAGGCCAATTTGGGCGGATTTCTTCCGGGTCCATTTATGGCAGACTCTAAAGGGGTACGATCACAGATTTGGGGCGATTTTTTCGAAATGCCATTTTCTTTCGATTTTGTAGGCTACAGATCACGGATTTGGCTCGGGGATATTTTCCACAGATAATAAAGTCTATTGATCCTATTTTACTCAGATGATTAAGTCAATTAAGCACCGAATTGGGCCAATATATTTTGGGATGGCATTTTCGTAATTATTTGAGCAATTTTTTTTGAAAGGCCATTTTCCTTGGATTTTGAAGGATAAAGATGGTGGATTCGGCCTGAGGCTATTCTTCAACGACGATTTAGTCCATCCAGGGACAATTTGTGCGGATTTTTTCCGGGTCCATTTTTGGCAAACTCCAAAGGGGGTACCATCACAGATTTCGGGCGATTTTTTCGAAATGTCATTTTCTTTCGATTTTGGAGGCTACAGATCACGGATTTGGCTCGAGGCTTTTCTCCACCGATAATAAAGTCTATTGATCCTATTCTGCGCCGATGATAAAGTCAATTATGCACCGAATTGGGCCAATATATTTTGGGATGTCATTTTCGTAATTATTTGAGCAATTTTTTTTGAATGACCATTTTCCTTGGATTTTGAAGGATAAAGATGGTGGATTCGGCCTGAGGCTATTCTTCAACGACGATAAAGTTCATCCAAGGCCAATTTGGGTGGATTTCTTCCGGGTCCATTTATGGCAGACTCTAAAGGGGTACGTCCAAAGGGGGTACCATCACAGATTTCGGGCGATTTTTTCGAAATGTCATTTTCTTTCGATTTTGGAGGCTACAGATCACGAATTTGGCTCGAGGCTTTTCTCCACCGATAATAAAGTCTATTGATCCTATTCTGCGCCGATGATAAAGTCAATTATGCACCGAATTGGGCCAATATATTTTGGGATGTCATTTTCGTAATTATTTGAGCAATTTTTTTTGAATGACCATTTTCCTTGGATTTTGAAGGATAAAGATGGTGGATTCGGCCTGAGGCTATTCTTCAACGACGATAAAGTTCATCCAAGGCCAATTTGGGCGGATTTCTTCCGGGTCCATTTATGGCAGACTCTAAAGGGGTACGATCACAGATTTGGGGCGATTTTTTCGAAATGCCATTTTCTTTCGATTTTGTAGGCTACAGATCACGGATTTGGCTCAAGGCTATTCTCCACCGATAATAAAGTCTATTGATCCTATATTGCGCCTATGATTAAGTCAATTAAGCACCGAATTGGGACAATATATTTTGGGATGACATTTTCGTAATTATTTGAGCAATTTTTGGTGAAAGGCCATTTTCCTTTGATTTTGAAGGATAAAGATGGTGGATTCAGGCCAGAGACTATTCTTCAACGTCGATTAAGTCCATCCAGGGCCAATTTGGGCGGATTTCTTCCAGGTCCATTTTTGGCAGACTCCAAAGGGGTACCATCATAGATT
This sequence comes from Linum trigynum, assembly GCA_964030455.1. NCBI lineage: Eukaryota > Viridiplantae > Streptophyta > Magnoliopsida > Malpighiales > Linaceae > Linum > Linum trigynum. The sequence goes on from OZ034819.1 coordinate 69,756,274, forward strand.
TCGGGCGGTTTTTCTGAAATTCCATTTTCTTTCGATTTTGGAGGCTACAGATCACGGATTTGGCTCTAGGCTATTCTCCACCGATAATAAAGTCTATTGATCCTATACTTCGCCTAAGATTAAGTCAATTAAGCACCGAATTGTGCCAATATATTTTGGGATGACATTTTCGTAATTATTTGAGCATTTTTTTTAAAAGCCATTTTCCTTGGATGATGAAGGATAAAGTTTGTGGATTCGGCCAGAGGCTATTCTTCAACGACGATTAAGTCCATCCAGGGCCAATTTGGGCGGATTTCTTCTGGGTCCATTTTTTGCAGACTCCAAAGGAGTACTATCACAGATTTCGGGCGATTTTTCCGAAATGTCGTTTTCTTTCGATTTTGGAGGCTACAGATCACGGATTTTGCTCGAGGCTATTCTCAACGGATAATAAAGTCTATTGATCCTATTCTGTGCCGATGATTTAGTCAATTAAACACCGAATTGGGCCAATATATTTTGGGATGGCATTTTGGTAATTATTTGAGCAATTATTTTCGAAAGGCCATTTTACTTGGATTTTGAAGGATAAAGAGGGTGGATTCGGCCTGAGGCTATTCTTCAACAACGATTAAGTACATCCAGGGCCAATTTGGGCGGATTTTTTCCGACTCCATTTTTGGCAAACTCCAAAGGGGGTACCATCACAGATTTCGGGCGATTTTTTCGAAATGTCATTTTCTTTCGATTTTGGAGGCTACAGATCACGGATTCGGCTCGAGGCTATTCTCCACCGATAATAAAGTCTATTGATTCTATTCTGCGCGATGATAAAGTCAATTAAGCACCAAATTGGGCCAATATATTTTGGGATGTCATTTTCGTAATTATTTGAGCAATTTTTTTTGAAAGGCCATTTTCTTTGGATTTTGAAGGATAAAGATAGTGGATTCGGTCTGAGGCTATTCTTCAAATACGATTAAAACCATCCAGGGCCAATTTGGGCGGATTTCTTCCGGGTCCATTTTTAGCAGACTCCAAAGGTGTACCATCATAGATTTCGGGCGATTTTTCTGAAATTCCATTTTCTTTCGATTTTGGAGGATACAGATCACGAATTCGGCTCGAGGCTATTCTCCATCGATAATAAAGTCTATTGCTCCTATTCTGCGCCGATGATTAAGTCAATTAAGCACCGAATGGGGCCAATATATTTTGGGATGGCATTTTCGTAATTATTTGAGCATTTTTTTTTTGAAAGGCAATTTTCCTTGGATTTTGAAGGATAAAGATGGTGGATTCTGCCTGAGGCTATTCTTCAACAATGATTAAGTCCATCTAGGGCCAATTTGGGCGGATTTTTATCGAGTCCATTTTTGGCAAACTCTAAAGGGGGTACCATCACAGATTTCGGGCGATTTTTTCGAAATGTCATTTTCTTTCGATTTTGGAGGCTACAGATCACGGATCCGGCTCGATGCTATTCTCCACCGATAATAAAGTCTATTGATCCTATTCTGCGCCGATGATAAAGTAAATTAAGCACCGAATTGGGCCAATATATTTTGGGATGTCATTTTCGTAATTATTTGAGCAATTTTTTTTTTGAAAGGCCATTTTCCTTGGATTTTGAAGGATAAAGATAGTGGATTCGGTCTGAGGCTATTCTTCAAATACGATTAAGTCCATCCAGGGCTAATTTTGGCGGATTTCTTCCGGGTCCATTTTTGGCAGACTCCAAAGGGGTACCATCACAGATTTCGGGCGATTTTTCTGAAATTCCATTTTCTTTCGATTTTGGAGGATACAGATCACGAATTCGGCTCGAGGCTATTCTCCACCGATAATAAAGTCTATTGCTCCTATTCTGCGCCGATGATTAAGTCAATTAAGCACCGAATTGGGCCAATATATTTTGGGATGGCATTTTCGTAATTATTTGAGCAATTTTTTTTTTGAAAGGCCATTTTCCTTGGAATTTGAAGGATAAAGATGGTGGATTCGGCCAGAGGCTATTCTTCAACGACGATTAAGTCCATCGCGGGACAATTTGCGCGGATTTCTTCCGGGTCCATTTTTGGCAGACTCCAAAGGGGTACCATCACAGATTTTAGACGATTTTTCCGAAATGCCATTTTCTTTCTATTTTCGAGGCTACAGATCACGGATTTGGCTCGAGGATATTCTCCACAGATAATAACGTCTATTGATCCTATTTTACTCTAATGATTAAGTCAATTAAGCACCGAATTGGGCCAATATATTTTGGGATGGCATTTTCGTAATTATTTGAGCAATTTTTTTTGAAAGGCCATTTTCCTTGGATTTTGAAGGATATAGATGGTGGATTCGGCCAGAGGCTAATCTTCAACGACGGTTAAGTCTATCTAGGGCCAATTTGGGCGGATTTCTTCCGGGTCCATTTTTTGCAGACACCAAAGGGGTACCATCACAGATTTCGGGCGATTTTTACGAAATGCCATCTTCTTTCGATTTTGGAGGCTACAGATCACGGATTTGGCTCGAGGCTATTCTCCACCCATAATAAAGTCTATATATCCTATTATGCGCCGGTGATTAAGTCAATTAAGCACCGAATTGGGCCAATATATTTTGGGATGGCATTTTCGTAATTATTTGAGCAATTATTTTTGAAAGGCCATTATCCTTGGATTTTGAAGGATAAAGACAGTGGATTCGGTCTGAGGCTATTCTTAAAATACGATTAAGTCCATCCAGGGTCAATTTGGGTGGATTTCTTCCGGGTCCATTTTTGGCAGACTCCAAATGGGTACCATCACAGATTTCGGGAGAATTTTCTGAAATTCCATTTTCTTTCGATTTTGGAGGATACAGATCACGAATTCGGCTCGAGGCTATTCTCCACCGATAATAAAGTCTATTGCTCCTATTCTGCGCCGATGATTAAGTCAATTAAGCACCGACTTGGGCCAATATATTTTGGGATGGCATTTTCGTAATTATTTGAGCAATTTTTTTTTTTGAAAAGCCATTTTCCTTGGATTTTGATGGATAAAGATGGTGGATTCGGCTAGAGGCTAATCTTCAACGACGATTTAGTCCATCCAGAGCCAATTTGGGCGGATTTTTTCGGGTCCATTTTTGGCAGACTCCAAAGGGGTACCATCACAGATTTCTGACGATTTTTCCGAAATGCCATTTTCTTTCGATTTTGGAGGCTACAGATCACGGATTCGGCTCGAAGCTATTCTCCACCGATAAAAAATTCTATTGATCCTATTCTGCGGCCGATGATAAAGTCAATTAAGCACCGAATTGGGCCAATATATTTTGGGATGGCATTTTCATAATTATTTGAGCAATTTTTTTTTTTGAAAGGCCATTTTCCTTGGATTTTGAAGGATAAAGATAGTGGATTCGGCCAGAGGTTATTCTTCAACGACGATTAAGTCCAACCCGGGACAATTTGGGCGGATTTCTTCCGGGTCCATTTTTGGCAGACTCCAAAAGGGTACCATCATAGATTTCGGACGATTTTTCCGAAATGCCATTTTCTTTCTACTTTAGAGGCTACAGATCACGGATTTGGCTCGAGGATATTCTCCACCGATAATAAAGTCTATTGATCCTATTTTGCGCCGATGGTTAGGTCAATTAAGCACCGAATTGGGCCAATATATTTGGGATGGCATTTTCGTAATTATTTGAGCAATTTTTTTTGAAAGGCCATTTTCCTTGGATTTTGAAGGATAAAGATGGTGGATTCGGCCACAGGCTAATCTTCAACGACGATTAAATCTATCTAGGGCTAATTTGGGCGGATTTCTTCCGGGTCCATTTTTTGCAGACACCAAAGGTGTACCATCACAGATTTCGGGCGACTTTTACGAAATGCCATCTTCTTTCGAATTTGGAGGCTACAGATCACGTATTCAGCTCGAGGCTATTCTCCACCGATAATAAAGTCTTTATATCCTATTCTGCGCCGGTGATTAAGTCAATTAAGCACCGAATTGGGCCAATATATTTTGGGATGGCATTTTCGTAATTATTTTAGCAATTTTTTTTGAAAGGCCTTTTTCCTTGGATTTTGAAGGATAAAGATGGTGGATTCGGCAAGAGGATATTCTTCAACGACGATTAAGTCCATCCACGGCCAATTTGGGCGGATTTCTTCCGGGTCCATTTTTGGCAAACTCCAAAGGGGTACCATCACAGATTTCTGGCAATTTTTCCGAAATGCCATTTTTTTCGATTTTGGAGGCTACAGATCACGGATTCGGCTCGAGGCTATTCTCCACAGATAATTAAGTCTATTGATCCTATTCTGCACCGATGATTAAGTCAATTAAACACCGAATTGGGCCAATATATTTTGGGATTGCATTTTCATAATTATTTGAGCAATTTTTTTTGAAAGGCCATTTTCCTTGGATTTGAAGAATAAAGATGGTGGATTCGGCCTGAGGCTATTCTTCAACGACGATTAGATCCATCCAGGGCCAATTTGGGAGGATTTCTTCCGGGTCCATTTTTGGTAAACTCCAAAGGGGTACTATAAAAGATTTCAGGCGATTTTTTGAAATGTCATTTTCTTTCGATTTTGTAGGCTACAGATCACGGATTTGGTTCAAGGCTATTCTCCACCGATAATAAAGTCTAATGATCCTATTCTGCGCCGATGATTAAGTCAATTAAGCACCGAATTGGGCCAATATATTTTGGGATGGCATTTTCGTAGTTATTTGAGAAATTTTTTTTGAAAGGACATTTTCCTTGGATTTTAAGGATAAAGATGGTGGATTCGGCCTGAGGCTATTCTTCAACGACGATTAGGTCCATCCAGGGCCAATTTGGGAGGATTTCTTCCGGGTCCATTTTTGGTAGACTCCAAAGGGGTACTATAAAAGATTTCAGGAGATTTTTTCGAAATGTCATTTTCTTTCGATTTTGACGGCTACAGATCACGGATTCAGCTCAAGGATATTCTCCACCGATAATAAAGTCTATTGATCCTATTCTGCGCCGATGATTAAGTCAATTAAGCACCGAATTGGGCCAATATATTTTGGGATGACATTTTCGTAATTATTTGAACAATTTTTTTAAAGGCCATTTTCCTTGGATTTTGAGGATAAAGATGGTGGATTCGGTCCGAGGCTATTCTTCAACGACGATTAAGTCCATTTACGGCCAATTTGGGCGGATTTCTTCTTGGTCCATTTTTGGCAGACTCCAAAGGGGTACCATCACAGATTTCGGGCGATTTTTCCGAAATGCCATTTTCTTTCGATTTTGGAGGATACAGATCACGAATTCGGCTCGAGGCTATTCTCCACCGATAATAAAGTCTATTGCTCCTATTCTGCGCCGATGATTAAGTCAATTAAGCACCGAATGGGGCCAATATATTTTGGGATGGCATTTTCGTAATTATTTGAGCAATTTTTTTTGAAAGGCAATTTTCCTTGGATTTTGAAGGATAAAGATGGTGGATTCGGCCTGAGGCTATTCTTCAACAACGATTAAGTCCATTCAGGGCCAATTTGGGCGGATTTTTACCGAGTCCATTTTTGGCAAACTCCAAAGGGGGTACCATCAAAGATTTCGGGCGATTTTTTCGAAATTTCATTTTCTTTCGATTTTAGAGGCTACAGATCACGGATTTGGCTCGAGGCTATTCTCAACCGGTAATAAAGTCTATTGATCCTATTCTGCGACGATGATTAAATCAATTAAACACCGAATTGGGCCAATATATTTTGGGATGGCATTTTAGTAATTATTTGAGCAATTGTTTTTGAAAGGTCATTTTCCTTGGATTTTGAAGGATAAAGATGGTGGATTCGGACTGAGGCTATTCTTCAACAACGATTAAGTCCATCCAGGGCCAATTTGGGCGGATTTTTTCCGGGTCCATTTTTGGCAAACTCCAAATGGGGTACCATCACAGATTTCGGGCGATATTTTCGAAATGTCATTTTCTTTCGATTTTGGAGGCTACAGATCACGGATTCGGCTCGAGGCTATTCTCCACCGATAATAAAGTCTATTGATCCTATTCTGCGCCGATGATAAAGTCAATTAAGCACCGAATTGGGCCAATATTTTTTGGGATGACATTTTCGTAATTATTTGAGCAATTTTTGGTGAAAAGCCATTTTCCTTTGATTTTGAAGGATAAAGATGGTGGATTCAGGCCTGAGACTATTCTTCAACGACGATTAAATCCATCCAGGGCCAATTTGGGGGGATTTCTTCCGAGTCCATTTTTGGCAGACTCCAAAGGGGTACCATCACAGATTTCGGGCGATTTTTTTGAAATTCCATTTTCTTTCGATTTTGGAGGATACAGATCACGAATTCGGCTCGAGGCTATTCTCAACCGATAATAAAGTCTATTGCTCCTATTCTGCGCCGATGATTAAGTCAATTAAGCACCGAATTGGGCCAATATATTTTGTGATGGCATTTTCGTAATTATTTGAGCAAATTTTTTTTTGAAAGACCATTTTACTTGGATTTTGAAGGATAAAGATGATGGATTCGGCTAGAGGCTAATCTTCAACGACGATTAAGTCCATCCAGGGCCAATTTGGGCGGATTTTTTCCGGGTTCATTTTTGGCAGACTCCAAAGGTGTACCATCACAGATTTCGGACGATTTTTCCGAAATGCCATTTTCTTGCGATTTTGGAGGCTACAGATCACGGATTCTGCTCGACGCTATTCTCCACCGATAATAAAGTCTATTGATCGTATTCTGCCCCGATGATAAAGTCAATTAAGCACCGAATTGGGCCAATATATTTTGGGATGGCATTTTCGTAATTATTTGAGCAATTTTTTTTTTTTGAAAGGCCATTTTCCTTGGATTTTGAAGGATAAAGATAGTGGATTCGGTCTGAGGCTATTCTTCAAATACGATTAAGTCCATCCAGGGCCAATTTGGGCGGATTTCTTCCGGGTCCATTTTTGGCAGACTCCAAAGGGGTACCATCATAGATTTCGGGCGATTTTTCTGAAATTCCATTTTCTTTCGATTTTGGAGGATACAGATCACGAATTCTGCTCGAGGCTATTCTCCACCGATAATAAAGTCTATTGCTCCTATTCTGCGCCGATGATTAAGTCAATTAAGCACCGAATTGGGCCAATATATTTTGGGATGGCATTTTCGTAATCATTTGAGCAATTTTTTTTGAAAGGCCATTTTCCTTGGATTTTGAAGGATAAAGATGGTGGATTCGGCAAGAGGCTATTCTTCAACGACGATTAAGTCCATCCACAGCCAATTTGGGCGGATTTCTTACGGGTCCATTTTTGGCAGACTACAGAGGTGTACCATCAATGATTTCGGACGATTTTTCCGTAATGCCATTTTCTTGCGATTTGGAGGCTTCAGATCACGGATTCGGCTATTCTCCACCGATAATTAAGTCTATTGATCCTATACTGCGCCTATGATTAAGTCAATTAAGCACCGAATTGGGACAATATATTTCGGGATGACATTTTCGTAATTATTTGAGCAATTTTTGGTGAAAAGCCATTTTCCTTTGATTTTGAAGGATAAAGATGGTGGATTCAGGCCTGAGACTATTCTTCAACGACGATTAAATCCATCCAGGGCCAATTTGGGGGGATTTCTTCCGGGTCCATTTTTTGCAGACTCCAAAGGGGTATGTACCATCACAGATTTCGGGCGATTTTTCCGAAATGACATTTTCTTTCGATTTTTGAGGCTACAGATCACGGATTCGGCTCGAGGCTATTCTCCACCGATAATAAAGTCTATTTATCCTATTCTACGCCGGTGATTAACCCAAGTAGACCCATTGATAAATGGGTTGGGTATGGGTGAAGTGCATATGGGTTTCGGGGGTTTGTAGATGGGTTTGGGTAAGGTATGAATATTGCTTCCATAATCTAAATGGGTATGGGTTGGATATGGATATCCATTTACTTTAGGGTGTTTTAACTACACATGCAAAAATTGGACCTATTTGTAAAACTTGAAAATTTTAGGTACCAAAATGTAAGACCAAAAAATTGTAGGTACCAAAATGTAATTTTCCATCAATATTTTGAGGACTTATATGCAAAAAAAATTAATTTTAGGTACTAAATATGCATATATATTAAGTTTAGGTACCAAAATGTAATTTGTATTTGGACATAGGTACAAACCCAAATCCATTTGTTATAAACCCAACCCAAAGTAAATGGGTATGGGTACAAACCCATCAAACTCTACACATATCCATCTATTTGAATTTCATAACCAACTCAATTAGATTGAATAGTTAAAAACTTAAAACCCATGGATATGGGCAAAATTGACATCCCTACCAGCTGCACCACCTAGGGAAGGGAAGGGAAGGATGTATGTCCTTTTTCCTATTTGCATGCCCATGCCATTAGCTCAGCAGGTGGGCTAGAGACTAGAGTAATTGCATATCCGACGACTTCTTCCCATGAATTGACGGAATGATATTTACACCACATGGGTAAGCCAGGCCATGACTAAAAGCCAACACAAAGGGAAAATAGACAACCAAACTAAGTGCCTAGCTACGGAAGCTAATTACTCAGGGGATTAAGCTTGCTAGTGGCTAGGGAACGGCTACGGTGCTAATTGTACAATAGTTAGCACCGTCCTAACCAAGGGAAAAACTACTACTAGTTTGAATTAGTAGTGATTTAGCTTAGATGTTGTATTGATTTTATAATAATCCGTAGTGATTTTTGCTAGTTATCACGGTGCTAACTCCTATAAGAGTTAGCACCTAATCCCATCCCTAGTGGCTAGCTAGCTTCTCCAATCCTAGTCATGTAGCTGTGAAGTTGGTGTTTGAAAGTATATGTATACACGATTGGTGTATATATAAGCGGATGGTACTTAATTTCATGCTGTTAGAATATGACTTGAATTTGATTTGTTTGGGTTTGTGTTTGTTCTTTGTTTGACCTTTTCCTTGTATGTTTGGGAAAAGGTGTTTGGTTTTCTGTTTGGGATTAGGAGAAGAGTTCTATAAATACTCTTCATCACACTAGTCTGTAGTAAGGTCAGTCAGGTTAGTTTGTTTGATTTGTCCGTTTGGAATTTGGTTTGTAACCTATACTCTCCTCAAATTAGTGAAAATTGTCCCCCCTGCCCGTGGATTAGCTAACACATATTGTGTTAGTGAACCACGTTAAATTTGTGTTCGTTCGTGTTGGTTTGGATTATCGATTGCCACGCTTCTGTTCTAACAAGTGGTATCAGAGCCGCTATTGATCTTTGGATTATTTGAAACTGTCTATGTGGATTTTGGGATCACGCTGCTGGTTGCTAGATTGATTGATTGGAAGTCGCTGTTTGCATCGTTCCTTTGGCGTCGGAGCATCGGGTTGGTTCTTTGGAATTCGTCGTTGTTGATTTGAAAAGGTTGGATTTGTTGCTTTGGGGTAGGATTATTGTGATTATTAATCACAATTGTTTGCCGCCAATTCTGGGGGAGAAGCATACGAAGTGGCATTGGTGAAGTTTTGCTTTATTTGGAGTTCTGATTATTATCACAATTTGGAGTAATCACAATTCATTAGCATTTGCAGAAGTTGCAGCAAACGTTTGTCCCGTTATGGACTTTGAAATTTGGTGTTTCCTTGGAGTTGCAGGTTTGGAGTTGGAAGTAAATCTGATGTTGGTGTTATCGATGGAAATAACACCAAGTTGGTTATGCATGGCAAGTCCCAACATGGGTTGGACTTGCTGCATGTTTTGATTTGTTGATAGCCCTTAGGGGCATTTGGAGGCAGAGGAGATTCTGGTACAACTTATTTGGAGGAGTTTGGTACGTGTGCCAATTTTGATTGCATCTGAGTTTGGCGATTTGCATCGCATTTGAGTTTGGCGATTTCGATCGCATCTGAGTAAATTTGGCGATATGTATCGTGTCTGGGTACATCTGGCAACTTTGGTTGCATTTGGTACATCTAGCAACTTTGGTTGCGTCTGGTACATCTGGTATTTGACAGAGAATTCAAGTCAAGGTGGAGATTGTTAGAATATGACTTGAATTTGATTTGGGTTTGTTTTGTGTTTGGGCCTATTTTGTTTGTGTTTGTGTTTGGGCTTTGTTTGACCTTTTCCTTGTATGTTTGGGAAAAGGTGTTTGGTTTTCTGTTTGGGATTAGGAGAAGAGTTATATAAATACTCTTCATAACCCTAGTCTGTAGTAAGGTCAGTCAGGTTAGTTTGTTTGGTTTGTCCGTTTGGAATTTGGTTTGTAACCTGTACTCTTCTCAAATTAGTGAAATTTGTCCCCTATGCCCGTGGATTAGCTAGCACACATTATGTTAGTGAACCACGTTAAATTGTTCGTTCGTGTTGGTTTGAATTATCGATTGCCACACTTCTGTATGCAGTCATAACATGGAAGTGGTGGTTAAATATTGGTCACTAATTATTTGACAACATTACAAGTGAGTCAAAACTATGTATCTCAACCAGCTTTAATTTGCTCTTAATGACTTTGTTAACCAACTGGCCGGTTATAAGCTTTATGGCTAAACGAATTAAATAGGAATCTCGTTCGTACGTATAAATCTACTACTAATGATGACAACATCGATCCATCATGCATGGCTCAACCTCCACCCTGTTATTGTTGTCTACTATGGAGATGCAAAATGGATGACTTTGTTATAAGGCCCTAAATGTAAGGATGCGTGTGGCCGTGGCCATGCCCATGATCCATCAACATATCTAGGGTTCTTTGACATTTATTACTAATTGAGTTAATTATACTATGCGTGTCTTTCTTCCGTGGAACTATAATTAAGCCCGTTGACTGCTCTAACAAATGAGAATCTCATAAAATTAAACTACTGACGCTAATTACTGCTCTCATGTAATACTCTTGACCCCGTAGCTCCACCCCATCGTTTCTACTATGGAGAAAGAGAGGGTGTCGTCGAAATATTGTCCTGCCGGCTCATCCTCACCAGAGTTCATTGATCTCATTCTCATAGTCATAGTTTACCAACTCTACTAATTATTTAGATAACGAACTAGCTAGCTAGTGGTGACTTGTTAATCCATGATTTCTGATTCAATATCTGTCTTCAACGATGATACCATCATGTCTCGTGCCATCAATATGAGGGGAAGCTAGTTAAAGTCCAACTCCCACGACACTTACATAATATCCACCCCACCAAATAAACAAATAATCCAAATACCAAATTCATATTCTTCTATCTGAACACACTATAGAAATAGAATATTCAATAAGTGTTTATACATGTACTAATTTACATATATATCTTTTGATCCAAAAAAAAAAAATTTACATATATCTCTTAGTCAGGGCTTAGGATAGGGTGAGTAACCATTGGTTACTAACCTATAAGTAACTAAATCTGAACCTTTAGATCTTAGTGGGCCCAGAAAATCCTGATCTAAGGGTTGTCAATTAAAGACCTTTTATTTTCCTTGATTTTCATAATCGGCTCATATCTTCTTCGTTTTAACTCGGATTTCAATTTTTTTTTGCACACATGGAACGAGATCGTTGTGCTCTACAAAATGATATCAATTTTCAATATATTTTGAGAAACTTTTTTTTTTTTACCAACTGCATACCATATGGTAACTTCTTCGTTTTTAAGTTGTTTTTGAAAACGTTTGCTCAGAAGGAACGTGTTCATCATGATCTATTTGGATCTACAAATTTCTGGGTGAAAAAAAATACTAGACCAAAAATTACCATACTTTACCACTATGGTATGTGAGTGGTAACTTATGGTAAACAATGATGAAAGTCGTAAATGACAGTTAGTATACTCCTACTATCATGTATTCAACCTTCTTACCATATTGGTATGTTCATACCATCATGGTACGTTTTCTTACCATATGGTATTAAAAATGAGCATACCATATGGTAATGACTGGTAAAAAATTATTCAATTTTTTTTGTACTAAAAATATATCAAAGTGGATATCATTTTAAAGAGCATATTTAATCTAATTTATTTATGCAAAAAATTTAAATTTCCACTTAAAACGAGAGAGAAATCGTTTGTTAAAGATTAAAGGGGAAAAGATAAAAGATTTTCCAGGAGAGAGGGGATGCTGATGTCATGCGGATGTGGACAGGTTACTGATGGTTACTCACCATAAAAGTTACTGACCTGATCCGCTCCCCTTAGTCAGTTCATGATAATTTTATTCTAAGAATGTAATTAAGTTTGTTATCATAAATAAAATAAGTAGTGAACTAATCTATATATAGAAAATAGGGGGAAATAAACAATTCATACGAGGTGGATTTCGTCTGTAGTTATAATGTTGAAATAAAAAAAGTACAAATGAATTTCTTCCATAGATGCATTTCGGACCAACATCCTAATTATTGACAACATTGGACTGAGGAATTGTTTGATATAAGGATGATCTATACATAAGTGGTGGCTCAGACCCTTAGAATATATGCATCTTAATTAATCAAATCAATCTATTATTAGTATCTCGTTTAGAATATCATATATGATTCTGATAGGAACTCGTAGGATATTTCGTGTTATCTATCAAATCAATGTATCATTAGCATTTGGGATATAATTGTAATAAACTGAACATACTTGTCATTATAGGTGTCAATCGGGCGGGTTCGGTTCAATCGGGTTCGGGTTCAAACGGGTTGCGGGTTAGTCGGGTTGCATGTTCATCGGGTTCGGATTCAATCGGGTTGCGGGCAAATCGGGTTGCGGGTTCATCGGGTTTTGGGTCGAGCGGGTTGCGGGCGGGTCGGGTTTCGGGTTGTTCGGGCCAGCGCATCAAGTAACTTAACTCATTACTCATTACCAACTTACACATTTTATTACACTAATTTAAAATATTTTCTCAACTTTTTAACCAATTTATTTCTACCTCGTATATATACACTTTATTTTTTTGAAAAAAACTAGTCAAAATGTTAAATCAATTTGTATGACTTGCAAACTTGTTATGTAATTAATCATAATTGGTAAAGTATTATAGCCAATAGTAATGGTGATATCAATATTTGAAACCAAAAGACACCGTTAATTGTTTATTTGATATTCTAGTATTAATTCAGTAGTAATTGGATTAAAGTATCTCGTTTAGTATAACCATGCAAATCTGGTATTTGGCGTGTGGTATTTGGCAAAAGCATACTGATAAAAGGAGTTATTTCAAAATAACTCATTGCCCAAATAACTTTAGTAAACTGTTGCCAAACGAGTTATTTGTAAAATTGTTCGAATTATCCTAAAAATTGAACCATTAAAGATTAGCTATCAAATTTTGCAAAATTATTGTGACTTCAATAATAACTTACTCAATAACATATATCCTATACACTTAGCTTTACCCTCAATCAACAATATTAAGTTAGTATATGTTGTTGATTGTATACCCTAAACCATCAATACATTATACACTAACCACATAACCTATACCCTAACCATATGTCCTTGAGTTGTGATTTTGCTAGTATAGTTAATTTAAAAGTGAAATTCATACTTTGATTTTCAAAACATAGATAAAAAGTGATATTTGCTAATTGTTATACCCTAACCATATATCATATACTTTACACCACATACCTTGTACCCTAACCACGTACCATAAACATAAATTAAAAAGGGATCTCCTGCCGATAAAGACTTCAAATGACTTCAAGTGAACATATGTTAATAAAAAACTTAGAACCGTCAAAACCATCAATATCTTATACACTAACCATATACACCCTAAACCATATGTAGCTTATACCTTATACTTTATACCCTAACCATATACTTTATATCCTAAACAACGAACCGTCAAAGATTACTTATCAAGTTTAGTATAAATTGTTGTAACTAATGGTTAATTTATTTATTAGACCATAAAAAATTACATACATATATACATATTAGCCTTCAAAGCATATAAGAATAATTTTAACTAGTCATGCCCTCCATATAAAAGTTAAAGATTCATATTTCAAAAACTAAAATTATGAAAAACCAAAAAATTGAAAACACCAAATTTGTTTCCTTCTTTCTTTTCACAAAAACACTAAAATTTCACTCCTTCTTTCTTCTTCCATACATTAGAATAACTCAATTTTCCCTCATCTTTCTCTTCCATAAAATTGAAAGAACCAAATTACCCTCTTCTTTCCTTCTACAAAAAGTTGAAAAGTCAAAAGTTTCCCTCCTTATTTCTCTTTCATAATCAAAAGAATCAAAATTTTCCACTTCTTTCTCTTCCCGCATATCAAAACCACCAAAATTCGCACTTGTTTCTTTTCTAAAAAATTCAAAGAACCAAATTTCCCTCTTCTTTCTCTTCCCAAAAACTTGAATACACCAAAATTTCCCTCTTCTTTTAAAAACATCAAATTACCAAATACATTACTTTACTTTATTTATATTTAATGATAATTTTATTGAATAGTTAAATTAACCAAAATTTTAATTTATATATTATATTAATATTGTCATGATCTCAAGTGACCTTCATTTTTGTCATTTTCTTAAAATACGTAATATCAAGTGAGTTTCATATCTTTAAAATTTCTTATACGAAATGAAAAAATAATTTTACTTAAGTTTAGAATGAAAAACTTTATTTTGAAAAACTATGATTATTCAAGTGGATTAGATGAAATTCGGGTTGAGTCGGTCGGGTTACGGGTTAGTCGGGTTCGGGTCAATGGGTTCGAGTTAATCGGGTTGCGGGTCAAATGGGTTCGGGTTAATCGGGTTGCGGGTTAGTTAGGTTGCGGGTCAATCGGGTTGCGGGTCGTGCGGATTACGAGTTGTTGACTTTTAGTCAATTCAGATTGCGGGTCGAGTTGATCGGACGGGTTAATCGGTTCGGACTATGTTTCGACACCTTGTCATCAACTAACTGTCACAATGGATTGTGATTAGCATTAGGGCGCACGTCTGAAATATTGTTCACCAACCATGATTTTTATATATATATATAGTTATATATCTATCTGCAAATCGATATCTCCCTCTCCAGAGATCACCCACTTTGTTTGTATTATCTATCTATAATCCAGCTATTAACCTGCTTGCCTTGCCTGGTCAATAGTTACTTAATCCATTCCCAACTCAATAGAATAAAAATTACAAGCAAACTACACGAATCCACCTCTCCAAAATTTCCACCCATTCTTGTCCGTACATTCCCCCGATCCAGCGACCCTTTCTCCTGCTCAAAAAACCCAAAAACAAAAACAAAAACAAAAAATTACGAAAAAGGATTGAAGATAATCACTTAAACAAAACAACATTCTCTCAGTTTTTCCCCTTTCTCATACAAACAACAAATCTTCCAACTTCTCTGAACGTTTTTTCTCCCCATCCCCCTCCACCCGAAAAGTACAAAAGGAAAAACGTTAATGGAATCGAACATTAATTCTGAACAGGCTCATCCTGACGTTGCCAAACCTACAGACACCACCACCAACAAGGACGACCCTCCTCCCACCGTCCCTGATTCATCAGCCGCCGCAGATGGTAACGACGATGCATCACCCGCACCGCACATCCACCACAGTCGCAGCGGCCACCTCCTTGATGATTCCTCTTCTTCTGGTCCCGAAAACGGCGCGGACAAGGATGGCTCCGCCTCAAGCCCTGACCAAAACGGTGACGTTTCACATGATCCGCCGCCTCCTAATCTTGACGAGGAAATCCATCTCACCCTGCAAACCCTCTCTCCTGACATCGACCATTTCCTGATCACTCTCTCAGAAAGAAAGATGGTGGTTTCCTCGCAGGAAACATTAGTGGGGGAGATGGAAGAGAAAAAGGAGCACGATGAGAAGCAGGAGACGGAAGACAAGGATGAGAAGAATGAGGATCCGATTTCAGGGGAGAAAGAAGCCGGCTCCCGCGAACATAAGCCGGATTCGGAAGAGGCGGGACCTGATGATGAAGAAGGCAAGAAGGAGGAGGAAAAAGAAAAGCAAATCTGTAAGAAGAGATCGACCATCTTGATGCCGGAATTTGTGGAGAAGTACGTGGATCTGGTCGACGGGAAGATCAGGGATCGTGATTCATCTTCCGACGGGAAAGGAGGAGGCGGAGGGGGGAAGTGGTGCCTCTCGCCAGATGATGATGCGTTATTCATGGAGATCGTGAATCGTTTCTCCAGGCTAGCGAGTTCGCTCAACGAGTTTCGATCGGATCCAGATCATGCTCATCTCGTGAACCGGATCGGATCAATTCACCAGCGAGCAATGTCGTATTTGGAGGATGAATTCGGGTTTCTTCTCCAAGAGCATGCCAATCAACAACCGGTACAAGAACCAGATTCCGCGGGAAAATCATCAGCAAAAGCGGCAGAAACCGGTGAGGGAGGGAGTCCGCTGCCAGAATCGCAATCAAAGCTTGAGGAAGAAAAGGAATCGCCGTATCCTGGGTACAGTGAAGAAACGGTGACGAATCTGAGGAATATCGCGAGCCAGATGATCGCCGGTGGGTACGAATCAGAGTGTTGCCAGGTGTACATGATCGTACGGCGGCACGCCTTGGACGAGACCCTAATCCAGTCAGGATTCGAGAAGATCAGCATCGACGATGTCCAGAAGATGGCGTGGGAGAATCTCGAGCGGGAAATCCCGATCATGACTTCCATCATCAAAGAATGCGCCAGCGTCCATTTCCCCAAAGAGCACAAATTAGTCCACTCTGTTTTCTCAAACTACCCTTCCCTCTCCATCTCCCTCTTCAGCAACCTAAGCAGAGGAATTCTTATCCAGTTCCTCAATTTTGCCGAAGGAGTCGCCATGTCTAAGAGATCCACGGAGAAGCTCTTCAAATTCCTCGACATGTATGAAACCTTGCGAGATGGATTCGCTGCAATCGAAGGCTTGTACCCGGAGGAGTCTGAGGGCGAGCTGAAAACCGAGGCCACGACGGTAAAGGGAAGAATCGGAGAAGCGGCAATTAACATCTTCAGCGATCTGGAGCATTCAATCAAAAACGACCATGGAAAGACTCCGGTCCCCGGCGGCGCCGTCCATCCGTTAACCCGCTACACGATGAACTACCTGAAATACGCCTTTGAGTACAAGTCGACTTTGGAGAATGTTTTTAGAGAGCATTCCAAAATCGAGCGTGCAGATTCAACGAGCCGGCCTAGATTCGAAGGCGATTCGAATCAAGCTGGAGGAGGCGGTGACCAGGACAATAACCAGTCTCCATTCGCCGGCCAGCTGGCGAGGATCATGGATTTCCTAGATCAAAACCTAGAGTCGAAATCGCAACTCTACAGAGACGTATCCCTCTGCTGCATCTTCATGATGAACAATGGGCGGTATATTTTACAAAAAATCAAGAGCTCTCCGGAGATCCACTGCGTTATGGGGGATCCGTGGTGCCGTCGAAAATCGTCGGACCTCCGGAACTACCACAAGGGGTACCAGAGGGAGACGTGGAGCAAGTTGCTAGGGTGTCTGGCACAGGAGGGCGTGCAGGTGCATGGGAAAGTGTCCAAGACCGTGTTGAAAGAGAGGTTCAAGAACTTCAACATCATGTTCGATGAGATACACAGGACGCAGAGCCAGTGGGTGGTGAGCGACGAACAGTTGCAGTCAGAGCTTCGGGTGTCGATAGCGGCAGTGGTGATTCCGGCGTACAGGGCCTTTCTAGGGAGGTTCTCGCAGTATTTTACTCCCGGCAGGCAATACGAGAAGTATGTAAAGTATCAGGCGGAGGATATAGAGAATTGTGTGGAGGAGCTGTTCGAGGGGAACGCTAGTTCCATAGCCAGGAGGAGATGATAAAGATGATTGTTGTTAATTACTTGGAAATGACTATGGTTAACTAGTGGATTAATATGGTTTTGCTAATTAGTAGTGTTGTCTTTGTAGGTTTGGGGGAACTTCAACATCATAATCATCGTGAGATCAAAGATTGTATTATTGTAATTTACATTTTAATGGGCAGATATAATTTTTTAGTTCTTTTCTTTTTTATCTTTTCGGAACTCAGTCATTAAACTTAGTATACATTGCTACAATGAAAACTAAACATAGCATTTTGAGGACCGAGGTGATCAAACCACTAAATAACTCTCCCAAAGTATATGCCTCTATTAGTGACGGTGTTATTTTGCTTGTACGCCGTCTATAATCCATCAATTAAAAGTTATTATTGCAACAATACAATCGCAATTACTCATGAAATTCAAACAAAAAAACATGTATACTATAGTTTTATTTAGGGCTAATACCACTGGAAATACCAACCTTTAGCGAAAGTGTCATTTATATTACGTAACTTCAATAAACACAAAAATATTCCAACCTATCGGGTATTTGCGTCATTTATGTTACACGAATTTCTGTTGACCGTTAGAGTTAACCGTTGACCTAACGGTGTCAACTTATGTTTGACTATTGCTTATGTGGCGCTGCCACGTAGGAAATTTACTATTTTAAAATTTTAAATTTAATTTATTTTGAAAATAAATAATTTAATTTTTAAACAAATTTAATTAATTTTTTAAAATATTTTTCTCTCTGCCCTCCTCCGCGACCTCATCCATCGTTGTAAATGCTGCTCGTCATCGAATCCGAAGCCAATCCCAAAACCCGCGTCGTCTCCGGCATCGACCTCAACCACGTTGTCATTTTCAGACTCCGGGTACCTCCCCTCCGAGCTTGGCCTCACAAATCTGGCTCTCTTCCCCAATCGGACACCATGGAGCTCAAGGCGGCGAGCCGGCGACCCTGTTATCAAGGCTGGCATTTCGATTTCTATTCTCGCAGGATCGCCTTCCAGTGGAAAAACACTGCCCGGCGTCGCTCGTAGCCGTAGGGGGCTGCCCGGGAGTGGAAGACGACAAGTCTTTCAGGGTCGATGTCGTCAAATCCAAAATTTCCCGACTCTTCGACAGGGACAAGCCGGACCACAAGATCTCTGGAGGACAGGTCATCGGCTTCAGGATCTGGTACTCCTTCCCTCCAAAGTGGAAAAACCGGATCATCAGTGGTGGCAGGGAGGGATCGACGAGAGGCTTGGTATTTACGCATCGTCGACGACGGCGAGTTTGGCGGTGTTAAATTGACTCTCCCTGTTTATTGTATTGCATTTTTTTCTGCACCATAAAATTGAAAAGCTTGGCGAGCTCAAGCCATAAAAAACCCAGAATCTAGTTCATCTTGAATCTCCTTGCCTTCTTTTGCATCTTGAATCCATACCCCGACCCTGTCCACCAACCCGACTCAAAACTCCTCTGCCGAATCTACACAGAAGACAGAACCTAGAATCCCAAATGATGCTTTCACAATAAAAGGTTGCTCTCACACTTTCTAAAAGATTGCCTCGCCATTTACATTTTTCTTTGCCCAAAATCCCAATTTCACAATAATGGGCCCCAATTTCATATGTTTTTCTTTGCCAAATTGGAGGCCACGGAGGGGACTGACCAGCAGAGGCGATTAGTGTGGCCAAAGGATGGTAATTCGGTAAATGGAACTGTTTCACATAAGTAGAAGAGATCGGGAGAATGTTGAGAGAGGGAAGGGTCTGACGGCACCGCCTCTGGGCATTTAGAGGTTTAGGGTTTTCTTGAGGTGTGGGGCGGGTGAGAGAGAGAATAAAGAGGTGGATATTCATTTTAATTTTTTTTATTAAAAAATTCCATGTGAGCAGCCACGTCATCGTTGACTGTATTTTCTGTTAACCACTAACAGAAAATTTAACGGTTGGTATACAAATGACATATCGAATATTACGTAATAAAAATGACACTTTCGCTAATGATTGGTATTTCTAGTAGTATTAGCCCTTTTATTTATGCACCTCTGTTCATATAGTTCAATTAATTGAACAAAAATTTCGTCCATTACTTTAACCAACAACATAAGATTGTGTTGAAGTGTTAAAATCCATTTTTATGAGCCACAATGTACAAACAAATATAAACGAGGCATTATAGTTGTTAAATGACATGTGTTCACGCAAGTTTGGTATGATATGTTTCAAAATTGCAGTTTTGGTTAACGAGAACATCCAACATTGTTTCAATGATGTCAAATGTTATTTAGAGTAGAAATAAACCTTTGAATTCTAAAATTTCATGGAATGAGGTAAAGTAACTAATTTGTTAGGTGTGTTTAAAAAGTACTGTATAGCTCGTGTATCCTCATATTCACTCACTCACATGTGCGGTACGAGCATAAGGATGATCCGTTCAGCTTCCAAGCACAACCTTGAGAGATAATTTAAATACTAACTAATGATGTAGGCTATACATCTTTAGATAATTAGATTCAACTAGTCGCGCGTGTTTGTACAAGTAGTAGGATGATCACGCTCTGCCTCCATCATAACAAGGATATGCAGGGAGTTAGGTATTCAATCTATGAAAATCGGATACATTTCCAAATTATTGTTGATTTCAAAATCTAAACATAAAATGTAAGCTTTATGTCTTTTGAAATTTAACTAAATTTCATTATATTTTTAAAACCCAAAGATAGCTTGCATTAGTAAATAATAAAAAGATATAACGTTTACGACTCTAAAGGAGTCAAACACAAACAATCAAAGCTATTCAACCTCAAACTCGAGTGAGAGGTTATTGTGGAACATGTGTACAGAGAGACCACTTTTGCAGCCGATTACTTGGCGAATCTCGGCCACAATTTTCATTTTGGCACACTCAATCTCAATGTGTGAGATTCAGGTTTAGTTCAATGGCTTCGCCGTGATATAATGGGAGTTTTCCCATGAACATTTTATTAATATGAATTAGACGCTCTAGCGTTGGGAAGGCAGCTGCAACAGCAGCTGTTGTTCATCTGAAATCATCATCATCGCTAGACATTCCTTCACCGCTCGAGATGAAGGTGGACGAGGAGCCCCTGGCGCGGTACCGCTGGGAGTATCAGCCGGAGTTTAGGGGTGAGCAACAGGAGGCGACGAACAACCGGGCTAACTCTCAGGCATCCCACGTCGCCCAGGCAGCGCCGTAGCCATCGAAATATCCATTTGTGGCGCTAACGGGCGATGCGACGAACTAGAAGTCGAAGCCAAACGTGCATTGGCCTTCCGGCCGCCCGATGAGCAGCTCCTCGCTGCGGGGAAAGAAGGTGGACGACGGCGGCGGAAAACTCTACTGCCGAGGAAGAAGAAGAAACGCGGCGCTGGCGGCAGAGTGCTCTGCTCGCCGAGGAAGAAGAAGAAGTTGTTCGTCAGAAAGACGAACTCAAGGACGGGCAATGCGGCTCTCCTCAAAGCAATGGCGAACCGAGAGGAAGAGCTGAAGGCGATGGAGGAGCGGGACTCACCTCATCGCGATTGGATGACCAACTGGCCGCTGGAAATGGAGAAGAGAGACGGAGGCGGTGAGCCTCTGCGCGCGTCGCGGGCGAAGAGGGAGGACGACGGGGATGGCGATGGTTTCCTCCTTCTCGCAAGACCGGGGTGGCCAACCCTAGGTCGAGCCACCCAACAGTCATTTCTGGTGGGTTCTGGGGCTGTTTGGGCCGTCGGGCTTGAAGATGGCTTGGGTGGGTCATCGTTTGGGCTAGCAGCAGCTGAAGTGAAAAGGGCCGATTTGGCTATGATTGATGGGCCAAGTCAAGTGGGCCCTCTGCTGACAAAATGTAATGTCAGCCTTGGGCTGAATTTGGATCATGGAAAGAAGAGAGATGGGCTCAGTTCGGGGCCGGTGAAGAGGGCGACCAGTGTTCTTTCAGAGAGAAATGGGCCACGTTCCCAGTGCGGGGTTGGGCCTCTGAGTGTCTATCTAATGGAGTCTCTTTTGGATGGCATGGGCCGAAGTGGCCTAATTAAAGAGGATGAGCCAAGAGCAGGTACAGAAGCAACACAACCAATTTATGAGTTAACTTCAAGAAAATCGTTTATAGGTCTGGATGAGTTGGTACTCAAAGATAGGTTCTTGAACAAGATTGAATCTTTGAATTCGTTAAGTTCATGGATGGTGATGCCAACAATAGAGGAGCGGTTGAAGATTGAGTTTGATAAGGAAGTGAATAGTGGCCTGTAGAAATGAAATTTGAAAAGCTGGGTCAACACAAAAAGATGGGTGCAAGAATTCCAAGTCAAGAGTTGGAGCCTAATTGGAATAGAAGAAAGCGCAAGAAGCGGATAAGCGACGATCGCATTGGACGAGAAGGTGCGGAGAAGTGGGTCGAGTCGGTCAACCTTGAGAGCAAGGTTGGTCTCAAGGGGGAGGGGATGATAGAAACCCAATTTACGGGTTCTATCATAATTATCATTATTATTATTAGGATTTTATTAGATATGATTAGTAGTCAATGAGTCATATTAGGATAATCTATTAGGTTTTTCTAGTCTTTCGTTATAAATATGTAATTGGTCCTTCATTCATAGGCAGTCAAGAAGAATATTAAAAAAACTCTCCTAAACCCTAATCTCCCAATCCTCTCAATTCTAGATCTCAATCCCTCTAAAGGCTTCGGCCGATTCTCTATCTTTCTCTTCTCAAATCCCTAATTCTGTTATGAATCCCTAATTCCCAATCTTACGACCAAACCCGATAGAATCCTAATATCAGGTTCAATCACGCAGTCCATAGCCACTATGTTTGTTACCTTATTCTCAGCCTTCGGTTACTCACCACTACCTTAGCTTGTGGCAATTGTAATTATGTCGATGGCGGCGACTGCAGCGGGTTCTGGACATGGCGGCGAATGGAGTTTGAGGAAGGCCATGTTCTCGAGGGGAGGAGAATATTCTTCAGCTTCTTCTTCTTCAATGGGTTTCAATCGAGTTGGTCCCAATAACTCGAGTTGTTTGGAGAAGGTTATGATGGATATTATACCACTCTCTAATATGCCCCCCAAACGAAAGTCAACTCACGGGCTTGAAGTTTGCACAGGCCACCATACCTTGTGCTTTAATCAACTATTAATATTGGGGGTCGTGGAGATTCGAACACACGACCACTTGGTCAAACCAGCTCTGATACCATGTCATAAACCAGTTGGTTCCAATAACTCGAGTTGTTGGGAGAAGGTTATGATGGATCTTATATCACTCTCTAACAAAAAAAAATAGTCAAAACTATCGGAGACAAAGCGAGAGCTTTCTTAACCACCGAATGGACTATCTTATTGTTCTGCCTACCTAAAAAATAAATTTTCTAATGAGGTTAATTGTATATTCTTCCATCATTGTAATAAAATTTTCTTTTAAATACAAATTATGATTATACAAATTTATAACTATATAGCCAAAAATTTGTGTATATTTTGACAGCATGCCATTTTCAAACCCTAAATTACTACAAATATCATCTTATAGTTAAGAAATTATTTCAATTTCCCAATCATGTAAAATATTAATTTATGATTTTGCCATAATTTAATCCCATTTTTTTAGTTTTACAATAGGTGACGGGCGTGCTACTATATTTGGCATAGTTGGCTTAGACACGGAGACCGCCTTTTGCTCCCCCGGGCCAGCCGAAAGAAATGAGAGATTTTCCAAGAAAAAATAAGAACACGGCGAAATTGAAAGATTCCACCGACGTGCTGCTGCCACAGCTCATCTTCACTCTTTCCTCACTCCCAGTCCCAGATCTCAGTGAATAGCGTCCTTCAATAGCCGTCACCGCCGACCATACTCACCGCCGGATTCTCGAGTGACATGAAGCACTACGGATTACGGAGGAGGAGAGTGTCCTTAACTTCAGTACTCGCTGTCGTCGTGCTCTTCACAGCAACCGGCTTGCTTCTCCTCACGCTGAGATCGGTCGATCCTCCACCGTCTAGCTCCGGCGGATTCCTCCCAGACCTCGACGGAAGAAGAGTAGAAACGAGAGTCTCCGGCGATGATTCCAACTCGCTGATGAGCAGTCCGGCGATTAAGCAGCTGGAGACGGGGAACGTTACCGGAGCGCAATCGAAATCGTGCGCTACGGTCGAGGAAATGGGGGAGAGCTTCGAGGATGAGCCGTGGAAGGAGAGTTTGAGAGTGAAACGGATCATTCGGCAGCACTTCCTCATCAACGGTATGCCTTAACTGTCGATTTACGTTTTGAGCTTTATTTGCGGTCGAATTGAATTGGTTCTGTTTGGTTACGCGGATAATTTCCTTTCTACTTTCCCTGAACTGATTTGAAAAGGCGTAATGAAGTTAGTTAGAGTAGAGTCTCTGTGAGATGAACTGAACTATTGTCAATTGAGAAAAGTTGGCAGAAGAACGGAAGGATATCAGCCAGTTGAGAATTGTTGAACTTATTGGCCAACTTTAGGATTCTGAGAATGTAATTGCCTACATGGTGCAGGAGCTTCAAGAATCAGAGATCTGCCACCAGAGGAATTCTGCAGACATGGTTTTGTGCTTGGGAAATCTTCAGAAGCAGGGTTTGGAAATGAGATGTACAAGGTGTTAAATAGTGCAGCATTGAGCATATTGTTGAACCGTTCCTTGATTATTGGGCAAACCAGGCATATTGGTTCTTCCTCCATCCTTTCTATCTAATTCGATTTCGATTACAAAGTTGGTTTTTGTATTGATTACTTTGATACAGGGATTAAAGCTTTGTTCTGTGAATGGTTCTATTCTGCAGGGGTAAATATCCTTTTGGGGACTACATAGCCTATTCTAACCATTCGTTTACACTGAATGAAGTCAAACATCTATGGAGGCAACATGGTTGTGTCAAGAATTATGGAAGGCACTTGGTTATTAGGATTGATGACTTTCTGAAGCCTGCTAAAACAAACGTCCTCTGCAGCAATTGGAGGAAGTGGGAACAGCCTATCATATGGTAAAGTGAAATCCCTTGCAATTTAACTAATATGCATAGGGCAGCATATCTTTGTCTTGTTAACTGATTATTTTGTCATGTCTGCAGGTTTCAGAATACAACTGATGCTATGGGCAGCCAGTTTTTCCTGAAAAATATGTACCCCGAGATGAGAAGTGCTGCTTATGACTTATTTGGACAGCCGGAACAACTTCAATCTCGGCCTAATGTTTTCGGGGAGCTAATGGCATTCCTTATATCTCCATCAGCTGAGGTTAAGGAGGCAGTTGACGTGGTGCTTGCTGGTGGGCCGGACCCCGATATTTCATTGCACATGAGGATGCTCATGAACAGGTAATTCACAGCACTGTTAGAGCAATGTTTCTTTCTGCAGATTAGCATCTTTTCAAAACTGTAAATACTATATACGTACAAGTAGAGCATGGTGCACTTAAGTTTTTCAAAACCTAAATCTGCTAAAAGGGTATGACTTGGACTGAATCGTACTTAATGCAGCAGGTTCTTGGGTATTGTAATTTCAGGCCAGTGAGAGCTGTGCAGGCTGCACTGAACTGTGTTCAAAAAGCCATGCATAATCTACAGAACAAACAAAGACCCAGGCTGGTTTTGGTCTCTGATACACCATCGTTTGTGAAAAGCCTTCTTCCTAACATCAGTGAATTTGCAGAGGTACTCAAACACCATTGACCGGAATTGTTGATCTGTCCTCGGGGTTTGGAAACACTCTAAAACCTCATTTCTGATTTTCAAACAGGTTCTTCATTTCGATTATAAAAAGTTCCAAGGAACCATACCTCGCGATGACAAGACAGTACAGAAGAATCTAGATTTTAGAGTGAAGGATTGGGGACCTGCACCGAGATGGGTTGCATTCGTCGACTTCTTTCTCGCTGCACGTGCCAAGCATGCCGTCATCTCAGGTGCACACAGGCGCGTTGGGACAACCTACGCCCAACTAGTTGCATCACTCGCTGCAGCCAACCAACTGGGTAAGACGTCCACGTGCCTTCATTTCTTTGTAAGGAACGTTTCATCTGTAGTTGTGAATGACTGATTTCTCAATGTCAATCTGCATCTAGGATCATACTTCTTGATTCTTCCCTTTTGCAGGGGAAAACCATACGAACCCAAGCTTTTCATTCCTGAGCAGCTTCCAGAGCAATCTGCTGACGAACGGCTTGAGGATGCAGGTAGGTTGGGGCCACGTCTGGAACCGATTTGCCGGTCCATTGAGCTGCGAGAACCAGACCCATCAATGCGCTTTCACGCCTCTCTCTCCTCCAGCTTGGTGGGATGGTCTCTGGCAGTCTCCTATGTCGCGAGACGTCCGCAGACTATCCATGTATGGAGTCTCCGTCTCTGGCCTAGGCACGGTAGACGAGAGTGCACTCAAGTCTCACTGTGCTTCCAAGAAAACCACTGTGAGAACAGTTATGCTGATTTAGTAAAAGTAAAACCTCTCCCCCGTCCCAGTTTTGGTAGATGACTGATAGTTGAAGTAATTTGCTAGAAAATTATGTGCCATTAGTTCAAGTGTTGCTTTAGTTTTGATTATCTAAAATTGGAAGACACGGCTTATTGGTTATTGTTTCTAGCTATCCAATTATCCTCATCAGAGTTTGTTATTATTTCTGATTATTGTAAATTGTATCGTTAATCAACAGCCTGTTATCAGGCTTAAGAGATTGCTGCTCAAGCAATCTCCCAGTAGAAGTCTTTTAGAAGGAGCAAAAGACATTAGAATATATAAAGCGTCTATCTTGCTTAAGGGGTCCAGTAGGCTATGCACAGGTGTAGCATAAGCCTCCTGTGGCCCACCGACTTTTTCCGTCCGATTCTTCTCTTCAATCTCCCTTGGTCTACTGGCGTAAATTGACTGGCGGCTACGCAAGTGGTTTCCCTTGCTGAGCATATCATTGGAATCATAGACGGTGGTGGGTAGGCAAAGAAGTGGTCGGAGTTGGATTTCTCCGTGTGGGTGGCGGGCGGCAGGTTGCTAATCGCCCGTCCAGCCGTTGATTTTCCCATAATCTCAAGTCGTGGAACTCTGTCCCCCAGCTTCCTATGATGACCTGAATACTGGTCGGCCGACGATATTCCTGGCGGCTGGTCAAGTTTCGGCCGCCTCCCATCTTCCTCTCGGCGTTTTCTTCCCGATGAATTGTCGACCCTTCCATGACATCCGCACCTCGGTCGGACCAGAAGATGATACTTGCCAGGCTTGATCCAATTGAGGAGAGATAGGTTTTGAGATGAGAATTCCAATTGCATGAAACCTCTCTGACATATTAATTCAAAATCCCAACCGCACATAAAGTCCACATTACCGGTAGCGGTCCTCTAATTTCCATCATAGGAGAAGTTAAAGAACACTCTCGTATAAGAACAGAGAAGATGGTAATTGCAGGACAGGCAAGTTGTTCCAAATAAAACACAGGACGTGTTTTTGGTTTTAATTGAGACGGCTTGCCACAACTGATTCTTCCATCACTCCCACATGCACTTGGGAACTGATTCTTTTTTCATGAAAGTGAAAGCTTTATTGAAATAAAAACCAGCGGTATAAGAAGAAGTGTTGGGGTAAAGAAAACAGAGACCAGCGAAGGGGGTCAAAGAAACAAACACATGACCCCTGGAGAAGAAAGGGAGCCAAGGAACTTATTCTTATCACAGTCAAGGAAATCAATGGGAAAGCTACACATGCTCAGAGAAATGCATGTTGGAGTTAAAATTTGGAATTATAGGTAAAAGTAAAATAAAACAGCAAGAGAGGTTCAGTTATGCATATATAGTTAGGGCGATGACTAATGAGTGACATTTGCTGTCCCATCTTCTCCACGTGTAAAGATCAAAGAAAAGGAAAGCATGGGTCTTCGTAGATTAGTGGAAGGGAACTCATGGGGCTGCAATGTCGATTAGTTAAGTAGCAAACAATATATTTGAAAATTAATTACGACCACTTTTACTATGCTATATAGTATTGGTACTTTAATGTATAATTTAAAGTTGTACCATAACATTAAATGTATAAGTTTAGGTTGTACCATAAAGTAATTTGTACCCTTATGTTATGGCACAACTTTACAACTTGAAGTTGTACCATCACATAAAGGTACAAGTTCAAATTGTACCATAAAAGAATTTGTACAAAAAATATAGGTACAATCTGAAGTTGTACCATAACGTAAATGTACAATTTTAAGTTGTACCATATAGGCAAAACCCTATAGCACCAATACTATATAGCATTGTAAAATTTATCATTAATTATAGGTAAGGAGACAAACAAAATCATTTTTTAAATGTTATTTCTTCGTGCTAAAATTATTTTAGCTTATGTTTAGCACGGTCTTTAAAGGTGTTTTCCAGCTTCAAAAATTGAAATAGGGCCAAATATCTCTGAAATCTCTTCTTTTGAAAAGCTCATTCAAAAGCTGAAGCAAAAGTTCAGACTTAGCTTGGAGTTTCAGCGAAAAAATATTTTGAAAATACAAGATTTTTCTAACCATATTTTAATTTTATTTCAGAAAAATACTATTTTCTATAATTTATATCATTTTTAAAAATAACATAAATTAGAAATTAAAATTATTTCATATAAAAGAAATCTAACAAAGGTCTGTTCCTATGAATTATTATATTTGATACTGAACATCTTTTTTAGCAATTTTATATGACATCTTATAATAAAAAACATTTCTAATAGTTTCGTCAGACAAACATTCAAAAACTACTTTCTAACATTATCAAAAAGGATGATTATTCCAACATTTTTTTCTAATACTTTGATATGTTTTGCAATTCGATTGCATAACCTCTAAAATGCACTTTTCGAAACCTGTTTTATGTAATAATTATGTAAGATTGTTGAGTAAAATTTTTACATGATAAATGACTTATGCAGACCTTTCTACATAATGAATGTTATTAACACCAAAATTATGCAACACCAAGTCATTATCTGAGTCTGTCTTACACGTACATGTTACATTATCACATGAGAATAATTTTTTCTCTTAACCTGTATGTAAGATATTTATAGCTCACAAAATAATTTTAACTGTTGTGTAAAATTAGGGAGACTGTGATCGATATCTAATGATAGGTTAAGTTCATCTGAAATTCAAATTTTAAAACTAATTATTTTTTTCATGATTTGATCATTTCTGTTTTAAGATAAGAAAATAACTATATGGACCCGCGGCAAAGCGCTGGCCAATTATCTAGTCAACAACAAAAGGACAAGTACAAAACAAATGATTAGTATTTCTTCATTCCTAAATTATGTTAACTTGATGATACTTCACATCATGACGAATGACATGCATATTTCATGTTCAATTTATGTTAATGTAATTTATAATTCACACCATGACTGATGGTATATGCATATTTCATATTAGTGCAATGATAATTCACACAATGACCAAAGACATGCATATTTGACGTGATAAAAAAAAACTTTGTATCATCATGATCGATTTCTGTTACCATTTGCATGATTTGAACACATAAAATATATGGTCATCAATGATTGGTAGGAGGGTGAGATATTGGAGAAAATTGAATCTAGAAGCAATCTCCCAGTAGAAGTCTTTTAGAAGGAGCAAAAGACATTTATTCATAACGGACCCAAAAAAATAGAAAGAAAGATCAAAGATCTTGTGATCGGCGGATTGAAGATTATACTCGTAAATATATGCACGTAAAAAAATTCTCACGTGTTCATTTCGTTAGTAAATAAAACAACAGTAAGTACATATATATTTAGATCTAGACCTCATAATTGATCTTCTTCTTCCTCTGAGACTCAAATTCTCTGAACGTACATTGATATATTCCTTCCCCAAGTTTCATTTCCTGCGATGGTTTGTCGTCGCCGTAATTGAAATGAAGGGTTTTTCCACTTCAATTCCTCTTTTTTGGATCATCATGATCGATTCCTATTAGGGTAGTTTTATGTACTTATGCATTGTAATTAATTGTGGATCAATATTATAATCATGGGTTTTTACCCATGTCAAGCTCTTGTGAGGCTCTTAAAGCAAAGGCTCAGAATCCATGCCAAAGCCAAACACGACGACGATGATGACAATAATGGTAATTAATTTCGTCTCTTATATTATATTCATCCTTTCATACACATTCTTCTCAGTTCCCTTCTTGTTTGTTCTATTTTGATTCTTAAGATATTTTCTACTTGGGATTTGAGGTTTCTCCTAATATGTTTCCGGTGTTTGACGATTGATTTTGCGTTATCGGCATGAACACATAAACGAAGAACACTTATTATTATGAAAGCAAAACACAGCAAGTGGATGTTATATGAGTTAGAAGTTTGGAATTTGAGTTTCTTATGCATAGATGGAGCGGATTTGCACAGGTGCAAAAGGGGGCAATAATGCAGATTTGAATCAGCAGCAGTCTACCTCTGCTGATCCCAAAACAGGCCAAGTGGGCATCATTGCAGGTCTCAACATGGCTCCAACATTCATCTACCAAGAGCTAGAAGCTGCAACCAATGGGTTCGCACCGGATGCTTATCTTGGAAGAGGTGGCTTCGGTGCTGTTTACAAAGGCAAACTCAAAAGAATCGGCCAGGTAAACTCCTAGTCCCATGTGTTGTGCTGGATGTTTTCATCTTACATATGACCCTCTTGCTACTTTTTTCTCTTTGTTGCAGTCAGTGGCTGTTAAGCAGCTGGATTCAACTGGATATCAAGGAGAAAAGGAGTTCCTTGTGGAGGTTCTTATGCTCTCTATATTGCACCATCCGAATCTTGTCAAGTTGGTTGGATACTGTGCTGAGGGGTCTCAACGTCTTCTCGTCTATGAATACATGCCCATGGGTTCCTTAGAAGATCGCCTTTTTGGTAAATCTGACACTCTAGTTAACCTTACTCTCGTTTCTTATGACATAACATGCTCTCCTTTCTACTACCCAGAAAAAAAGTAGAAAACCCATTTTGTATAACTGGTATACTTTTGTAGATCTTTCAAACGGGATGCAACCACTGAATTGGAAGACTAGGATAAAGATAGCTGCTGGAACAGCAAGAGGATTGGAATGCCTGCACTCAGCAAGCCCACCAGTGATATACAGAGACCTCAAATCTTCCAACATTCTGCTGGACAAAGATTACCAACCCAAGCTGTCTGATTTCGGGCTTGCCAAGTTCGGTCCAACTGGAGATAAATCTCATGTCTCCACTAGGATCATGGGAACTTATGGGTATTGTGCCCCTGAGTATGCCAACACTGGCAAATTAACCATGAAGACAGATATCTATAGCTTTGGGGTGCTCTTGCTGGAGCTAATTACTGGGCGGAGAGCAGTTGATCAAGTGGATAGTAAGTCCAGGAATTTAACCCAATGGGTAAGAACATCGTCTTGCAATGGGATTCGTCCTAAAATCTTGCCATTCCACAATTAGCTAGTATATGATTCATTAGATTGTTGATTGTCGCAGGCTCTTCCTCTACTGAAAGACAAGAACAATTGGTTGGAGCTGGCGGATCCATTGCTGAAAGGAAAGTATTCAAAGTTTGTGTATAATAAGGCCATAGAGGTTGTGTTAAGATGTCTATCTGACAAAGCCAGCTTCAGGCCAACATCGAGCGAGCTAGTTGGTGCGATGGATTACTTGTTGGCTCGATCGAGTAAGTCGAAAGATGCTAAGAAGGCTAGTAACGCAGGGTTGGGATGGCTCGACGCTGATCAGAACCAGAACGAAAATGTAGTGACGAAAGCAGTCAAAGCAGTAGTAGAGAACAAGGATTTGAATCGTGAGGTTGATATCGAGGAAGCCAAATTGTGGGGCAAGATTCGGAGAGACAACAAGAAGCCACCTAGGCACGACTCGGAAGGCACCAAGTAATATACTATTCGATTCTTTTTTCCGTGTGTTGTTTTTGGTTTTTCACAGGATACAAGCAGAGTAGTGCAACAACAGATTTGACGAGGAAGATAACAATCTAACATTTAGAGAGTTTTTGTTGTGTTCAGGTGGGTAGATATGCTTCAAAAAGGTAAGTAGGGTGTTAGAGCATTTGCGGAGAGTTCAGCAGCAGGGAGAGCAACCAATCAAATACTGGAACACCTAAAGAATGAAGATGTGAGGATAGGGGAAGATGACCTACCTTGTACAGCAAGAAAGAAGAGCAAATTAATCTTTTGCGCTCTTGCGAGAATCTTCCTCTGCACTAGCTAGAAATGAATCGTAGGTCTGTTTTTTGTATTGTAGGGCTTGCTGCTGGTACATCAAGCAATGTCGGCGTGTATGAATGAGTGGCTGGTTAAGAATATGGTCGTTCATGAGTTTGGTGAATAAGAGTTGCACCTGAACTTTGAACACTTTCAGGGTTCAGCAATGTGCAAGCACTTTTAACTTTAAGGGCCTTCCAAATACTTCAAAATGACATTGGAGCACAGATTATATCATGAATTAATTAGTATGGCACAAGTGAAATAGAATCACTCATTCTTACACATGCCTAAATAAAGGGAATAAACAATTCAATCCAACATTGAAACAATTTTAGATATAATGCCATTAAACAAAGATAAAATTCTGAAAAGGATACCAAAATACTCATCCATATTACTTACGAATCAAGTAACACCTATTTATTGTACGGCTCAAGATAAACTTGTCAGATTCCGAATAAGACAAAGAAGCTGGACACATAAATATTCCCCAATACATAGTTGTGTAAGTAGTTTTTTATTTTTATGAGCAAGCATCATTTGTTGGGATGACATATGTGTTATTATAAGTATTGATAGTTGGCTTTGTAGTTTTCGTACTTAGTTAGTGATCACCCTGAAAATCTGACTTTCTTAAGAGAATAATAAACACCACTACTCCAAACAAAAACTGCGTGCCCCCACGAGTTACCAAACAAAAACCTACAAAATTTTGTGTTGTGTGGGGGTTTTCGCTATTATTATAATGTCAAACAATTAATTAATTTCACCATGGTATAGGCCATCTATTTTAACAATTTAGATAGATAGAGTTGGTTTAAACTCCTTAATATATATAGAGATCGGATTGCTCAAGTCCATTAAGTTATAAAGACCAGTAAACTTATTTGGATAATTCGCTAATGCACACTTATTAAGTTCTAAAAAATACTCTTAATAACAATATTGTCGATCACATTAAAAAAGCTAATTGGCTCATGAATCACGACCCTTATCACTAGATTGCACCCATGAAAGCTACTGCAACTAAAAAGATTATACACCAAATAATTATACCAGATAAAATTTACCTTTTTTCAAAGCTACACTAGTCTAAACTCTCTTTCGACAAGCAATCACGAGCTTTAAATATCCCCACCAAGCCTACCATCATCATCTTCTTCTTCTCCTCTTCCTAATTCTATGATTTCTAATTTCTTTAGATTTTGGTGTTTGAAAGCCAAGTCTACACATCATTACACCCTATGATAATGTATTATGTATATAGAGTATAGAAAGGAAATTCATTCCTAGTATTTTTAAAGTTGCCATTCTATAATGACAAGTTTCTTCTTCAAGTAGAAGAAGCTAGCCAAAGTTAAGTTTTCTTGCTCTCCTTAACTCTTTTGTTTTATTTCTCTCTTTTGGATCCAATTTCCATCAAATGTCCACACTCTATTATAGCATCCTCAATTTTGACAACCTCAATTACTATACACATTGACCAAAAATCTATCCAAAAAAAAAATTCCACAAAGCTACCACTCCACTAATTAGACATTTGTCAATCCTTGAATAGATATTCTATTTTAAGACAAATCTAGTTAGCCGACAAAAAAAGGAAAAGGACAAAATAATTAGTCATTTTCATTGATGATAATCCCATATTTTATTTTTCATTAACTATTATTTAATTCGACTTAAATGGCATAATAGCCATGACCACTTTATTAGAGAATCCACATCAATATAATTGTAAAAGACAATAGTATTTTTACTTTTTATTATCAACTCAATTTTTTTCAATCCACCTCAAATCACTTTCATTCACCACATCAATGCATTAACTTGCAATTGAATATATAATTAAATATTATATTTAAATTACAAAAAATAAAGTAAAAGAGAAAAAATATTAATAGAAAATAAAAAAATCTCCATTTTTTAAGGCTTTGTTGACTTGCATATGCGATTGCATTTGTTACAAGCTTGCAAATATACAATTGTTAGCCACATCAATGCAATTGGTTTTGCAATTGAAAACACCAATGCCATGTCATTTTGCAATTGAGAATGCAATATCAATGTGGATGCTCTTAAAATTAAAAAGATTCTCCCTAAACTCTAGTAAATGACTGGTTCATAAGTAAAATCATCCCTAAACTTTCTGAATAGTTAAAGGTCGTCATAAAAATTACTAACCATCATCCTAACTTAATACGTAATCTAGCGAATTGCCCAAACTAGATTGAATTCTTGAATTATTTTAATGTCCTTTTAATTTTAAATCAAATTAAAAAACCAAACAAACCTCCGACTACCTCCCGCCGTCGCCATGGCCGGCGAGCTCCCGCCGTCGCAATCCTCATGATTGTCCTCTGCTCTCTCTGCTAGCCTCTCCCCCACCTCCTATTGCGCTACATCCCCGATCCCGCCTTCCGCCAGCCCGAGCTCGTCGTCTACAAGCTGCCTGCCTTCGGCCAGCGCTAGCAGAGTTGGGTCACTAGTAAAATGGTCACTGAACTTTGATACTTAATATACACATCACTAAAGCTTATAATTACTAACAACATATCACTATTATCATCATCATAATTTCTTCACATTGTTCAAATTATTGTGTAATTTTGTGATTATAAATAATAAAAATATCATCTATACTACTACCCAATCAGCCATCATACAGATGGAGGAAGGGTTTAAGGTGAATTCAAATAATAAAATTTGACATTGGCTCGAATGATGAATTTGTACTAATTGTTGTATATGAGATACTATTTTGTACTTTTAACTCGTTGAACTATTAAGTTGGGCAATTTGAAAATAAAATTTTTGTGGCAAACACTACAATGACTTTCATAGCAATGGTTAAATATCGAATATAGAGACTGAATTGTATTCTCTCCAAAGTTCAGTGACTATTAATGTAATTGTATTCTAAAAAGCTCCATGCTTTTATTTTCTAGTCGGATCGACACCCGATCCAGTCGGATTCTCACTCCCAGTCTCCCATACCCAAGGTTGTTAAACCCCTATCGAACCCCCCGGTTGGACCCGGTTCAACCCGAGTCGGACTTCAAAACGGCTTCCAGAAAACCCCCCGGTCTGCCCTAAACAGGGAGAAGAAGAGAGGCAGAAGAGAGGAAAAGGAACGAAGGAAGGGAAATGGTAGGTGGATCATGGAGGTTAGGTAGATTTATTTTGTTGAAAATAAGTTTTTAATAGATATATGTAAGATAAATTTTATTTCACTCATTAAATTTTTAATTACTACTTCATTTGTATATATATTTAGAAAACGTCTAAAACGGCTCAAACCGACCGGACCCCGATCAGACCATTAAACCTCAAACCCATTGCTTGACCGGCTCAATGACTTAAACCGGTTTGACAACCTTGCCCATACCCGGACCCGACTCC
Organism: Linum trigynum; assembly: GCA_964030455.1. NCBI lineage: Eukaryota > Viridiplantae > Streptophyta > Magnoliopsida > Malpighiales > Linaceae > Linum > Linum trigynum. The sequence continues at coordinate 69,791,636 of OZ034819.1, forward strand.
TTTGTCACCCAATGAAATAGCCCCGCGTTACCTACTCCTAGCCTTCTCTCTCCAATTCCTTTCTGGAAAAGGGGGAAATTAAAAAGGAAAAAAAAACACGAACACATGCCTCCACCACCATTGCTATAATTCTTTACTCTCTCTCTAAACCTCTCTGTAGCTACAACCAGCTCGGCAGCTCCTTTCCCCCTAACCCTATCTCCGTCGTCGTCTTCTTTCTTAAGTTCCATTTCCATTCTAGCGCTCAGGTCTTTGCATTCCGTTGCAAACCCTAGCTCGCCGGAGGGAAGTGGAGTCGCTGTGAGCGGAGCTGAGTTCAGTTAGCTGAAAGTCGAGCTGCTGCTGCAGCTCTCTGTTCCTTCTCTCTTCCTTCTGCTGGAATGCTTGCTGCTAGTTTAGTTGGCTAGGGTTTTAACAAGGATGCTTTCCCGCCTCAATTGAAAGGGAGGCGGCTTCTTTTTTTGCGCGGGAGATAAGGGCGACTGGAAGAGCGGGCTTGGCCGGAGGTGTTGCCGAGAAGCGGAGGGAAGAAAATGTATGTGGTGCCGCCTCCTCAGAGATCCGATCCTGGATCCGCCGGAGGTAGTAACCAGGCCGATTTGAGAGTGTACCAGACTTGGAAAGGCAGCAATGTGAGTGTGCTTTCCCCCCTTGCGGATGAGCTTTTTTTTGTAATTTGTGCTGATTGCTTCCCTCCGATTCATAGTCTTAGAGTGCTTCTGTTGAATCCAATTCAGCTCATTGAGTGCTGCTGGACTTTTAGCTATAAGATGATGAATTGTTTGTGGACTTAGTTGATCGGTTTGCAGACGGATTTTGGTTTTGGAGCTGTTTGTGCCTGGCCATTATTGGTTTGGTTGGCCTTCTTCATTACTTGGCTAATAGGAGCTAGGCATTACAATTGTTAGAAAGTTACTGAATGCTGAGTATAGGGATTGTTGAAAATTGTAATGGAAGGGACTTTACTGGTTGCTCATTGTTTATGCTGCTCTTCTGTGTTTGATTATTGCCCATTTCGTTGAATGACATAAGGCTAACTTGTGAAACTTGTCTGTGCAGATATTTTTTCTTAATGGGAGGTTTATATTCGGTCCAGATGTGAGATCACTTGCGCTTACCATATTCCTGATTGTGGCTCCAGTTGCAGTTTTTTGCATTTTTGTTGCTAGAAAGCTAATGAACGACTTCCCAAATGACTGGGGCATATCGATAATGGTTGCGGCCGTTGTGTTCACTGTTTATGTGAGTTATTTTTCCTCCTAATCAGAGAATGTGTTCTGCCGGTTTTTACTTGCATGTATACCTCTCAAAATATGTAGTACATTCTGCTAAGAATGGTGTACATCATAGGTTACAGAAGATTTACTGTCAAAGTGATAAGCTCATGACATTTTATGTTGCATCAGGACTTGGTTCTTCTGCTACTAACTTCCGGGAGAGATCCTGGTATTATTCCCCGCAATGCGCATCCCCCAGAACCCGAAGGCTTTGAGGGGAATGCAGATGTTGGGTCGGGCCAAACTCCGCAGTTACGTCTGCCACGTATCAAGGAGGTGGAGGTTAATGGAATGACCGTAAGAGTGAAATACTGTGATACATGCATGCTTTATCGGCCTCCTCGCTGCTCACATTGTTCAATCTGCAATAACTGTGTAGAACGGTTTGACCATCACTGCCCTTGGGTTGGACAATGTATTGGTTTGGTAAGTTAAGCTTTTGTCCAAAGTGGTTATCTTTAGCGGTTTATCTCGGTTATGATTCAGTGCTCTGATTTATTTAGTGAACTTAGAAGCTTAGGTTATAACCCTTGGTTGACACTTACCTTAAGTGATGAAAAGTACTAGGCTCGTACGGACACTTTGTCTATGTGCTATATAAATTGCGTATAGGCATGTAATGCTCATAATACTAACACACTTTTTCCAGCAAATATACTACTTGCTATATTAACTGCTTATGATGATGATGATGCTTGAAACTTGGTTTTTTGGATGCAGAGAAACTACAGATTCTTCTTCATGTTTGTCTTCTCAACGACCCTGCTATGTATATACGTCTTTGCATTCAGCTGGGTCTACATCAGGAGAATCATGTCCTCGGAGGATATCTCGATCGTGAAAGCTATGCTCAAAACCCCTGCATCCATCGTTCTCATAATCTATACCTTCATATCAATGTGGTTCGTTGGTGGCCTCACAGCTTTCCACTTATACCTAATTAGCACCAATCAGGTATGCCTTCGTTTCTCAGATGCTCCATTTAGAGCAATTATTATCTGGTTGATTGATTTCACTAATTCACGCAATGCTTCTGATAATTTTGTTTTGCAGACAACTTATGAGAACTTCAGATACCGATACGACAACCGTGCCAACCCTTACAACAAGGGAGTCACAGACAACTTCAAGGAGATATTCTGCTCCAGCATCCCACCATCCAAGAACGACTTCACGGCCAATGTGCCCAGAGAACCTCCACTGCCAGCTAGATCGATAGGCGGCGGAGGGTTCATGAGCCCAAACATGGGGAAAGCAGTTGACGACATAGAGATGGGGAGAAAGAACGTGTGGGGCGGCGATATGGGAGGCACCCTCGGCCTGGGTGGGGACCAGGACGGCGAAGGACATCTGTCGGGCAATGAGCGGACAACAGTGAAAGAAGGCGAGCTCGGGGAGCTGTCACCAGATATAAGAACGGCGGTGGAGGAAGCAGGAGTAGGAGGGGAACGTGGCAATCCGAGGAGGTCGAGCTGGGGGAGGAAGAGTGGAAGCTGGGAGATGTCGCCAGAGGTTCTGGCATTGGCGGCTAGAGTTGGCGGGGAGTCTAATCGCGTCGTTGGCAGTAGTAGTAGTGGCAGCTTGACGACGACATCGGAGAATCGGCCGACGTGATGGTGATGGTTTTGGTCAGTCTTTGGGAGATGTAGCAGTCAATGCAAGAGGGTCAGTCCCATTCATTATGTATGATTGTGCAGTAAGTAGTAGTGATGGTGGCGGCATAGTATGGGGGGAAAGGAATGTGCTTTGACCCAAAATTTGTGGCTTTTCTTCTTCTTCCTTCAGGTGCGTGAGTGTGGAAATGGCGTGCTGTTGTATGATTTGAGTGAGTGAGTGAGATTTCCTCTTGGTTTTGAATTTGCGGGGAATTAGAGTATTAGTTTTTAGTGTGCTAATTTCACTTTCATTTCTCTACTTTCTCTCCTTTTCTGTAGGGTGATTTTGTTTTCATCTTCCGACAGATCTTTCGCCAGCCCATGACTATGGCCAGTGTGGAGGAGGCTGGATGGGTGACAAGATATGGGCCGAGTAGTCGCGCAACAATACAATTGGGCCATCTGGTCTTCATGTTGATCTTCTCGAATGAGTTTGGTTATGTATTGAAAAAAAAGGGGGGGAAAAAAGAGGTTGGTTCTGACTTCACGAGTATCTCACCCATGAAAAACATAATATAATGGGGTTTTAGCAAGAAATGATAGTGTACATTACTTGAGATCTACAATAGGCCAAAGGTATATTAAAGTAACATTAAGAGGCGCATATTCGAGCTAATCTGATTATTAGCCTAAGAAGAAGTTAGATGAGTTGTAATGAAAGTGAACTAAAGCACTGTGTAAAATCATAATTAGTGATTATGTAGCCATTCTTCAATTGTATAAGAACTCAAACAAAAGAGCTCGGTTTTTGCCCAACTCAACTCATTCACTTGCTTGATGAAGTACGGAGCCACCTTGTTGTGAGCAGTGTAGATGGTATTTGGTTGAGGGGCAGTAGAGAGTGAACGAAAGGAGCAAAGATTGAAGAGTGTTTGAGAGAGCAATAAGGACATTAATTAGCATTGCAGTTAAAATCGCGATTTAAAACTTAAAACCTTATGCTTTTACTTTTTTAGGTCACCAAAACGCTTCTATGTAGAATCGTGATTTTTCCTTACAAATGTAGTCAAAATCTACGCTCTAAAACTTAAAAGCTTGCAGTTTTACGCTTCTAGTTAGAATCGCGCTTTTAACTGCATTGTTAATTGAAGAGATAAGTTGTGGGAGTGGGAGAGAGAGATTGAGATGACATGTTTAAAATCTCCTTGTCCTTGCTTGCTTGTGAAATTTATTCTTTTTTTTATAGGAAACCTGCTGAATAATATTAAAATGAAATCAACCCTGTCCCACCGGACCATGGCGCAGATCGGCCTCGAATAAACTACAAAGAGAATAAGGAGGATTCTCCACCCAAACCAGCTGATTGTTCCAACCCGTGAGCCAACCAGTGGACCACTTAGTTGGTCTTTTTAGACGAAAACACCCACCTGACTTTACAGTTCGACATAACTTGTGAAATTTATTCTATTGAATCAAATGGTTGGGGGAGGGGACACTCCATTACCAATATCAACAATTTGAGCATTTAATAGCAAAGGTCGAAGATGGGCAGACATTGGGCTAGTTTGTACCTGTTGTACTTGTACCTTTTACAAAAACCGCTTCTGACTGGAGTTAGGGATGACAATTTACCCACTCATTGATAATTTTACCCAAACCCAAGTAAACCCATAAATTATGGGTAGGGTATGGCCATATGGGTGAGGTACATATGGGTTTGGGGTGGGTTTGGATATTGCTTCCATACTCTAAATGGGCATGGGTTGGGTTTGGATACCCATTTACTTGAGGTTTTTTCTAACAACACATACAAAAAGTGGACCTATTTGTAAAATTTAAAAAAATTAGGTATCAAAATTTAATACAAAAAAAAAATTAGGTACTAAAATGTAATTTTCTATCGATATTTTGAGGACTTATATACAAAAAATTAAATTTAGGTACTAAATCTAAAGATATATTAAATTTAGGTACCAAACTGTAATTTGCAAATTTGTATGGGTCAAATCCATATCCATGAACTAAAAACCCAACTAAACCCAAATAAATGGGTTTGGGTATAAATCAATAAAACTCTACCCATTTACCATATATTTGAACTTCATACCCAACCCAATTGGGTTGGATAGTAAAATACACATGGGTTTGGATAAAATTGTCAACTCTAGCAGGAACTTTTAGAAAAGTATTTTTCAAAAAAAGCAGTTGAGTGTTTTGGTGAAAAATTATTAGAAGTAATTTTTAATATGAGAGGTTGTGTAAAATTACTATAAATGACTTATAGTATAAATTATGAATACAAATTCTAAACAATAAAAAGTAGTCAAAATGGATCTTGTTAGACTTCTTTTATATTAAATAATAATATTTTATAATTTATATTGTTTTTGAAATTATATAAAAGAAACAAAATTATATTTTCTGAAATAAGTGAGTGGTTTGACTATGTTTGATACATGCGAGGAAGTAGGTAGTAATTTGCTGAGTCATTTTAGTTTGTGAATGTTATCGATTGTTAATGATCAACAATGTTGTTAATTAATTCTTGTTTGCTAGTCAAGAGGATTAGAACAACACGATCAGTGTGTTGGAGGACTCGACAGCAAAGGATAAATAGTTTAGGCACTATATTGTAATATTTCATTATTTCTGTATTTTGTTTGTTTGTTAAATTGTGTATATATATTGTAAAAGGACAGTGTAAATTTTTACCGGTTTATTAATAAAAGAAGTAGACTGTTTCTCTCTCCAAGATTCAACATGGTATCAGAGGAGTCATTTTCTTGATCTCTCTCTTACTTTCCCCTTTTCTTTCGTTCTAGGGTTTCCTTCCGTTCTCTCTGTTCGTTCTTCTGTTCGGCCATGGCGAATTCATCGACGCAATCGGCTCCGGCGAATTTCTCGTTCGTCCCTTCCGCCGGGTTGCTCGATCCTAGCCATCCGTACTTCCTCAATCCTGGCGATAATCCGGCATCGGCTTTGGTTACCGTCGTCTTCAACGGCAACAACTACTATGCATGGGCGAGGTCCATGCGTCTGGCGCTCCTGGCGAAGAACAAGCTGTCGCTGATCGATCCTTTGGTCACTCCGCCGCCACCTGGTGATCCTCTTCACGGAGCTTGGGAGAGGTGCAATGTCATGGTGCTCGGCTGGATCTACAGGTCGTTGGTTCCAGATATCGCGCACAGCGTTCTCTGATTCGATTCCGCGGTTGATGTCTGGAAAGATTTGCAAGATCGATTCAGTGAGGCGAGTCTGATTCGGATCTCCAATCTCCAGGATGAGGTCTTCTCATTCAAGCAAGGTACTGCTTCCGTCAGCGAATACTTTACCCGATTTTGTGTTCTCTGGGATGAGTTGGTGACGATTCGGCCGTTTCCTGCTTGCTCCTGCAACCCGAGGTGTTCTTGTGGAGCTCTTGGTGTTGTTCGCACTTACCAACAGTCGGACCAGATTATACGTTTCCTCAAAGGCCTCAGCGATTCTTTCTCTCAGATCCGAAGCCAGATTCTGCTCATGGAGCCTCTTCCCTCCATTACTCGTGTTTTTGCTATGGTAATTCAGCACGAGCGTCAGTTTCAGTCTTCTGGTTCTGGATCTTCGTCAACACCGCTTGCTATGGCTGGTCGGGCTTCTGGACCAGGCCAAGGACAAGGACGAGGCACTGGAAATCGTCAGCGACCAGTGTGTACTCACTGTGGTGGTGTTGGTCACACTGTTGACCGCTGCTACAAGAAGCATGGGTATCCACCGGGCTTCAAGGGCAAAGGAAAGGTGAATGCGACGGTTGCTGATGGTTCAGAAGAATTGGTGGTTGCTCTGTCTACTGGCGGAGTTTCTTCTGGAGATTCCAGCTCTGTGGTTCTCACATCCGAGCAGTATCAAGCACTGCTGGCTCAGGCTTCCAACTCTGCATCAGCAACAAGTTCAGTTTCCTGCCTGATGTCTGCTCAGCCATCTTCGAGCACTGCTGCTGTCTCTGCTCCTCTGTGGGCTCAGCCTAGTGCGCTAGCAGCTCATGCTGCATCAGGTAAGTACACTCTTGCCTCTACTCTTAGTGTGTCTCCTACTACATGGATAGTAGATAGTGGGGCAACTGATCATGTGGCTTGTTCGTTGGATTTGTTTGTCGATTATACACCATTGAGTGGTATGTCTGTTACTTTGACTAATGGATCTCGTATTAGTGTCACACATAAAGGTTCTGTGAAGATATCTAATACGTTAACTTTGCATAATGTCTTGATGATTCCATCATTCATGTTCAACTTGCTATCAACTAGTCAGTTAGCTAAGCAAAGTGAATGTGAATTGATTTTCTCTCGTTCTCATTGCTTGATTCAGGATATCCCGTCCCGGCAGAGGATTGGTATAGCTAAGCAGATTGCCGGGCTGTACTACCTCAAAGTCGAATCTGGACGAGATTCCTCTTCTCTATCTCTTCCTATTACTTTGTCTGCTGCATTTGATACTACTATTAGACATTTCGATCGTTGGCACTATCGTCTAGGTCACAGTTCTGTTCCTGGTCTGTCTGACAGTAGCAATAAGTGTCAGAATATGCATTGTTCTGTTTGTCCTATAGCTAAACAACGTCGATTGCCTTTTCAGTCTAGCACTTCTTATGCTGCTCATATGTTTGATTTGATCCATATTGACATATGGGGACCCTATGGTGTTCCAACTATGGATGGTTATCGATATTTTCTTACTATTCTTGATGATCATTCTCGTAATACTTGGTGTTATTTGATGCGTGCTAAGTCAGAGGCTAGGTCTCTTGTCCAGAATTTCTGTGTCTATGTTCAAACTCAGTTTTCACAACAAGTTAAAATGATTAGGACAGATAATGGGTCTGAATTTAATATGCCATCATTTTATAATTCCCTAGGAATAATTCATCAGACCACTTGCAATGCTACTTCACAGCAAAATGGTCGTGTTGAGCGCAAACAACAGCACATCATTGCTGTTGCTAGGGCTCTTCTCATGCAAGCTTCTCTCCCGGTTAAATTTTGGGGACATGCAGTGTTGCATGCTGTCCATCTCATTAACCGGTTACCTACCCCGGTCCTAAACGACAAATCTCCTTTTGAACTTCTCTTTCACAAACAACCAGACTATAGCTTATTACGTGTCTTTGGTAGTCTATGTTATGCGTCAACTTTAGCTCACAATCGTCCTAAGTTTTCACCAAGGGCAGAACCATGTGTCTTTCTAGGTTTTCCTTTTGCTACCAAAGGTTACAAACTTTATAGTATAATTTCTCATAAATTCTTAGAGTCTAGGGATGTCTCATTCCATGAATACATCTTCCCTTTTTCAAATAATAGGTTATCTTCTTCATGCCTAGATCAGGTTCTTCCCTTCATAGATATTCAGCCTCTTGATTGTCCTATTTCTCAGTCTATCCCTCACCCATGTACTCTTCCTCCTCCACCTCTCAATAATGCATCAGCTTGCATTCCGGCCGACACTCAAAATACTCAACGGAATCCTTCTTCACCACCTATTCCATCCAGCAGTAGTGTACCACTTAGGCGTTCTGACAGGGTTAGGATTCCTCCTTAGAAACTTAGTGATTATATCAGACCTAATGCTAACACTAAGTACCCTATTTCCCAAGTTCTTTCTTATGACAGGCTGTCTCCTACTTATCGACGGTTTATCATGGCTATTAACAATGAAACAGAACCCACTTCATACACAGAAGCTGCGAAGGATCCACGGTGGGTCGAGGCTTGTGATTTAGAACTCCTTGCATTGGCTAACACCAATACTTGGACTCTAACTCCACTGCCTCCAGGTAAGCGTGCAATAGGTAATAAATGGGTATTTCGTATTAAGTTTAAGCCAGATGGTAGCATAGAACGCTATAAGGCGAGGTTAGTTGCCAAGGGTTATACTCAAACCCCAGGACTGGATTATTTGGAAACTTTCTCCCCTGTAGCAAAACTTACTACTGTTCGTGCTTTACTTGCTTTAGCTTCTATTAAAAATTGGCATGTACAACAATTAGACGTTAATAATGCTTTTTTGCATGGTGATTTAGATGAAGAAGTATACATGAAACCTCCTCCGGGTTTACATTTACCATCTAAAAATCTAGTTTGTAAGCTAAATAAATCACTATATGGTTTAAAGCAGGCTAGCCATCAATGGAATCATAAAATCACTCAATTTTTAATCTCTGCTGGTTATACACAGTCTAAGGCAGACTATTCTTTGTTTACTAAGTCTAACATGGGTAAGTTTCTTGCTGTGTTGGTCTATGTTGATGATGTAATATTAGCTGGTGATGATCTAGAATCACTCAATCTACTTAAGTTTCAATTGGATGATGCATTTAAGATTAAAGACCTTGGACAGCTTAGGTATTTCTTAGGTCTAGAAATAGCTAGAACATCTGCTGGTTTTTCAATTTGTCAACGCAAATATGCGCTAGATTTACTTACTGATGCAGGGTTGCTTGCTGCCAAACCTGCCCCCACTCCTCTTGTTGCTGGAAATCAGCTTTCACATCATGATGGTGAACCACTTTCTGACCCTGAACTGTACCGTCGATTAGTAGGTCGTCTTTTGTATCTATGCCATACTCGTCCTGATATTGTGTATGCTGTGCACCATTTAACTCAGTTTATGAGTAAACCGTCTGATGTTCATCTTACTGCTGCATATAGAGTACTACGATACATTAAAAACAATCCTGGACAGGGCTTATTTTTTCCTAGCACATCATCTATTAAACTAACGGGTTTTTCAGACAGTGATTGGGCAGGCTGCCCAGACTCTCGCAGGTCAATAACAGGGTACTGCGTGTTTCTAGGTGACTCGGTCATTAGTTGGCGATCCAAGAAACAGCCTATTGTTTCTCGATCTTCAACTGAAGCCGAATATCGTGCAATGGCAGATCTGACTTGTGAGGTTCAATGGTTACATTACATTTTTCGTGATCTAGGTGTCTGTTTTGATACTCCTACTACTCTGTTTTGCGATAATCGGTCTACTATTCGCCTAGCTGAGAATCCAGTTGCTCATGAACGTACAAAACATATTGAAATTGATTGTCATATCATTCGTGATCGTATTCTTTCAGATTTAATAAAGGTTATGCATGTTCACAGTGAGCACCAACTCGCTGATGTTTTCACCAAATCTTTGTCTAGTGCTGTATTTTCAGGTTTAATCTCCAAGCTGAATCGTTTGGACATCCACGCTCCAGCTTGCGGGGGGCTGTTGGAGGACTCGACACAAAGGATAAATAGTTTAGGCACTATATTGTAATATTTCATTATTTCTGTATTTTGTTTGTTTGTTAAATTGTGTATATATATTGTAAAAGGACAGTGTAAATTTTTACCGGTTTATTAATAAAAGAAGTAGACTGTTTCTCTCTCCAAGATTCAACACAGTGATATCAAAGAATTTGTAAGGTGGCAGTTGTAGTTAGAGTCACATTTGTTGTATATAGACAATCAAATTATATATTTGTAGTGTATCTCATACTTTTAGAGGCTCGTAGTTGTATCTAATAAGGCAAATTATATATTTATAATATATCTAATAGTTTTAGAGGCACATAATGGAACTTGTTGAGGTAAATTATATATTTGTAGTATATCTCATACTTTTAGAGGCACATAATTAAAACTATTGAGGCAAATTATATATCTCAACTTAACCACGATTAGCCTTTAGTCAACCATATTTCCATTTATAGAGAGAAGAGAACATTATTCGGTCAGGCAAACCGATCTGCCCATCAATCTTGGTACTCTTTCATTCCTTTCCTAGCTTTGTCTCTCTTCGTGATGATGAACCTAGGAAACAAACGTGGTGGGTTTCGTGGATCTAACCACTAGATTTTATAATCGTAAATGGTTGATCATAAGTTTTATTTTTTAATTGGAGGCATAAGCGAGTACAGAGATAAATAGGAGAAGAAGTTAGAAAGTAGATATAAAGAAGAAGTTAGAAAGTAGATATAAAGTTACATTCTATCTCTGGAGGTTGGCGGGATGATTTGTCCGCTCAAAAGTCAAAACTCACACTTGTAATGTCGTCTTTACTCAGTTTATAAGATGAGTTTGATAGCTCATGCAACTTGAAGAGGTAGGCGAGATTGTACTTCAAGAACCAATCTGCGGTCCTATCATAATAGTGGTTTGGAGTAGATGTAATAACTACACATTCAAATAGGTAATTCACGAAAGAAAAAAAAAAGGCACAACAATTCAATTTTGACACAATGAAATCGACAAACGAATACGAAATATAACTATATGGTGAATATAATCAAACTATCGGATAGATGAAATGTTTAAAAGATAAAACACACAATGTCATATGCGAAAATAAAGCAGGGGTTAGTTGGGTTAGCAGGCAAAAAGGGTTCAGTTTAGTTGGGAAGGTTTATAAGGGCCTTTAGTTCCCCAGTCAATTAACTTGTTAATTGTTGTAAGTGGTCCTTAAATGGATCCAATGATATTGTATTTGTAGTGTAATCAACTAAGTGTGTTTTGAGTTTCCTGAATATTACAAAGTCATAAGCCCACTGATTACCAGGTCAGATAAGGCTAACAAAATATTAAATTTGCTTAGTTTAGGATCGCATGGACGGGAAAGCCCAGAGTAAAGCCTAGTTTTGGGTCCAGTTAGAGAATTCCTACTCTTCCCAAACTCCAAACTTTTTCTTCCTCCTTTTTGTTCTCCAAATAGCAAAACTTTTTTTTTGGTAAGATAGCAAATATGTTTCCGTCCGAAAAATCAATTATTTATTTCTAAAAAAAATGATAACTTTTTTCTCATGAAGAGCATACAATGGGCAAATGTTAATGAAATGCATAAAAAATAGCAAAATGTGAACTTCAATCCAAGAGCTTCCCTGGGACTGGGGCTGGTGCCTGGTAGTAATTTGAAGATGAAAACATTTACTACAATTAGGTTCGAACTTTGGGATTAACAATTATTTATATAATAAAAATGGTAAGTTCGTTTATTTCATAGAGAGAGAAGTGATCGTTAACCTTTATATGTGGAAAAATACGAGAATCAAGTAGAATATTATTCGCACATGTAGATAATTTAGCAGGTTCAGGTTGTCCTTGAAATTGATTTTTTTATGCGAGCCTCACAACACAAAAATAAATTAGAAGGAGAATTCGAATCCAATTAATATAGAGACAACTGCAATATCATGAGCAGCCTAATTAAGTAATTGCAGGTACACATACAAAAGGCTAAATTACACGATTGGTCACTCAGATTATACAAATCTTTCATGTTTACCACCCGAATTACTTTCTTTCTTATTCACCACTAATTTTATGAATCGTTTCACCGTTGTCATCGGCCGTCCAATTCCGTTAAAATTATCCTACGTGGTAGTCAACGAAACCCTTTAACATTTAGTTTGATGATGTGGCAATTTAAAAATAATATTTAAATAAATATTAATATTTAAATTAAAAATATTTTATTTTCGTTCTCCATGTGGGCTTTGCTCCCCAACCCGCGAGGCTTCTCTCCCTAGTCTCTACCCACCTTTTCTTTCTCCATTCAATTCCCTCGTTCCCCAATTCCCAGTATCTAACCTAGGGTTTCCGCCATGACTGCTCCACCGCTGATCAATCGATTCTCCTCCATGGGCGACCTAACAGATTCCGACACGGTGGCACCCCCAACTCCCTCCCTCTCCCAACGACGACGCTCGTTGAGGCTTGGGGCAACCTCTACGTCTAGCTCAGCCGGGGAACCTCTGCCGCCGAGGCCGTCCACGACCTTGCCAAGAAGACGCGCCACACCGACGTCCATTGCAAGAATACAAGGTCGAGAAGACTCGGGATGCGGTCGCCAACGACGAATTCGTCTCGTCCTGGCCCTTCTTCGACTGATTGGACGGCCGTAAAGCCTATCTTCCTCGCCGCCTAAACTCGAACCGACACGCTCCGCTCCAACGCCACCGACTCCTCCAGCTAGGGAAGTACTGATTCCTTCTTGAAATAGTCTGTCACTGCCAATTGTGGTGGGAATCGGACTGTAATTCGATTGATGCTGTTGGTGGAGGTTGTGTCGGTGGTGGTGATGAGTATTAGCGGCGGCACCACCACTGCCATGATTAACGGACATCGCTCAAATTAGTTTACGCTTGGAATTGCCTAAATTGATTATTTTTTAAATTTTTTTATTTTTTAATGGTCCAATCAACAGTCCCGTTTGCCATGTCATAAAAAAATTAACGGAGTTAATGGAGACTAATGGCTGGTGACCAAAGGTGAAAAGATTTGTAAGTGAGTGACAAATAAGAATTCGGATAGCAAATATGAAATAAAAGTAATTCGGATAACAAATATGAAATATTTATATAATTTGAGTGAGCAAATTTAGCCCGTGAAAATGTGAAAGAGAAGGAATATTTAGAGTGATTGATGGCAACAGCCAACAAGTGAAATAATTACACAGTGCGTGGAGAGGCTTTATACGGAGGAATCTGGTTGGTTACAAGTGGTGGAATTTGGTGATGGGAGAAGGGCACTGAACTGATCACTACTTTTGTTTTACAATGTGGGTTTGGTATGAATGATCGCAATCAAATCAATCATCATGGATAGATGAGCTCATCAAAAGCCCTTCCCTTCTCTTCTCTTCCTTGAAGGTTGTCAAACCGGTTTGTGTCTCAGTTTAGCAAGTGGAATGGTTCGACCGGTGGTACATACTGGTTTGTGCCAGTTCATGTCGGTTAATATTACAAATAATTTAAAAATACTCATATTTAAGCACGACATTTAACGTCAATATCTAAATATTTGTACTTGAATCCAACAAATAACATCAACATTTAACTTTTTAACACATAAAATAAATAATAAATTATTTTTTATCAAATAAATTCACTAATATAAGATCATTTTACTTAGAGATTCGTATATCGATCATGCCGGTCATACCGGTGATGTCACATCGATTTTATGACCGGTACAAGTTAAACTAGGTTCAACCAGTGGTACGCCGGCCGGCGTGACAAACCATGTTTCTTCTTTTCCATGTATTGTAAGAGCGGAGCATTAGCTTCGAAGCTCTGATAGGCAAGCAGGCGGTTCAGAGTGAGATCCTGAGATTCCCATACCTGCGTGTATAATCCTCTTCGCACTATTGGATGGGTTTTGGATCCACCAAATTTCATTTGGCTAGTTTCGATTCGTATAATGATTTTTCATTTGGTTTTTAACATGTTAGACGAATTGGAGAACATATTATTACACTTTGATCTCCATAAAGTAAAGAAGCAAAGCAAGTATTAAATGTTAGATATACACTACTACGCACTCGGCACGCACCATGTAATAGTTGATGCATCATGTGTTATCATTATACTCATTTGCTCGATTATTGATAGTATTAAGTTTTTTATAAGCACGACGAGTGTCCATCGCTCAAGTGTTTAATTAGCGAGCTAGTATGTATGGAAAATCATGGCAACGGTATTTAATTTAACTATTAGATGTTAAATTCAATAATTCTATGTCTATTTTTTTTATAAGGGTGATATATTATTTTTTTGTTTGTTTGTGATTAAGGTACTATTTAAGAGATTTGAACCTGAGATCTCCAAGTTCTTACTAGTGGTATTACCACTAGATCAAGTCATTGTTGGTAATAACCATGCATATTTAAAAGTCTTGGGTTAGGTTTTGTATGTAATAGTATTAATTAATAACCTCTTAATATTTTTGGATGGGGTTTGTTATATTTACAAATCCATATATATAGCTAGTAGCTAGTGATTTGTTTTGTTTGGTGTGTTTTGAGTTTGTTGCAACGGAGAGATGGAGGTTGGCCAAACCACAAATATACATAACAACAATATATCAACAATTTTCCGCAGAGACGACAGAGATGCATGGCAACAAGCGACCCAATTAGATAGTGAGTCTGTTAGGCCATCCGAAGAAAAGAATGGTCTCTCCCTCCCTCCCGATCACCACCACCATAAGACAATACGTACAAACGTTGTCGGTGAGAAGGGGATGATTATTATTGATTTAAGAATTCAAACAAGTTACAAGTATATATATATTGGATAATAAGAAACGACGAGAGAGTCAGAAGATTAGGTCCGGAGATGGGCAGGCATGAATGAATAATGATGCAGCAGCTATACCTAAAACGAATTATTCATTTTATTTTATTCACAGCCCTCGCCCGGCCCCGTGCCATCTGATCCAAAACCACGTATTGTAATGTACACAAATAAAATAAAATAAAATAAAATAATGAAGCGAAGCCAAAGAAGAGTTAGCTTAGCTTAGCTGTTGGTGGTAATGGTATGCTAGCGTGGATCCACATCGGCACTGCAGGCTGTGTGTTCCTTTCCTCTATCCGATCCTGCTTTCCTCCTCTCCTCGTTACTGATAGTGGACTGGTGGCCACGTTTTGGGTTGTCCTCTCTATCTACTCTCTTCTCTTCTCTTCTGACCTGGCTTATGTATCCATTTAAAATCACTACTACGATTATTCATCCGTACAACAGAGAATAAAAACTTCAAACTCCAGCTGAAAATAACATTAAATATGAGAGAGAAATTATGGTTGGGTGTGGGGCTCTAGATGGTCACTCAATTACGATTTAAACTCTTTATTTCTTTGAATTATTCTCCTTGTCATTGATTTGTTATAATATGATCCTTATATTTTTTTACATATGAAGAAATACTCTTGGAGGGACGAGGGAGTCTAAAATCATACCCGCTTCATCCACACAAAGGTTTTACCGTGTTCTACCCATACTCGCCACATACTCATTCAATACGAGAATTCTCCAAATTGATAGATAGTACGTGAACACTTAAACATGGGACAAGACATATAACAATTGTGCAATTGAAGGGTGCACTTTATAGCTTTTGATTAACTTCTTTTTTTATATCCCAGGAACATCCCCATGCACACACTGCTTGAGCGATAGCAGAGCAAGATCAAACCTGGGGTTCACCTACTTGAGCCCTTTGGGCCCTCCATTAAGATCCTCATTTAATGCCTCTGGGAACACCATATTGGGCCTGAGTAGGGGTCGAACACGAGATCTGCGAACGAACGCCCACTAAGAGTTTCACCGCTAAAGTATGTGACCTTTGGCTAGCTTATGTTTTACTTCAATGGCTTCTCATTGACAAACACAATAGTGCAAATTATTATCAAGTGAGATATATATGTCATTAGAAAGTACATTTATCTTGAGATTTTATGGTCTAATTTAGACACAATACCTAGCTTACTTTGGGCCGTTGACCAAAAATTTACATTAAATATTGATATGCTGCCACGAGTGTGATGAAAGATTAAAACAATAATATGGTCCAAGTCCAAAATGTTTGCTGTTTTATATGATTTTTGTTAGAGTTGATTTGATTCCGTATAAACACATAATGAAGCACACCCCCGAATAATCCTCCTATCATTCGCATAATTTTGCTCTCTGTGGTCTCGATCGAATCAAGCAAAGGATTAGATTAGAAGAAGCATCTTCTTTCGGATATTCCTACTCCCTTCAAATAAGGAGACCAATGGTAATAAGTAAAGAGACAGTTTCTAATCGTAATTGGTTATTACTTTACTTGAGTAATATATGTTTTCCCCCTATTAATAATAGTGATCATTTTTTTCGCAGGAGGACATGAGCTGCTTTATAACGGAACCGGCACTTGACGGAGAACATTAGCACAAATAGAGGGTCACAATCACAATCGCAGAAGTTGTGTCACACAACCAACCATCAACGGCCCAACTACATGTTGCTCACTAAAGTTTGCGATCATCAATAAATCACTCACTTATATTTCAACTTAGCACCTAAGAGAACACCATATCCACTCAACACAATTGATTATCGTTAGGTTGACACGTGCAATGTTAAGTGAATCATTTAGTCGCTAAGTTAACACACAAGTGTGGTAAAATTAACATGATATACATTAGGGTAAATCCAATTTATTAGCAAAATATTTCAAACTTTTCAAATTATTAGCCAAATTTTTTGAAATACAAAATATTAGCAAATTTTTTTGTACCGCATCAAGATATTGTCATTTATTTGTTACCGTTAGTAATTTTGTAATTCCTTTTTAGTTAAAATACTCAAACTTTGAAATTTTAACTGTCACGTGTCTCTTTCAAATCCGTATCATGTTGACAAGTTAATATTACTAACAAAACTGCTAAAGAAAAGATAACAAAGGAAATACTATTTTTTACTTTGAAAAGTTTGGCTAATAATTTGAGAAATTTAAAAGATTTGACTAATAAATTGTATTTATCCTAATTTCAAAATTATATTGGGAGCTAGGAAATATTTTCATTTTGAAAAGTGTGATACATAATATAAAATAATATAAAGATCATACTATGATGGCTAATGAGTAAGTCACTCTTAATGGCTAATCAATTGTCTATTGAAGATAAAAGGGAAAGGAGAATATCAACCTGATTTTTCGTTTAAACGCTAATACTGTCAAACGAACAATTAATTATTGGTGTCAGAGTTTTTTGGAAATTTAGGATGCTAAACCATGTGCCAGAAGAAAGAAAGGTTAAAAAATATAAAATTTCCAAAATAGAAGAGAGGGGAGAATAAGTAAAAAAGAATCAACAAAGAAAGAGGAAAACTCCCTTTAAAAAAAAAGGAAAACCGACAGCAACGGAGGGTAACGGAAACGGCGTCTTGCCGATCTAATTAGTTTTTTTTTTTTTTTTGTTTCTTTTAAGACGAAGACGAAAAAAGGATAAAGAAAGAAAATCAAAGGGAAAAGATAAAGAGGAAAAAGGGGGGAATATCCGTTCAGAAAATTCCGACGAAACGGGGTGGGCATATGTCTAAGGTCTCCCCCGTTCCTTGGAATATTCCCCGGGGAGATCCCCTTCATCCTCTCTGTTCTTCTTCTTCTTCCCTTCCTCCTCCTCCCTTTCTCCTTCTCTGTGTTGTAGTTGTTCACAATAACATCAATGGGAGAGGCCTTTCCCCCTCTCCTCCCCATATATAATCCCCTCTGAAATTCCCATCCTCTCCACCATACAAAAACCCCAGAAAGAAACAAGAAGAAGACTTCTTTCTGTCCTAAAATGGCTCTCAAGGCCGTACACGTCTCCGACGTCCCCACTCTCGACATCGTCCAGGAGAATGCTTCCCTCGTCCTCAACCCGTCTCGATTTTCCGCCGGTAAGGGGTTCTATTCTTGATCCCGGTGCAAGTTTTCTGTATAATTTTTTTTTTTTGGTTAATTAACGGATGGGAACGATTTGATATTTGTCTGCAGGGGTGGACATGAGCGCTGGCGGTGGCATCGGCCATGGGGCGGGATTCAGGCCGCCGAAGTTTCTGGTGGTTGGCCACCGAGGGCACGGGATGAACAATTTCCAGTCGCTAGATCCAAGGATGAGAGCCATTAAAGAGAACACCGTCATGTCATTCAACGCGGCCGCTCGGTTCCCTCTCGACTTCGTCGAATTCGACGTTCAGGTTAGCTCCCGCCCTTTCTCTAAATCTGTTAGTGTCTATTTTTGCCGGTGCGGTTCCCGGCAGCCGCGTCTTGTAATTTTTTTTTATTTGCCCAAACTGCCCTCTCATCTTTAATTCACCGCCGAATAATAGACCAAATTCACCGCCGATTTATTTTCTCAGCATCACTGTTCACTAGTTCCATAATTTCTTGAGTGCATGTTCTCGATTGGTTAGGCTTACGCAATCAAAGTTGCTCCCTTTTTGGACTTTCCCGAGCAGCTAAAACAAAAGCTGAACTGCTCTGTTTGTTTCTTCTCCTGCTTTTGTAGGTCACCAAAGATGGCTGCCCTGTCATCTTCCACGATAACTTCATCTTTTCCGAGGATAACGTAAGCTCATCTCCTTTCCCATTTCCCTTACCACTCAACCCAAATTCCCTTTATCCGATGTGCGGCTTACTAATCTGCAATTCGATTCCGTCCAAAACAGGGTACTATCTTCGAGAAGCGAGTAACAGAGCTCTGCCTCGCCGAATTCCTCGCCTACGGCCCACAGAAGGAAGATCCAACCTCCACCTCGCCGCCGGTGAGCAAACCTCTGTTGAGGAAAACCAAAGACGGCAAAATCGTGAGGTGGGAGGTGGAAAACGACGAGCCCTTCTGCACTTTACAGGAAGCTTTCCAGCAAGTGAAGCCGGCGTCTCTGGGGTTCAACATCGAGCTCAAATTCGACGACCATGTCGTCTACCAGCAGGACTACCTCGTCGGAGTTCTTAACTCAATCCTCAAAATCGTGTTCGATTATGCTGACGGCCGCCCGGTGATCTTCTCATCGTTCCAGCCCGATGCTGCGCTGCTGGTCAGGAAGTTGCAGAGTGTTTACGCTGTTTACTTCCTGACAGATGCAGGGGCAGAGACTTTCTACGATTCGAGGCGAAACTCGCTGGAGGAGGCGATTAAGCTGTGCTTGGAAGGTGGGCTTGCTGGTGTTGTCTCGGAGGTGAGAGGGGTTTTCAGAAATCCCGCTGCTGTGGGGAAGATCAAGGAGTCCAAGCTATCTTTGCTCACTTATGGCAAGTTGAAGTAAGTTCCTCCTTTTACCAAAGTTTGAGGCTTTAGTTTCATTTCTAGACTGGTTTTGAATTTGTTTGCTTACGGGTGTGTTGATTGATGATCTTCTATTGCAGTAATGTGGCCGAAGCAGTTTACATGCAGCATTTGATGGGGATTGATGGGGTGATTGTGGATTTTGTGGCCGAGATCAGTGAAGCAGTTAATGCGATGATTACTCCATCTAAAGAAGAAGAAGAAGAAGAGGCAGAAGAAGGGAGGGTGTTGTTGGGAGATGGAGGAGAGGAGGTAAAATCTAGGCCGCAGTTCTCACCGAAGGAGATATCGTTTCTGCTGAAGTTGATTCCAGAATTGATACAGCATTGAGCTGTCAAAGTTTTGGGGTTGTGTAATTTAGCGTCCATTGTTGTAAATACATTTTCTTAACTTGGTGATTTGGGTTATAGTGGGGTTCTTGTATCGAGAAGTTTGGGGAGGGATGACTAATTATATTTGACCGGAGGAAGAGGATGGGAGAATAGGGCAAACAAGAAGGAATTGTGCGATTGGATTGTCAAGTTAAACTTGAGTTTACCTGTACCTTTCTGGTTTCTCTCTATGGAGTATTCTTGATGCATATTTGAGCGCGGTAGCCACTAGGGACGTTGTCATCACGTTGGTTATGCATTGGATGGCAATCGAACATCTGTACTAGCACGGAGGATATATTGATTTGATGCACATAACACTTCCCGCGCTCAAGGATGGAAAGGTAGGTCGACTCTCAAAGTGCAGCTGAATTAATTAGCATCCTATCTCTCAAAGTGCAGCTGAATTAATTAGCATCCTATCTATTATCTTCTGCATGTTGTGAAGTAGGGTTGGCAACCGATCGATTTCGGTTTAACCGAAAATCGAAATTGAATGAGGTAAGAGGGGCGATAATTTATTGAAGGTGGGATAGGTATTTAACTTCTCTCAATATCGACTTCATTATAAAATCATTAAAATGTTAATGCATATAAGAATTTAAATATTAAGTTAGTGTTATTTAGTTGATGATTGTTTTCGTAGGGGTTGTTTGGATGAGGAATTGTAATGTATCAATTTGACACAATTGTCTCGTTTTGAGTCAATCATATCAAATTGACTCATTTGCTCGCAAAAAATTGGGATGGATCAATTTGTCTGAGGTTTTTTGAATTGATCTGTTTTGAGTCAATTTGAATTGTCTGGGATGGGGGCAGGTAATTCGAATTGACTCGTTTATAAAACGAGACAATTGATCAAACTGTTTCATTTCTAGATTGATCCATCCAAACAACCCCTTAGAGTTAAAGCTATGTAAGGCGACATGAATAATTTTTATAGGGATTTGTTGGATGCCATTATTCTCATGAATCGAATAATTGTAAGAGCATACATTAATTTAGAAGAAATGAAGCATCCAACAAATAACTTCTATTAGTCAAAGCCTTTGTAGTCTATGGTTAGAAGAAATGAAGCATTTATATTTTTGCATGAATTTCTTAAGTTATCGCTCGATAAAAAAACGGCGATAATGCTCATCTTATCGATACAACATAGGATATTAGATTAGGATGAGTTTAGGCTTCTTTGGCGTGGAATTGCCTACTTTGGAAGAGAATTGATAGTTGATACACTTGTATCAAAGCTCAAGGGTAAGCATCGATATGGGCTTGATACAGGCAGTTTGGGCTTGGCAAAGCAACAGAGTCCACATTTTCTTTAGCCCAGAACGCCCAAACACAGTTTGGACAAGGCTTCACAACTGGATTTACTGTTATCTTTTCATCATCAGAGCGCGAAAAATTTCCCACTTCTTTCCTTCCACCAAACAGAAAAACCAAAAGAAATTCCCTCCACAGCATGTTGGATGAACGACGGAGTTGCTCCTCGATCGCGCTTGGACTATTCACGGCGGATTCGCCATCATCGTTTCGACGCTTCTCCTTCCACACTAAATCTGAGTCTCCGGTTCGTCCTTGTTGCTGTCTTGCTGATTTGAGCATTCTTCGGTTTTGCGTTCGCAGTCTTGCACGATCTCCTACAGGAAGCTTTGAACAAGTAGTCTAAACCGTATACGTTTGGTATGCTTTTTCCAGATACATGGCGTTTCTGATTGGGTTCAGTTGGTGCATTTGCTTCTGTGGTATTTGGCATTTGCGTAGATAGACATGATGCTTAGGGTTTCGATTTGCTAGTGATATTGTTCGAAATTGTGTAGCCTGAGACAGCACATTGTTGGCAAGAAGGAATGTGTCAATACAATGGTAGGTTCTGAATTTCGAGTAGTTTCTTAGTGACTTAGTGTTTCGTTATAGGCAGCTGAATGATGCTTTCATTCAGGCTCTCATGGTGGATATCCAGCCATGGAGTTCCTTGAAGGAGCCTGGCAAGTTAGTGTTAAGTGAATATTTCAGAAGTGTGATGAGATCGCAGCTGATTTATTGATATGCTGGTTGCGTTCCTTTGGTTGACTGGTGGAACCTCACGATTTCCAGAAATGTGAATTTAAGTAGCGGAGGATGATTTGTGCACCAATTTTTTGAGTGGGTTCAATGCCTTATGAAGATGGATGGCATTGTAGATGAAGTAGATTATGGAACCAGTGGAGACTTTCAAACACCAGAGTGGGAGCGTAAATAATCTTGTATTCCTCGGATGAAGTTGATGGTGCTGAAAGTAAAGCACTGCAGGGTGCATCCTTTGTTTGAGCTCAGGTAGCATGCCCCTTATCCCGAGAGAGAGAGAGAGAGAGAGAGAGAGAGAGCAACCATTGAAGATGCCTCATGTCCTAGTGATTATTATAATGGATAGATATCGGCACGGAGATGGGTGATACCCTGAGCTGGTAATTGACCTTGCTTGCTGATTTCAAAGCAACAAGTTACTGAATGAAGCTAAAGTGGTGCTGTTGGTTTGTGGAAGCCCTCATTAACAGGTGATTGGAAGCGTAGATGACGGAACAAGCTTCTATATGGCTCTCTGCAACAAGAATTGTATCAGTATCTACTGGTAAAGTTGTATGAAGGTTGCACGGATAGAAAGCTGTGCTAGTAAGAAACGATTACTTGACTCATGCCTTAACAGCAGAAAATGATAAAGGTCTGTTTACATCATCCGTCCTCCCTTCTACCTTCTTTTAGATCTCCATTTTATTTATCTAATCACAAGTTGTGTGTTTGCGTGACTGACTGAACTGGTACTCTGTTGGGGTTGTTGTGCGCAGGCGTGGCATATTGGCGTGGTTGGAACCTGGAACAGGATGTGAGCAGCCGAGATACCCAGATAAACAAAGGAAGCAGCTTGCTTGGGAATAATTAGATTTAAACAGGTGGGCAATCCAATCAATTGGAAGGATCGGATTCAAGACATTGATTCTCCAAAATCAATTGGTATGCTTATGATATCAAAATTCTGAGATAGCGTATTAGTTAGGCCTATGGTTGTGGTCAAGTTATTCCCAGCTTTGGCATTCTCTAGGGGAAATGATTATCATATCAAGTCTAATCCACATCGTTAGTTATTCTTCTTATGAACACTACTATATGAGTAAGTTAATCCCATGTGGCAAACTGGTTAGTCGGGTCGTTGAGGGTTCGGTCAGATAAATGGTCAATTCATTTTTATGATTATTTACGGGTTCTGAGAACTTACCGAATGGGTTAGCCATTTGAGACTAGAAGTTGACAAACAGATCGGTTATCGGTTAGATTTAAGTGATCGTTCACTCATTGTGAGTTCGGTCCAACTGGTTTGAGTCATATCAGGTTGTGGTCAATATGAGTCAGTAATGGCTTTTGACCGGTTGGGTTGGGTCAAAATGCAGCCACGTCGTTTTCACTTTGGTATTCCTGTGGCAGGTGATGCCGATGCCATCAGTTTACTTTGCGCCTGAGGGGTTTCTTGGGTTTTGGCTGACTTACATCTAGCCGGCAACTTTGCGTCTTACTCCACACTGACAGCTACGGGATACAAATACTTGTATTCGTAGGTACAAGGCCAGCATACGAAGAAAGTAAGACAGGTACACGCTCTGTTATCTATTCTTCTCTTACTTGTCACCCAAAAAAGAAAAAATATTTGGAAAATCCTGAGATTTGGCATTTGGATGGTTTATATTATGGATATCGTTACTCTGGGAATTCTAATTCTAGATTTTTAATTGATTATCATGCTTGCCGGCTGGGAAATAATTGGAGGGTAAAACATTTGAATAGATCATACAATCTGAGATGGACACTTACCGTGGATTGTTCAGTTCAAATATATTAATTACTATATCTATAGGTAATGTCAGGAACTAAAACTCGAATTAAACTTCTATAATTGGTTTCTTAGACGTGTATGATAGCACCTTTTTATTTTAAAGACTAGGGGTGTAGATATCGGTCATTAGAATACGCATTGGACCATCCCAAAGAAGTAGAAATAATTGAAGGGAGTTAGAGGTCACACGACTTCTATGCCTCGACATGCTCACAAGAGTAGCTAGGAGGTTCACTGCTAGAAGACGTCGCTAATGCCGTGAAAGGCAAATTCCCCATACCCCATAGGTGAAGATTAGTTTGTTTGCTAGGGAGAAAGACTGTACTTTCTTTTGTAGTTTTACGTAAGAAACATTAGACTATTTTATCGAACTTGTCTTAAGAAAGATCTCAAAGGGGTTAATCTATGAACTAACCATATTGAAATCGCACAAATCTCTGTTGAATAATATATATAGATAGGTCTCCTGAAGTGGCACGTAAAATTGTCAGGAAGGAAGGATATACCGATGCATAGAAATAATAGAGAAGCAATTAAGGAGATTCATAGACAAACTCGGGAAATGAAAGCGAGCACTGTCCCCAACAGAAGGCAATGGGACCAAATTGGCTTTTCTTTTGGCGAGAAGAGAAGGAAATAAAACATCCTACCCACCAACGAAACCATTAGAATAATGGAGCAGCTAGGCTGTCCAATACATTGAACAACGCAGAAAATGGAGGAGCAGGGAACTCAAGATAGATAGATAATCTTAAACAAAATATATCGTGAGCATCCATTTTGAATAGTAGTCGGAAATCGAATCTTACTAGGCAATAACCACTAATTGGCTCTGAAGAGACCTCCACCACTTGGCATGTATTGTGTAGTTTAATTCCCTAAATCTGTGTTATTCATTGATAGAAGTGACTCTCATTTGTTTGTGTGCCTTTCCCTTCATTTCCTCTATTAAAATTTCAAGAGAGACAGAGAGGTTCGAATAGAAAAGTTCATTGTTTATCACTATGGTTCTGTTTAGGGGCTTTTAACTTATTGAACCACACAATCTGGAGAAAGATGAAGATATAATTATGTTTTCTATGTTGTTGTAAAGTTGCACACTCTTCATCAACAAGTAAAAAACATATATAATATAGGAGTGAGTTCTCTCATTTCGATACGGTTGGTTGACTTTGTTGCATTGTGTTCATTTGGTGGATCTGGAACATGAAGTCTCCATCATTTTATTCAGTTTGATCTTTGATCGAAATTATACGGAAACATGTGGGAGAGTTGGATTTCTTCTCATTGCCAACCCTAAGACGGGTGGAAGGGGGTTGGTTATGTAACATTAACCATTTGGTGATGTCTTTGTTTGGAGGGTAGCCTTGGCTGTTATGGATGCCGAGGTTTGAAATTCTGCATGATAGGTAAGGTAATGCCAATTAGTAATATTGATTTTTCTTCGTTATCATTGGTTGCTTTCTAACTCCCAAACCCTTTCTACCAAAAAGAAACAACAAACATGTGCATTTGGTTCTCTCTATTTGGTAGAGTTAGCGAGTGCAGTCTAACACTAAAATAGCAATGGGTCTAGAGCCAGTGGCACATCTCCTCTTTTAAAATATAAATAATAATTATAAATGATATGAATCGTAAAATAAGAAAATGACCGATTAGAACAAGATACAACAAAATAATACAACATATTTCTAACTTTTACAATGTTGTAAAATGCACTTAATATACCATATTAGACAGTCGTTCATGAATTGATTGCCTATTTAATTGAAGATCAAGAGGGACTCGATTATCTTGATGTTTTGTTTCTTGAATGATAGACGGGTTTGCGTTGGGAGGAATTTAGTTTTTAGAGTTCGTATGAAAAATTGGGAGAAATGAGATTTAATTATATTTTGTCTAGTTTATAAATAATTTCAATCTCTTAAGCACAAGAAAAAATTGCTTCTACTTTACTAGATGACATGTTTTTCCATAATTGCAGGATCATGGGTTCATATCAGTAAAACTATCGCCTATTTTTTCCGAACTTGAAACTACTTCCCATATGTCGATAAAATTTTCCTGTTGGTCCTCTCCTATATAGACCTTTGCACTAGGATTACAGAACAAAGCTCTCAAACTAAAGAAACACTTTATTATCCCCACCGGAATTTTTAGAAGTTATAAGTATTATCTCATTCTTTTTATCATAATTTTCACTCGTACATTTTAGCTCCACAATTTTATTTTTAAGCTGAATTATACTTCGAATCCGCAATACTCTTGAAAATGTTTAGTCAAACAAATTACAAAGATCATTGGGCCAAAAGCAACAAAAACATTGACATATTTGCGTGATTAGTGTAAATACTGAAAGTATATACAAAGGTGTAGCAGTAATTTTCTTTTTGCTCGTCAAATAATACTCCCTTTGGCCATATACAGTTCCTGTTATACATAATTCAGTACAACATAGCAACTAGTAGGCGGTCAAAACAATTATAGAAAAGAAGATAGTGCCATTATTTTGTTCGTGCTTGACATTAGGTAGTGACACCTTCTTTTGATGTGTTCCTCTTGTGTCGATAGAAATCACAACAGGCATAAATTATGCTTAAAATGTTGGCAAAGCATACTCCAACATCGGGATTTTTGGAGGGGGAATTGGGAACTCAGAACTTGAAAGCAAAAGGTGGTTTTGATTTTTCTGCAGTGATAATTACAATTGCAAGCTCAACAGTTAAGGAACGCGTATTTGTTATGCGGCTAATTGCATTGGGTGTGAGAGAGAAATTCTCTTCTTCTTGTTGTTTCCATCATCACGTCCCTAATGTTGGGTTACATTGAACACCAATTTTGCATAAGCATCATCATAATAATATATACTTAATAGTAAATAAGTAAATTCTTATTTTCGTAATTCCAGATGTGCACGCATAGGAATTGTCTTCATACCTACGTTTGTTTGCATTTGATGTGTTTTGTCCCAATATTTGGGTGGTTGTAATCACCGCTTATTCTCCTTACAAATGGCGCCCTGTTGTTTCTTTTGACAAGAAGGCTTGCATTTAGTTTTTAACTTTTTCTTTAATTATGATGATGATTAAGGCTCCGATGCATTGCTTGTTCTTTTCACTATGGACTGTTTCTGACCAGGCCGTCATTCTTCCTTGGCTTCTTCCATCAGATAGATGTCTTCATAACCACTACATCAAACTTAGACGCACAAAAGAACATCCACCTCACGGTTTGAAGTTCACCAGGTTAGAAACTGTCAAAGGGGAATCTTTGCATATCTGCTTCTTGAATCTCCCGTCTATTGTCTTATAGTATTGTGATGCAAGCTGTTGTGTCAAGATAGTAAAACACATACTAGAATACTGGTTTTACTGTGGTAAAATGGTAAATTAGAATAGTGACGTTTAGGTATTGAAATGAATTTTTGCATATGCCGTATATACAGTCCAATTCCATGCTTTTCTAAACGCTTGTTTAAGTAGAGGTACAGTAAAAGTAACGTGGCAAACGTGCAGCTTAAAGACAGTAGGTACATAACCGTGTCCTTCCTTCTTTCCAGAGTTTTTTGACCGAAAGCTTTGGGGGTGTGTTTTCAGTTTTGTTTTGGCCTCGAGGGAAGGCCTCTTTTGGTGTACGCACACGTTTTGTAGAGAGTCAGTTTTGTAGGGAAGAGAACTCCTTAAATTTTAATCTAATCTCCCTATGGGGAAAAAATAATAATAATAATAAAGGAAATGAAGAGGGAGAGAGAAATGAAATGAGATACCAAATGTGGTGGTGTCAATGTCATAGTCAAGGATGGGAAGGAGTTTTGGAGTCAGTCGGAAGGAGTATATAGTTATCTGAATTGGAAACAACTATTTCTTGGAATTTCTTCTTCACCCCCACCCCCTTCTATCTATCTATCTATATATAAACAACCTCTTACTCTTCCACCATTTGTCTTGCCTTGCCTTGCCTTGCCCCTCCATTACTATCCCCCACCACCAAGGCCACAGCTCCACTTTCTCTCGCTCTCTCTCCGAGTTTCCTAGTTTATCCACCCCTTAGAAAGTAGAACCCTTTATTACTCTGTGAGACTCGACTATCAACTTAGTCTCCAAGTTGTCTGTAGGAAGTAGTACTAAGTGAGGGAAGAGAGAAGATTAGGCAGAGGAAAGAAGAAGGGGAAATGGAGAAAGGAAGCCCAGTTGCTGTGAATGGAGGAGTCAAACTGCCTATTGGGTACAGATTCCGTCCTACAGACGAAGAGCTCATCGTCCACTACCTTAGACGCAAGGTCTTTGGTCTCCCATTGCCTGCTTCAGTCATCCCCGACCTCGACGTTTTCCACTCTCATCCTTGCACCCTCCCAGGTACTTACAAATTACAATCCACCAGCAAGAAAAGAAACCTTATTATTGATGAGCACCAATTTCCATCCCCCGTTTTCTCAAGAGTAATGAAAATAATCCCTGGTGCTTGATTTTTCTTGCTGCAGGCAACTCGAGGGAGAAGAGGTATTTCTTCTGCAAGAGAGAGGCAAGTGGCGGTGATGATAATGTTGAGAAGAATGGTGTTGTTGACAGTTCATATGGCAGAGGTTACTGGAAGCATACTGGGAAAGACAGACATGTGATTCTGTCTGCCCCTTCTCCTTCTTTCAACTGCCAGTTGGTTGGGATGAGGAGAAGTCTGGTTTTCCGCAGACACAAGAAGGCTTCTGCTAATCAAAACAATCAGTGGGTCGTGCACGAATTTTCCCTTCTTGGCTTGGCCACAATCCCCTTCACAAATCAGGTATATATCTAGTTAACAAGTATTGGATTACAAGTGAACATTCGACAATTCTGGATTAGATTACACTTTCTGTTGTTTAGTTTAGCTAGCCTCTAATTGTATATGCTTTTGGGATGATGGATGGCCAGGTGACAAAGGTGAAGTTGGGAGACTGGGTCTTGTGCACTGTGTTTGAGAGGAAGAAGAAGACAAGGCCTTCTACTACTACTACCACTAACAAGAGCCAAAACCTTCAAGGGGTCAACACCTCAAATAGTTCCCCAATCCCAAATCAGCCGGAAGTTGAGGAGACGATCACAGGCCCTAATGACAGTAATGCCTCCATGGATTTTAGAATGGAAGAGTTGTCTGATGCAGGGCCTATTGATCTACAAGAAGAGGACGAAGAAGAAGGGCCTTGTTCATCGTCTTCACTATGTTCAAGTGGAATCACTGAGCTTTCTTCTCCTACCAAGTCACCAAATGGTGGTTTAGATCACCAGGAAGAAGCTCACACTCCAGTCAATGTTGGCTTATGTTCTTCTACTACTACTAGCAGTAGTTATTCTTGTAAGAGATTTTAGTAGGCGGGGGTGGAAAAAGAGGGTAAAAACCGGAGTGAAAGGAAACAAAAGCACATGCCTAGCTATTACTAGCTTCTTCCTAATTTGAGGAGCAACCAAGCCCAATGAAAAGTAAAATTACTTACCAACCAAGCCTTTGTCATCTCTGATTATTAGCTGTTTGTCGAGTTAATTATGACCAAAAGATGGTAATGAGAATCGAGAGAAAGAGAGGGAAAGTGGGGGAAGTGTTAGATTTGTTGTTTCATGTTTAAGGAGCCTATCTATTGTAATTGATAATTGTACCAAGATTTCAAACAAACAAATTCATTGCATTCTTGAATCATGCCTGGTTTCTCTTCCTTTCACCTACTTTACCCCCAAGTTGTTATGATTTTTACCACAAATCTTAACCATCATGGTGATGGGGAAAAGGAAAAGGAAAAGGAGGTGCAAATGGGAATAAATAATGTCGTCGTCTTATGAAGTTTTGGTGGCTAATCCACCATTTCACACCGGGGGTGTCCAAGAGATTTGATGGCTTGTGGCCGGAATTCATTGTTTGGTTTACAAAATGGGAAATGATACGAGATGGATTTGTGGATATTTAGGATTTTGAAATGATGTGGAATTCATAGAGAATAAAGATTGAAATTTCTAGACTTATGAGAACACCAATCACATTACTTATTGATAACGAAAAGTTTATGAAAACGATTACTATGCATCTCATAATACATTAATTTTTTATTGTGAGTATGCAGTTCCTGCATCTTTTTTCTTTGATAAAGTTGATAATTTTATTGTAAAGGCGCTAGGAGATACAATATAGGAGTATACACCAAAATAATACATAATAAAAGTTTACAGAACAAGTTGCCAATTCAACCTAACAAACAACTCAATCTCTATAAAAAAAGTAAGAAAATATCTAAAAAAAAATTATCGAAACAGAAACTGACAAACACAAATATCGAACTCAAAAAATGCAATCCTTATTATATTTTAACCACCGACAAACATTTAACTCATTAACGACATCCACACTTTTCATCTCTCCGTGAGAAATAAGAATGAATAAATCATATATTGTGAATGTTTCTTACCTACACAATCTTATTAAGTTGATATTAAAATTAGGCCTTTAATTATTATTAAGAAGCACAAAGCAAACCTAAAACCATCTTTGAAAAAAACATCTTTCAAAAGGCAAATTGCATTTCTTGATCTTAGGGGTGATGAATGATTACTTTGGAAACAGCCAGATTACATTGCACACATGTGTTTGAGAGCAAAAACCTATATGATGATACAAAATACAAATACACGTTGTACAAAAGAAAGAAAAAGGAGGCAAGAAGCATCCAAAGATTAGAACCAAAAAGGCAAACAAAAATGAGCTTCTTCTTCTTTGTATATAGACTACAGGATCAAACGAACGATTCCTTATTATGGCCATTGGTGGTGGGGAAATGGGGGCATCAGCACATGCTAGCTAGTTGATTCCGTTGTTCATATACATACTTTTAATTGAATGATATATTCCCCAATTATCATTACCATTATTGATTATTATTACATTCATATTCTGAATGAATACTTATTATTATTATTATTATTATTATTATTATTATTATTATTATTATTATCTGTGACCATGAATGATAATGTTGTTCTCAACTTCTTCATGATAATTATTTGTTTTCTGTTCTTCGTCCGCTCCATTTGAATCTATACGAGACTTTGTGGAAGCTGGAAATGTGTAATGGAAAGGGTTTCCTTCACTGTCTCTGGGTCCTCCTGCCACTGCTGCCTTATTCACCCATGTAGCCATGTTTGTTGGTGTCTTATTTTATTAGGAGATGGAGTTAAGAGCAAGGATTTGAAGTTAATTTCTAATCAAGTTAAGAGATGTAATCTTTGGTCGAATCTCGTATGCGAAGTTTGTTATTTTGTAAGTAATTATCCAATTTTATGTCGAGTTTGGTGGTTGAGAAGTGTGAAGTTGGTAATGAGACAAGAAGGGTAGTAATTATAGGTTATGAAAGATAATGAAGGCAAATAACAGGTACATAACATAATGTAAAGTAAACAAACATGACCGATGAAAATAAAGCTAAAGCGGGCTAATGGAAGGTAAGTGATGGATGAGAAGTGGAGTTTTGAAGAATTTCTATCTTATAAATAGTTGGTATATAATTTTAAGGTTGATCAAGATTTATTTTATAGTAACGAATGAATGGAATAAGAAGAATTAATTCAAACGAGCAATAACTCTAGTGAACTATCAACTAATTTGAATTGTTTAATTTGTTTTAATGTACATTCATAGATGGCAATTACCAAATTTGCTGGGAAGAATTTTTAAATGAAATTGTAGGGAGGTGAAAAATTAATTAAGCTAAATTGAAATCCAAATAAAAGTATCAATCTGGATTACCAAAATGGGGCCTTTGACCTCCAAAATTGGAGATCCAAAAAGACACTACACTACAGATGTGTATCACATGATTATATATATATACAATCAGCAACACAGCATCATAAGGTTATTCGTGTGAGTTAGGGCTTAAAACTATACTATAAAGTAGTTTTCATCATTGATTGATGAATACAAAGTACTTTTGGAACGATTATTTCTAGTATTTGTACTGGGTAGTTCTGGCATATAGATTCTCATACTATGATTTTGGAGTAAACACTTACTAGAGAAATTTTATCATGGTCACAAGTACCGATACTTTCAGATTTAAGTTGAATTTAAACTATAATGTTGAAGGTACAAGTTTAATATATATCATAAAGAAATTTGTACGAAAAGGTATAGGTACAAATTGGGTTTGCACCATAAGATTGAGGTACATATTCAGTTTGTATCATAAAGAAACTTGTACGAAAGATATAAATACAAGTTGAATTTATACCATAATATTAAAGATACAAGTTCAATTTGTACCATAAAATGTATATTTTGGTAATCAAATGTACTTATGAGCATAGTAGCGGAGCTCTTGTCTAGAAAGTGGTTTACTTGCCCGTTGTCTCTTTATTAGAAACTTATTATATGATAAATTGTATACACGATTTGCTCATATTCGTTCCCTTAAAATTTAAAAGACAAATGAACTAGTTCATATTTAGTAGCACATTTTGGATATTTCATATGTTATATATGTTGAAACGTTCATGTTTATGATTTGCTTATAAGTCTGGCTCCTTACTTCGCATCTTATCTGATTTTTAATATGCACTCATCATTTGAGATTCAATGAAGCTTTTATTAGCTAATCGGGTCGCATTGAGATGCAAACTAAGGATGGATGTACATCATGCATGATATGTGAGTTATCACAGACAAGCTGACTATTATACGCGTTATTAATGAGATGTTGTGTGTTCACCACTCACCAGCTAACTCTAGCCAACGAGACAGTTTTATTTAAGGTCACGATGGCATTCCACATCAAACAAATTTTCATCATCTATTAATTAGTGTAGTTGCAAATGTAAATAATTAAATTCAATATGACCGATTAGTCTTTTCTCTTTCTTTCTTCTCGGTATAAATCCTATTCCAAGGAATGAACAAAGATCTATTGCTCTATATGCCAAAATTGAATTGATGAAGATTACAAGGAACTAAAATTGAAAAAGGAGAATCTATTGATCCTTTGTCAAAAACAAACAAATAAAGGTTCGGAAAAAATTATGAATAAGTCATTGAGTATATAGTTATGCTGTTAACCAATTGGGTAGCTTTCAAGCCAGACAATTGAAACCTAAAATTTGACAAAATTGAAAAAGAAAGCCAACACCTTCAAATTTCACAAGATAGCGGCAAGCCGGCAACCTCCAATAAAAATAGTGGTTGGTATATGACACTAAGGAAACTAGAATATTAATACTTTATAACACAATTAATCATCACCATTGAAAAAAACTATGAGTTGTACTCGATAGCATATGATAAGAAAGCCATTTATTTCGTTTAATTTCAATATATTGAGATGTAAAACCCTAAGCTTATCTATAAAGAGATTTTTTTTTATATAGATTTGTTAACAGGGAATTTAACTATTCTTTTTATTTCTGAGTGATATAAATGGAAGAAAATAGTTAAACTTACAATTCTACCCAGGATCCACTAACAGATTCTAAAGAAGTCACCCCAAAAAATCAAAAGATTCTAGCTCTACACGAGATAAAAGCAGTGCTTTACGCGCCACTCTATGGGCAGCACTGTTGGCGGATCTATGTACCGCCTTAAACTCTATACAAACAGACAAAGAGCTAAGGATCTTAAGACACTCTCGTAACACCAGACCGCCAAAAGAGACTTCAAAGACGCCTTGTCGGACTTGGTAGACCACCACTTCGGAATCACCTTCGACTATCACGTGGGTCAAGGTATTGAGGCTACGATGGAGATGGCGTCTCTAAAAGCTAGAAGCTCTGCCAGATAAGGATAGACTATTCCTTGATCCTGCAGTCCAATCACCAACACCACATGCCCGTCTGACCCACGGATAACAAGCCCAGACGAACAACTGGTGGCACAAACAGCTGCGTCTACGTTGATCTTCAAAAAGTCTTCTGGTGGAGGGACACAAGTGGTGGCAGGATGAACTGGGATTAGAGAGCTGGGGGGCGGAGGAGGAGGAAGAAGATTGGAGAATTTGAGGACCTGGTTGTAGAACTGTCTGGCTAGGGAACGAACATGGGGTTGGATAAAATCGAAGGTCACTTTAATTCTAGACTTCCAGATTCTCCAAAGTAAACAGACGCATTGGAGAATGTGGAATTGGGAGATCTCGGAGACCATGACATGTCGCCACCGTAGACCAAAGTTAAGGTCTGGGCGGTCTCAATAAAGTTGCTCAATCCCACTAAAGTCCACAATCTGGTGGCTAGGGGGCATCTGAAGAATAAATGTTCAATGCTTTCTCGATGTCTCCAACAGACAGGGCATCGGTTGAGACAGTTGAGTATAAAAAATGAACATAATTCAAGTCATTTAAGTCTTGGTTGGTGACCCTGCCAACTTAAATCAATATCAATTGAGAACACCAATAATTTAGTTTATTTGGACCATTCTACCACCATTTAGATACAACACAAAATCTCATCTATTGTCAATACTAAGTTTTTATGAAGAGGGGTAGTGTCACTCCAAATGGTGACGAATGCCAACACATGAGTAACTAGTAAACTCGTATGTTTTCCATGCGAATCAAAGATATTTAATTACGAACGAATATGTTATCATAATAGTTCTAACAATAAGATATCTAAATTATTCTTAAAATGATTATAATTTACTCGAAATATGTACTAGTAGCTCACATAAAAAATTCGTTTCTCACTATAAGTTTCATCTATAATTTTTCCTCGGATGAAAAGGGAAGTTGTTACACTTTCACTTTCCTTCAAAAGAAGAACCAACGATTCCTTTTGTTGATATGACTTGAATCGGATTATCAGCCGCTACGACTGGTAATCGGGGGTCTCGCTGCCCGGTCAGCGAGTGGGCCCACGGTGTATGGGCTCAATGTTATTTGGGTTTGGGTTCTGGGCCTGG
The DNA here is from genome assembly GCA_964030455.1 of Linum trigynum. NCBI lineage: Eukaryota > Viridiplantae > Streptophyta > Magnoliopsida > Malpighiales > Linaceae > Linum > Linum trigynum. The sequence goes on from OZ034819.1 coordinate 69,826,242, forward strand.
TCTGTAACCGTTTCCTTTGCCAGATTGGATTAGGTTTAGACCCACATGGAGAAGTACTATAAATACTTCTCATACTCCTCTGTAATCTGTAATCTCCTCGATATAGTGAAACTGGCTTTCTCTCGCCCGTGGACGTAGCTAACACACATCGTGTTAGTGAACCACGTAAATCGTGTGTCGTGTTTTCGATTCTCGCTTTCGTATTCTTGCTTTGTCGATTCCTGCGATTTCCCGATCCGTAGCAGCGCGTTTATAACACCTTTGATGCTACTATGCAAGAAAATGCCATATGTTTATTGAATAAACATGGAGCGAGAAAGTCAATCAAGATGCAGGAAAAAGAAAACAAGAACGTGGTCGAGATTGAGAAATTGAGGTTTTGGGCTTTGGCGGGATGCAAGAAGAAGAGTGCCGACCATGCCAAGGGCAAGGAAGGTTGCTTGTGCTAGAGGTTTTCGAATCATTGCATTTAATTTCAAGATTTTCATTAAAATCAAATCTGTTTCTTGTTTTAAACTCCCCCACCACAACACCAAGAGACCAATCAAAATCCCTCACGTCACCTTCATAGCTCTTATATATGGTTGCTAATCATAATTAGGTATAATGAATGATTACACAAGGGTCACTAAACTGAATTCTGTAATAATAAACAAATCGGTCACTTGAATTTTGATTTTTAACAAATTTGTCATTACAGTTTGGAGTAACTGACATGTTTCGTTACTATTTATACTCTAACCCCATCCAAAACATACTTCATTAATTAACCTAGTTCTAGTTCACTTTGTTCCTTCCTCAGATATCATGTCCTATTTTTATGTGATAGCTAATTAGAAGATCTATGTGACCATTTCGGACAAGTTCCAGTGACTTTGATACAATGACATAACAATTTGGTTGAACACAATAATGGTAGCAGAGACGTCGATTTTTTTAACATAGACATTTATAAAGGTTGTAGCCAAAAGTCATACATAGTACAAAAATAATCCAGTTAGTCGACCAATAATCGAACTACCTATGAAGGGCTGTTAGTGCCACAAAAAGACAGCCCTATAAGCAGCCAGACCTGCAACATAAACAAACACACAGACCACAAAATAGTCAAAATTGCACAAACAAAAAAAAGCAACTATGCCTTAAGCTTTCCTTGCTCCCAGCTAGGATATGACGGAGACACATCTAGTGAATTGAATTAGAACATTACACCAAAAGCCCAGGCAAGAAGAATTTCAAAAGTTTAGTTATTTTAAACTTTTTCAGCAAATTCATTAAAAATGAATGTCTATTAAGTTATTTGCTAGTATTTCCAAAATTTAGTGAACCCAGTAATTAACAATCAAGCTTATTCTCTTTTGTATTTTCTTTAACTTTTCTTCTCATGATCGTACAGTTTTGATTGGGAGTGTATTTTTTCTTACTTTTGTAGCTCTATGGATTGTGATGTATCTGTGGGGTTTTCCCTTTCCTTTTTATTAAGGCCCTCATTTTCTAGCTAACAATGGGAGTAGGCCCTTTTGTGTTTGGAGTAGGTGTTTTTGCCTTATCAGGACAATCATGTCGAGGAAAGAAAATAATAGTGTTTGGTGCCTGCCCTCTTTAACCGGTAGTGTGTGTTTACGCAACTCACTTGGTAAGTATCCGCTGTATATATCGAATGGAATTGTCCCTCATGGACGGTAACTCGTTTCATCTCATCCAAAATAGAATGGAATTGCCACAAATTCAAAAACAAGAAACAACATCAACAACAACCCAGCTCAGAATACAACCGAATCTATATAAGATTGGAAAGTCAAAGTTTGATTTAGTTCGATCTCCATTCAACTCATTTATTCCATTTGCAACAATCATATTGAGACACCAACTGAAATAATCGAAAACAAAATTACAGTATGTAACGATACTATTCTGCCCGCTTTCCAAATTTTGATTCAACTCAACTTGTATGAATATAACCTAGTTCACACAGTAATTCGGTTTTGATTGTCCAAACAGAACAACAAGTTTGGTATCTGATAGGTCCTGCAAATCTGTCTGGGAGTTCTGCCATACTCATAAAAGGAAGGGTAACAAGTAAAAACTCTACCAAACAAACAAAAAATCAAAGAAGAGGGGAAGAAACAAGGCAGCACCGTAGCAGCCTTCTAGCTATCACTGCATAATGTAGTAGCCAAGCCTAGACTAGGAAACTACTGCCTGTTTAGTTAATGACTGCAATGAGAAATGAAGTTGTATTCTTTCTATCAGGCATCAGCCCATTTGAGCAGAACAGCAAAGTTCAGTCTCCAACAAAGGCGATAGCTCAGCTGTCTCTGACATTTGTAGTCAAGATCCCATTCCACAAGCAACCAACAACAAAAAGTTACTGTCTTTCCCCATATAGCAGCATTCCCACCATAGGAGCTTCAATTAATGGCTGCCCCTTCCAGACATTTAGACAGCACATAACTGATAACACTAACAGAACAGAAAAAAGACAACTCAGCGGTAGGAAAACTTAGAAAATTGTTTGAAAAAAGGTGATTCTTTAACAAGGCTTCATCGTTTGTTCATGGATGCCAAATGGGCTGCATGGAGCAAAGATGAAATGAAAGGGAAAATGAAGCCCATAACTTGCTTTCAGCACTTATATTATGTACAATGTTTTGAGAAAACAGACAGAATAGAAGCCACCCGAAATAAAATCAGATAGACAAGAGATTTAAGGTACAAGAACAAAATCGTGTGCGAAATTGCAAACTGTGGTAAACCCATAATGAAATCGTTACAAAATGTTGTCGACTTGGTTACTCAGACAGTGTAACTGGTACATGGGGTATGTATGACACAGTATCACAAACACTACTACTTCTATAGGATCCCACAAAATAGCTTTCCAATAAACTGAATATAGACAACCACTAGCACAAACAAGTGCATGAGTAAGTTGGAAAGGAATTATTCCAGCTAACTTATAGGTTTTCACTTCAAGCTATGGAAACACAGCGTGTTTGGTAAAAAGGTTTTAACTCGAATAAAGTAAACCAATGGTTATTCCAAAAGGAAAAGAAGAACAAGATAAACACCTGATGAACTGAAATGCAGTGCATCATACAAGTCAAACCTGGAGTTCTCATGCAAGAACAAGATATGGGATTCCTTTCTATCAGAAAAGAGCATCTTACACCCAGCAACACGACACCATAGTCTGCATCAAGAAATGACAGTAACTATATCCAAATTGGCTCTCTGAACATGTTTCTTGATTCTATAGCTCTATGCTGAATTACCAATGGATTGTTTTCAAAATCAGTATCCTAGAATTGCTCATGTTGTTGCCATGGTGGTATGCTTCCTTTAACAAAAGAGCCTTCCACATCAGACTGAAAACTAAAACTATCACTAGAACAATATAGCTCTGCGATCAAAATCGCTTGCTTTGAGCTACTTATCTCATGTTCGATCTCATTAACTTGAGGCATCCAAGGTTTTGGTAGTGTTGTTACCATCTCCCTCTGCTGGTCCGCCAGCCTCATTAGTGGATGCCGTTGAAGGTGGTGGTTCAGAGCATGCCCTCAAGACAGCCTCATTCTGCAAGAGCAATGACAAAGTAAGAACTTAATGAGGAACATAAACAATCGAGGTAGCGAGAGATTGAGGAAACATAATGCAATTAGTACCATTGTTACTTGAAGAGAACAACAAACGCTGCAGAAAGACTGCAACTTTATTTCTCGTTCGATGAATCAAATCATTTCCCCAAGCAAATTCTTAAAGAGTCCTCTAAATCTTAAACTTGAGGCTGCAGCCCCAAACAACCACAGTTCTCTCCGTAGTCCACAGTTCAATTGAGTTGGTGGAAACTAAAACACTTCAACGAGCTGAAATTTGCGGGAAACTAACTCATACCAAATACAACGAATACCCTAGTATCCAAGTCTAGAATTGCAGTTCTGAAATCCCTCATCTAATTGCAAAGAGCCCAATTGATTACTCAGCTAAGACTCCCAAAACTGGGTTCCTACGATTCTGAAGTAAGAGTTAATAGGCGAAAGGTTAATCGAAGCCGGAGCTTGGAAGGAGAAAACGGACCTGCCAAACTCGCTGGAGGCGCTTCTTGGCGTTGGCCTTACGAGAGGGGGTGAGTTTGATTCTCTTCCAGACGAGTCCTCCCGAGTCGTGCTTCTTCACTATCTCCAACACTCTCGTCGCCCAAAATGCTCCGCCTGACATCTCTCTCTGTGCCGCCGGCGCCGCCGCTAGTTCTTCCTTCGTCCGCGCGCTGCTAATTCGTCTTCGTCTCTGCGCTCCCGGCCAGCCAAAAGAGTTCGAGTGTCAGCTCCGTGTTTCTTCTGCTGGACCTATCTTTGGGTAATGGAAGCAAAGCCCAATTTGCGTATTTGTCAATTTGTACATTACATAAGCCTAGGCTCAAAATTTAAATCAGCCCAGTCCGCTGGCTGATTTGGCAGACCAACTAAACTTAATGCTCTATTATTGACCACTAAGGGGTCGTTTGGACGAGGAATTCTAATGGATCAATCTGACACAATTGTCTCGTTTTGAGTCAATTATTTTAGATTGATCCGTTTGACAGCAGAAAATTTGGATGAAGCAATTTGGCCTGGGGAATTCTGAATTGACTCATTTTGAGCCAATTACAATTGTCTGGGGTGGGGCAGGTAATCTGAATTGACTCGTTTAAAATGACTCGTTTTGTAAAATAAAACAATTGGTTAAATTGTCTCGTTTTACAATTGATCCATCCAAACGACGCCTAAGCTAACTTTATCGTGATCATGTGCTCAAAGGTTGTATTCATTTGGAACTTGGAGTGGTGTTCAATTTGTAAATAATGGTCTATTTCTTCGTAGGACATTCACCAGAGAGTTAGATTCTATAATTAACAGTAGGCATTATGCTCTCTGATTCGGGGATAAAATAATTTATAAGAAAAGAAAATAATTATATTCTCTTGTTTATTTAGATTACGTTAACAAGGCTGATTCCAGATACTTTATGAGTTCTATATGTTACTATAATCATTCAATCAACACTCACACACCCACTCGATCCAATTCATGACTCCAATATTCCACCTAATACTTGAGTAAGATAGTTGAATGATATGGATGCGTAGCTAGTTGATTGGACAATTGAGATTAACATATCACGTATACTTATAAGTTGCATCGCAACAATCACATGGTTGGTATGTGTTTGTAAGTATCACCGTCAATGAGATAAGGAGCTCGTCTTACTTATTAGACTAACCCCAAAATATAACATCCCAGACAAACTAACAATTATAATCTTAAAAGTAAATTAAAAAACTCGTCCCATAATAAGGTTGTAACCATCGTGACATCCCATATTTAACTTACAAGTTACAACAACAAAAACAAACTAACCAAATATGGCCTTAACATGAACAAAAATTCGAACCTAACTCATTCAATATGCCCTAAAAAAATTGATACCTTATCTCGGCTCTTGATTTGTTCTGCCCCCTCCTTAATCTTCTTCTCCATATAATTATAAATTAATTACTGTTTTGGGGTTAATGTTTACATCTCCATGGGTTGTGGCGCTTCCAAGTTCGACGCCCACGAAGGTGCGGCGGCGGGAGCGCAACAAACCCACCACCACGACGTCGATTCCCCTCATCCGCCGCCGGCCGCCACCGATGAGGGAGCTGGAGATGCCGGAGCAAGGAAGAGCAGCGTAACGTCTGCCAGTAGGTTACGAGGGCTGAGGAAGATCAAGGAGGAGGTGCATGCTATTAGAAGACATCATCATCATCATCATCATCATCATCATGAGGTTGATAAGCTGTTGTTGCCGCCACCGCCACCGGCTAAGGACGGCGGGAGGATGGTGGTGGTTGTGAAGAAGGCAGCGGCAGGGGAGGTAGGGAAGGATGAATGCGGCGGCGGCGGTAGAGGAGGAGGAGAAGGGCATAGGGAAGATAGCATTATGGTTTCTCTTGGGTCACCGAGTTTCCGGGTTTACTGTGTTGATGATGACTTGTTGCCTCATAAAGTGGTGGATGATCATCATCATCGTGATTCTCAACCTCGTGATGATCATGAAGGTGAGTGTTAATCGTCTCTAGCAATTGGTGTATTGTGTGGGTTTTGGTGAGAATCTTGATTGATTTGGTTTGTTCGTGAGTTTGATTTACAGTATCGTTGATAGAAGTATTGCATAATGATACATAGAGGCGTACAAGTTATTCAAAATTTTGAACGTTGTTTAGATGGCATCGAAAATGGAACTCATAACTTCAATGATCAAGTTTTTTTTTCTTCTTTCAAATATTGTGGCTAAATACGAGTTTGATGAGTTTATGTTATTTCGTGAACTTTTAAGTCTCGTGAGGATTGATAATCTATTACTTGTGTATCAAATATCATTGATCTAAATTATAAGTTTTTGTGTTCTTGAGCAGTTAACATGGACGATGAAGAAAAGGAAAACAAAGTACCAGTAGAGGACGGATCAAATAAGGTATTTGTAATAGATGAGAAATGATATGAGGTTTTATGTTTGATTTTGTAATATTCATAATTAAGGGGTGATGCATGTTGACTAATTGATTAAGTACATAATTGTAGGGAGAAGAAGGGAAAAGGAATAAGAAGGGGAAGAGAGGAAGGGGGATAATGAGTGTGTTGCCAAGAGGGGGAGGATCAGGTGGGATGAGACACATTCTTCATCCACATCGTTTAGGCAACCATTCTAATCAACCACATTAATCCTAATTATGCATTGCTCGATGAAGAATTAATTAATTATTATGAAATCCCATATGTATCCTCCTCCTATTTCTTCAGGGAAGCAATTTTATGAGACATTTGTAACCTCGTTTTGATCAGCTGCTTTGTATACTACTATGTCGTTTGCGGTTTTGATGTTTTAAATCAAATTCAAACTTATATGTGAAAGAGATAAAAGTAAAAGAAACATAAAGCGTGAAAATAAGTTTGATTTTATGTATATGGCTTTTAATTTTTTTTTATTCTTTCATCGTATTAATATAAATCAAAAGTTCATTAACAACATCGATTGTGGCTAATCTTGGTCCGAATGTAATACTATAAAATTGTATAGAGTTTGTGACCAAATCCTCTCGTAAGAAACTCCATTCAAATCTTTCTATCAACATTCCATCAATTCTATTAATCCAAGACCCCATCGATAGCTTGAGGCTCACGAAATAACATCAATGACCTAATCATTTGTTTTCGTCCTTGACCCAAAGTCAATCTCCAGATCCAAAACCCTACATATATAATTGCACATCCCCTCCACCAAACCGTCAAGCTTGCCCTCAATTCAATTTTGGCAATCCATGCCACTACCTTTGAACCATATACTTGACTGTTGGATTGAAAGAAGCTTTTTCTTTCCTACACGATATCTCATTCCTAAGTCTTACTAACAAAAGGAAAAGAATAGGTGTCGATGAAGTTCAAGTCACATCCCAAATGAATCCCACAATATTAAAAGTAGGATGGTCAAACATAGACATGATCGTAAACCTAAGATTAATCAACCATGATTAATTAGCATCCCTTTCGGAAGAATAATCTCAATTTCCATGCCGTGTTTGGGAGTTTAAGGATCAACTATTAAAAATGCGGCTTAATTATATGAATTTTGGTCTATTTACATTTTAATCATCGATCCGAAAGTGCAATTTTCATTGAAACTAAACCCTATATGTTCCGCCTTCTGGTTCAAGTTACATGCACCTCTCTTGTTGACCCTTTCATGTATTTAATTACATACGGGGCCAAAATATCACCAGTAATCGTATATAACATAGGTTCAATTTTATTTTTTTTATCGTTGGACTCTAGTTGTACCATAAGTTGCTAGTACGAGAGAGATATTTCATATTCAAATCATAATAATAGTTGAATTATGTAGAAGTGCATTATTATATAATCAATTCTATGAAAAAATATTGATTCATATACACGATATAGTACAAACACATGTATTATACGTGTGGTCCTACGGTGAGCATTGCTTTTGAACTCATGACTCGAATTTGAGCGTTGATGTTGGGGAGGGATCATCTTGTATATCAATCCTTACTATTGACCTGACCCTAAGAATTCCAGTGTCGCTATAATGGAGAACAAAACACAACATGTTAGGGGCACAAGACATATTATTCACATTCCTTGAAACCTCCCACCATGATGGATGCGATGATCATATTGTGGTCGAACTTTATCTTGACTTGAACGAAGTTTCTCGTTGTATAACTTAATATCCAATGAATTATGAAGAGTGTGGATGAATTTACTAATTTTTATATGAGTGGTATATGTTTGGTTTTTAAGTAGACACTCTTCAAATCTAGGATCTTCAAGTTCAAGACTTATTGTATTACCACTGGAACAGACTTGTATTAACGTAGAGTATTGAATTTCTTGTGGTGAGCTATGAATCGTGTTTTGCCTCTTCAAATAGGATGAATGTTCCCCACATACATACAACTCTTCACTTGCAAGTTATAATATAAACTTGGTTAATACCTACTTGCAAAATTGGAAGAAATTCCGTGGCACCTCATCCAAAGTTTGCATTATCACTTAATTATGCTTCCTCTCTAATTAATTAAGTTGTCCTAATCAAGCATTATTAGTTTGACGAGAGATATTTACTGACCCTAACATCATTTATATTTTCTTTAATTTTTGTTACTTCTATTAGTTTTTGTTAGAATTGTCCTTTTGTGGCATTAACTCAAGACCGTTATTTCTCTTGAGGGTTTTTTAGTTTATGTTCTACTTATTCTTGTTTATGATGGCAAAACCAAATTGAATTGGGTTGTGGAAAAAAGTAATGCATTAATATATAATAGTAGAGTATAAAAAATGTCACACGTTAACTATTAAATCGTAATATGCAAGGTTTAACACATAACAAATTTATGTATATAAATGAAATATTTGAGTGGTTAACCTAGTCAACAACGAATTCACATTCTTCTTATTTAATTTGAATAATTAAATATCATACTAACAAATATGGATGTCTAAGACAATAAGATAACATGAGAAATGCCATGCAATCTTAGCATAAGTTGAATTCCAACCATGAATTTATTTAAATATAAACATTTATGAAAATAAATTGAATGCAAAAACAAGATACATTTACTTTAAGAACCAATTTTATTAAAATGATCTATCAAAAGAGGAATAAAAAGAATTTAGAGAGAAGATAGGATGGGGAAATGTGGGGAAATATATTATTAGATTAGGTCTGACCAAACTCAATCATGCGGTCAAATTTTGGGATATTTTGAATGTTGGGAAACACATAAAATAATAAAGGGGGAAATTATGGTATAAAAAAGAAGTTTTCATTATGGCAAATTGTTTCTTTCCCTTTCATTATCAGCAATATCTGACTTTGACCTCCCTCCTTCTTTCTATTTTATATCAGCACTCTAAGTAAGTTGTAATCACGTGTTAACCTTCAAATGATTTACACACCCCCAATTCTCTCTTGATCCTTCAACTATACTCTAAACTTAACAAATAACCCTCAATTTTCACAACAAATATGTTGATAAATTATATCTAAATATCTCCTTCAAATATATCAGATCACATGTTTCCCATACTCCCTAAGTTTTCAATTTGCTCCTCATTAATTTCACTATCATATTTATATCTCATCTTATCTTCTATTATGTACTCGCTTTCATAACTCTATGCATTTAAACGGTGGAAGAAATAAATAAACGACTTACTTCAACTTAGATAGCGTCACAACTCCCATAGGGGTTGTGATTTTTGCTTCCTCCTTCGCAACCATTAGATCAACTCTCTCTCTTGTTTTTTCAAATTAACGGTTTAGATTAAATGAAGGGTATTTTTGGAAGAGAAAAACTTACCATACAGGATCCTTTCTCATTTTCTATATAATCTGATTTCCTAAAAAAAAACTCTTTCGCTCTCCCCTCTCTCTTCCCTCTCCGAGAACCCTAACTGCTCTCTGTCGCTCCCTCCCATCGCCGCCGCCACCCCCTCCTGTCGCCACCGTCGTCGTCTCTCCCTCCCGTCGCCACCGCCGCCATCTCTCCCTCCCGCTGCCACCGTCTCCCTCCCGCCGCAGCCGTCACGTCCTCCGCCTCCCACCACTGCCGCGCCATATCGCTCTCCCCGTCGCAGCCCTCTCGCCTCCCTCCAACTCCTGTCACCTCCAACTCTCTCCCGCCGTCGTCCTCTGCCGCCGGCGAGAGGTAACGACCTCTCCCCTTCTCCTTTCCTCATTCCTTAATTTTTTTTCAAGATCTGGGATTTTCCAGATTCCAAATCTTGTTTTTTTATGTTATTCTCTAGTGGTACTGATTTCTGTCTAGTGGTACGCTACCAGTGGTAGTGGTAGTGGTATCGTACCACTACTCACTGGTACCGGTACCAGTGGTATTTGTAGTGTACCACTACCACTAGTACGTACCACTACTATTGGTAACGTACCACTAGATGAAAATCAGTACCCCTAGCGCATTGACGGAGTGGGTTTTTTTTGCAGATGGCCGGTGCGAGTATGATTGGAGGTTTTCACCGGAAAAAAGTCATCGGCCGGAGAAAGTTTGGCGGTCGGAGTGAAAAGGTTGTTGGAAAAGAAAGAGAGAGTGAGATATATAAGCGTATTAATTGTAGGATTTAAATGAAAAAAAGTATTTAATATGGGTTTTTAATTCCCAATATGTAATTAATACAAAAATAAATAATAAATTTTATTTTTTATACCCAAATTGCCCTTGAATGTGAATCTCACACCCCTCTTAGGGGAAGTGACGGTAACTCAGCCCCAACTTTGGTTTGGAAAATTCTGATTGCAACATATTTTGAACCATTTATGTTAACTAAGGTCTATGTCATTCCCTACATTAATACTTTGATAAGTTAATGACATTTTAGGTCGAATATTAGGGTAATGTCTATTTTTTATCTATTTTCTTAAGATTTTTTTATATTATCCAAACTTATCGAAATACTAAGAATTAGCCAAATGTTAACTTCCCATTAGCAATTTTGTTCGTAATATTGACTTGACAACATGACATTAACTTGGAAGAGACACATGAAGGTCAACATTCCAATTTTTTTTAGTATTTTAACTAAGAAAATAGTTACAAAATTATTAATGTTAACGTAAATATGTCTGACATTTTGATGCATTATGATAAATTTGGCTAATTAATAGAATTTTAATAGGTTTAAATAACATAAAAGAATCTAAAAAAGGTTTGGATAAAAAATATACATTACTCCAAATATTGTGTTGCCTGATCACTTTTTTTTCTCTCCTGTAAGTATGATTGATTTTTCAACTCACAGATACAATTGATAAGAAGTCTAAATTGACTTGAGAGATGGTTAAAATAATCTTCTCTTGCCTGAATTCATTCTCAATTCATCTTTCTTGTGTCCCTAGTACTAGAACCATAGGACATTCAAAACCGATTGAAAACAACTTAAATCTCTACCTTCGGGATTAAGGATCATCATAGGTTAGCCATTGAATAAATGCAGCATCACCCCGACTAGTCCTTCATAATCCATCATGTCGTGATTATTATTTGAAGAGAGTTGCAACCAAGTTATTATGATTTGTGGTTTCAACAAACACAAACATAATTGTGTGTAATGTTCCTTATATTTGAGACTTGGCAAAGTTTATCATGTCATTAAAGTATCCGTTCTCGTGCTAGATTCATCTTTTTAAAAAGAATGCGCAAACTTCATAAAAAAAAATCATGTATGATATGATATATAGATATAAATAAGCATATTTCTCAAACTAACTTAAGTAGATTAAAAGTTAAAAAGGTCTCGGGATCTCAAACTTGTCACCTCAACGTGATACTACTAGCCCTCACAATTTTTAGGTCACGACTTTAGAAATAGAAGAACTTGAAAATCAAACCCATTATTTTCAAGGTTATATTATTCATCATTATTATATTATTAGTTATCAAACCATTACCAATAAATTTATATTTGCCGATTTCTAACATTATGCATTAGTGGAGAATATTTGAAGATTGTGACTTGTAACATGAAAAATTTTGTTTTCAAAAATTGCAATGAAACAGCTCATTTAATGTTTGATACACTTTCTTTATTATGCATTAGTGGAGAATATTTGAAGATTGTGACTTGTAACATGAAAAATTTTGTTTTCAAAAATTGCAATGAAACTGCTCATTTAATGTTTGATACACTTTCTTTATAAAAAAAAAATGTTCCATACACTTTCTCTATGGGCTGCCCAAATGTTACTTCTTTTTAAAAATAATTTAAATATTTAGTGTAATAATTAACATCGGTCAAGAGGTTTGGATCGACAGACAAACCATTATCTAGATTGCGGATTGCAGTAAAATTTCGCTTAATTTTTTTTTTCGGTAGTAAAATTTCGCTCAATAATTGTATTGAAATGAGTTATAAACATAATGATGCGTTATTTATTTATTCATTCAATATTTTATTTATGAAGGGTCTGCCCATTTTACTATCCCTTTGATCAGTTACGAGTCGTTTTTTTGACCCAAACAAGCGCCGGTGGCCAGCTGCGTGCTTCTCCTTCTTCCTTCCTTTCCCATTTCCCCCTCTCCACCCATTTCCTTGCCAGTTCCTCCATTCCCTTCTTCTATGTCGTTGAATTAATCCAATCGGATTCCCGGCATTCAAAACCCATTTATTCAATTCTCGATTCGGAGCTTCTAAATGCCCCCATCGCCGGAATTTCGCGGAAAATAGCGCTCTCGACGAAGGGCTTCGCACCTCGTCTTTCTCCGTGCGCGTGTGTGTGTAATTTCTGGTGTTCGTGTTCTCTCTTTCTGCTCGTTACTCCGATTGATTCTCTCCCGTCTCCGGGGAGGGCGGCCGTCGGGGGATCTTCTGCGTCTTGGGCATTTCTTCTGGAGGTTAGGGTTTGTCCGCGGGTGGGAAAAATGAAGTCCCCGCTCGGTAAGTTTCGGGGATTTAAGCTCCACAAGAGCGATTCGAAAGATAAAAGGGACTTCCTGCATCCAGCTCACTTAGATGAGCTCGCTCAAGCTGCCGAGGTACCGGAATTCTTCCCATATCTCTTAATCACTCACTGGTTATGGCTGTCTCCCAATTCAGTAGGAATGCCAATCCCATTTGTGTAAGTTTATAGTTTAATTGATAAATCAGTTTGCTTGGATCAGCCATGCTTACTCATACTTGAGCTCATGAGGTTAATGGAACTTTGGGAATGTATTGATTCATCATTATGAGGTCAAGTTATTGAAGGGAGTTTAAGCAGACTTAGGAGATATGAATTCTAGAAGTAATAAAACATACTCTTCATAGTTCAAAGTTTGGTTCTACTTATGTCCGACCTTCATCACGTAAGATATCATTCAATCGTTGATTGTTTTTTCTATTCCCTTTATAGGACATGCAGGATATGAGAAACTGCTATGATAGCTTACTTTCAGCAGCTGCTGCAACAGCAAACAGTGCTTACGGTAAATGCTGAACACATGAGCTTCAATTATGTAGAGTTGTTTGCACGCCCACATCTGAAATTCATGCTGATCGCAGTTATTAATTCTGAATTTGAACTCAATATGAATTTGGTGCAATGGTGCCTATTCTTTTTGAATGGAGACAATTAGTATGCTCTTATTTCTTGGAATATTTTCTGTTTTCTCAAGTACAGTGATCTTATTTTCATTTCGCCGTACCTTATGATGCCAAATCTTTATCACTAAATGAAAGATATGTGTCAACATTCATGGAGCTATTTTCTTTCAGATATGGCTTGAGCGCTCTATCCTTTCGGTAAACATTCGTAGAACATTCAATTATACTTAATCCTCCTTTTCAGAATTCTCGGAGTCACTGCGGGAAATGGGGACCTGTCTGCTGGAGAAAACTGCATTGCACGATGATGAAGAAAGTGGTAATTCCTCGAGTGAGACTAGATTATGTAGTATTTTATAATTTAAACTTGTTTGTAGAATCAAAATCATTCACAGTTTGTAGACAGTTGAAAAAAGCTGAACTTTAGTAACTTGCCATATTTTGTAATTATATTCGTTTCTGTGGCCTCAATGGATCCTTGTTAGGAAACTCTAATAGAATGGCAAAAATCGTATGAATACTATATGGTGTGCGATCCTATGTTTTACGGAACTCGAGAGAGAGGCATGCCAAAATTTCCCCCCTTTGATTAGACCACTACTTTTCACCTTTTCCATCTTCGACCTGATTACATGTCTTGATCAGTGCTTCATCTCCACGAGCTTGAACCCACAGACGCTGACCATCTGTTATGGTGCATGTTGTCGAGACTTTTTGTCTTGGTAGTTAGTAGGTACAAGTGGAAGTTCTAATGATTAGAGAAGAGCTGGTATTAGGGTTTCCTCTGAATATTGTCTTCAGCATGTTGTAGATGGTATTTCGATCTATCCAGTAACTGTGTCTAATAATGAATCATGCATTGGCAGGCAAAATTCTGTTAATGTTGGGGAAAGCACAATTTGAACTTCAGAAGTTTGTTGATAGCTACGTAAGTCGTTGATCTTTGTTTTTCTCTCTTTTAGTATCCTGTTTTGGTCTCTTCCACGAGGTGACCTTTTCTTTGAGCTTGTATAACCTTATTTCTTATTGTAATTCAGCGGTCTCACATATTCCTGACGATCACAAATCCATCTGAATCTCTTCTAAACGAACTTCGGACAGTTGAGGTTCGTTCTTATGATCACAATCAACTAATTTTAAGTGTTTTTGGAAGAGATTTTAAAACTCTCTTCTTGTGGTGCAGGATATGAAAAGACAGTGTGATGAGAAAAGGTATGTATTGGCTAATCGTGCTTTACATTTTATGCAGTTTCTTTTCTATTTTCTAACTTATTTCCGGTTAGTGGTTCAGGAATGTATATGAATATATGGCTGCCCAGCAAAAAGAAAAGGGAAGGTCAAAGAGTGGAAAAGGCGAAACTTTCACTATGCAGCAATTACGATCTGCTCATGAAGAATACAATGAAGAGGCAACATTGTGCATTTTCCGGTTGAAATCTCTGAAGCAAGGGCAGTCCAGAAGCCTGTTAACTCAGGCTGCTCGTCATCATGCAGCTCAGGTTTTTTTTTTTTAATGCAATGTCCAGGGCTTCTGACTACCATTACTTTCTTTGAAGGCTTTTTGCTATATTATTTTCTTACTTTTCTGTATTTGCAGTTAAATTTCTTTAGGAAAGGGCTGAAGTCCCTTGAGGTGGTGGATCCACAAGTAAAACTAGTTACCGAACAACATCATATTGATTACCAGTTCAATGGACTGGAAGATGACAGTAGGGAGGATGGTGAAGACAATGCTGAAGCTATTAATGATACCACTGAAGGCGGGGAACTAAGTTTTGATTATAGACTAGATAATAAGAAGCGTTATGATACGTTGCCTTCAAGGAGTTCAATGGAGGTGAGGGACCTAAGGTTACTTATGTTCCTTTTGGCTATTTGGGATTTGATTTCAAATAACTGAAACTTTGCTAGAGAATGAGTCTTCCTCTTTTTGTGGTATTTCTTTTGTTATGAAGGCTACCCTTTTCTTCTGATCTGTACCCTTTCTCATGCTTACCAGGTAGATGATCTTTCATTCCCCCGGCATTTTGGAACAAACAACGCAGAGGTACTATTCAGTGTCCTTCTCTTGGATTTCAATGTTGGTAGCTAACATCTTGATCAACATATGAAATGCATAATGTTACATGGCTAAATATTTATATGCATCCCTTTTGTGGTTCTCTTTCTATGAGTTGTTTTGGCATCTCATTTTGCATCTTACTGCAGTTGAACCCAGACAGAAACCACGGAGATTTACCAATCTCAAGTAGAGAACCTAAATCAGGGAGTCACTCAGCACCAATTTTCCCTGAAAGGAAGTTCGATCCAGGTGAAAGAATAAGACAAATGCAACAATCGCCAAGGAAGAGAAACAATGCTTATGTGCTCCCCACGCCAGGCGATGCCAAATTTGCAGTCTCTTCCCGAACAAGCACTTCAACTTCACAGACAAAGTCAACAACAGATTATGGTGTGCGTACTCCTCTGTGGCATTCTTCCCCACTGGATCAAAAGAGGCCCGAGAAAGATCCTGGAGAGAGCAATGGTAGTAGTAATCCCTCCACCACCCAGTTGCTGCCTCCTCGATTGTCGGAAGGAATCTCATATGATAACAACAAGGGGGTAAGACAAGCTTTCTCAGGCCCAATAATTGGCAAGAGCATGCCGACGACAAAGCAAGGTTTAGTTACATCTCCAAGAGTATCGCCAACAGCTTCGCCGCCTCTGTCCTCTCCCAAAATCAACGAGCTTCATGAACTCCCTAGGCCGCCTGGCATTTTGGCTGGGAAACCGGTCAAACCTACAGCATCCAGTGGCCACTCTGCTCCTCTTGTTAGGAATAACGAGCCTTACGTGGTTCACCGGCATTCCGGTGGTGGGACTACTTTGGCTTCCCCTCTTCCCATACCACCATTATCAGTTTCCAGGAGTTTCTCGATACCTTCTAGTAGCCAGAGAGCGATGAGTATTAAGAACAAGGGCGGAGGAGAGGCTGATTCTCCGCCACTTACACCGCTATCACTTGCGAATCTTAAACTGGCAGCTGCAGTGCCTGACTTATTCCCTCGTGCTGGCCAAATTAGAGGTATGTGATAATCTGTTGCCTTTGTCTTAGAGCTTACGAAATCAGAGATTCAGTTGCCTGAATTGTTCCCTCGTGACGTACAGGAGGGAGCTGATGAGCGAGGGCACAAAGGTTGTACCTTTCTCCTCATTTGTTTTGTTTCTTTTGGGGGATGAGTTTATGGTATGGTGGAAAGTGACAATTTCTGATAGGGTCTCTCAACATTCATCATGAAGCTCTGGATACTGTAAATATGGTATGGGATGGAAGTGAACTGCCACTACGCTATTTACTTTACTATTACTCCTACCACTACTACTAGTAGTTGTAAGCAGCAATGTGAAATCCCACGAAATTTTCTTCTTTGAACTATCAGAGGGTTTGATTTGATTATGCTGGAGAATGAAGCTCTCCACATAACGTTTCATTTCTTTGTAACTCGTCGTCAGTCTCTGTATATTGTTTGATTTTTGGGGGGATTTTTTGGTGACTTGTTAGAGGGGTTACCCCCACTTTGCTGTCTAACTGAGCTCAATCAATAGAATCAGATTTTCTCTGCTTGTTTTCTCTTTACTCGTGTGGATCAGTGAACCTACGCGAGTGATTGATATACGAATCGAACTTAGTCTAGTTCGGTTGCCCTTTCAAATTGTTGTTGATGTGAATGTGACAAAACTAATTATAGTCCATGTTTGGCCCGGCTTCTAGAAGTGCTTTTCGGCTTCAAAAGCTGAATCAGGGCCAAACACCTCTAAAAGCTCGGCTTTTGAAAAGCCGAAAAGCGCTTTTGTATAAATAAAAGCAGAAGTTCCGATTTGGAACTTCGGCGAAAAGCTGTTTTGAAAATACAAGATTATCCTTACCATATTTTAATTTTATTTCAGAAAATATAATTTTCCTTCATTTATATCATTTTAAAAATAAAATAAATTATAAAATCATATTATTTAATATAAAAGAAATCTAACAAGATTCATTTTGACTACTTTTTATTGTTTAGAATTTTTATTTTTATTTTATATTATAAGTTCTTTATAATCATTTTACACAATCGCTCATATTAAAAAGCACTTCTAATAGTTTTACAGCTAAACACTAAACTGCTTTTTTTGAAAAGTACTTATCTAAAAGCTCCTTTAATTTTCGCTGTGTGCTCGCTTTGGGCTTGTGGTGGACAACATCAGTAATTATAAGTCTCCCACCAAGTTTCACGAATTTTTGATGTGCAGATTATTTTCTACAAATTTTTTATTGTCAAAACTTTAAAAAATTATAAACCATAAACCACAACTCCAAATTTCGTTAAACTGCTTCTGCAAAAACTACATGGCCAAAGTTATAGTACAAACTGGCCATGAAGTGAGTTTACATGCTGCAATGATTCAGTCCCCGAACGAGCCCGGCAATAATAGGGCCCAACCCATTTATTGACCGATAAAATATAGCAAATTACCAGTCGGCCAGCTCAATAGCCGGGAAGCAAGAATCGGATAACGAGACGCCCAAAAAAGTAAATAGAGGTAGAGAAAGCGAGCTCGCCTTCTCCTCTCCATCAATGGAGATTATCAGCAATCCTACACACTTCCTCTCTTCTTCTTCCCGCCACCAATTCCCGCGCTTCTTCTCCCCTCAATTATCAAATCCGTTTCTGCCTCTCTCCCACGGAACTTCCATCCTCACTCACCGCTCCAGTCTCTCCCTCTCCAAATCCGCTTCCATTGCCACCACCACCTTCGCCCTGGCCGACGACGGCATTGGAGTTTCTTCAGGTCGAACTCTTCGATTTGCCTACTTCTCCCTCTTTGATTCCCAACTTTCTAACTTGGAGCCAGTTCAACTGATTGTGCTCTGCAGGTGCCGAGGTCGCCAACGATCTTACGCTTGAAGCAAGGGTAAATATATACTGCAGTTACTGAATGTTGGGTTTTCCCCATCTCATTTCCTTTTTTCTTAATCGGAATTCGTTGTTTGGGGTTTGCAGAGGAAAGCTGCCGATTTGTCACTGAGGGGCACTTCCATATTCCTTGTTGGTAAGCTTTGAATCTGATGCGGGTTTTGTCCTCGTTATTGAAGTTCGGGTAGTGAAATCTGTTTGTTGATTTGGAAGGAATGAAAAGTTCGTTGAAAACCAATTTGGGGAAGCTGCTGGCGGAAGTATTCAACTACTATTACTTCGACAGGTAGTCCCAAATAGAAATGTGGGTGCTTTTTTTGTGGGGAGGGAAATTGACCTAACTTTCATTGTGTGTACTGTTTAGTGATGAAGTCGTGGAGCAAGCTGCTGGTGGTTCCTCTGCTGCCCAGTCATTCAGAGAGAGCGACGAGGAGGGATTCCGTGCAACTGAGGTGAAGGTTCTTTCTTTATGTGTTGAATTCTTACATTTGAAGTTTTGTGCTAGCTGAGTGATTGAATGGGCAGGGAGAGAATTGCTAGCTGAATGCTTCTCTTAGATATTAATTCATCTTGGCACCGTTGGCATTTTGGTGGTGCAGACAGAAGTGTTGAAGCAATTGACATCCATGGTGAGACTGGTAGTGTGTGCTGGAGATGGTGCTGTTCAAAGCTCGACCAACTTGTAAGAACATGATCAGCAAATGTTTATTAATACTTTTTCCTGACTAATATACTTGGCTATATGCCCTCAGGTATTAATTATTTCATTCCAACTTAGGGCGCTTTTGAGAGATGGGCTTTCTCTATGGGTTGATATACCTTTAACCACGACACCCAGCAGCATGATTTCAGCCGATTCTAGTTCCGAGGTCTGCAGTTCTTTCTTCCTTTCCAAAGTTAATTAATCGTCAAAGTGCGCTCATCTTTAGCTGGGCTATTTCCCGTTGCATATGATCAGAACCAGTTTGTTTTGGAAGCAGGTTCTTGCTGCGTCTGAAGATCTGAGAGGTAGATATGGCACAGCTGATGGAACCATTTCACTACAACGTAACGTCCTCCTAATAGAGATGCGTAGTATTTCTCAGCTGCACATTATTGCTCATGAGTCATGATGTCTGATTTGCTTTGCCTATATCGACAGGGGTGGCTGCGAAACTAGGCTACGAAACGTTGGACTCCGTCACCCCTGAAGATATGTTGCTTGAGGTGAAGCTGCTGTAGTAACTTGCTTGGTATCTCATTCTTTTGGCTTGAGGATTTGGAAATGTTGTGTTAGTTTCTTCTCTCCCAACACGTTGCAGGTTCTGAACACGATAGAGAAACTGATGAGTGCAAAGAAGATGATGGAAGCTGCGGCTACACCATTTTAGTGCCTACTTCTCTCCGACTGCCAAGTTTTTGCAGGGTAACTCTTTATCATGAATCTTGGCTTCACCTGCTATTGACTTTGCCTTCATGCAGTGCCACGATTGTATAAATTAGGCCATTAGAGGCTGCAATTTTGGGCCCAAGATCACCAACATGCCACATATGCTGCGAAGCATTCGACTTCGGATCGATGTATGGTGAAAGATCGGAATTGGTTACGAGCTCTGCATAGTGATAGAAAAATGGTCCGTGAATGTGCTCAAGATAAGTAGATAACACTGGATTTATGCCCTTTGTCATATACCAAAAATTGTGTTAGGTGTCTTGATATATAAACGTTGAAAGATCCGGCCGCATGGGTTTGATAACATTATTTGATGTGTTATATCTTCAGCATTACAAATTACATCTGAAGCGAGAACCATATCTCATTCACCCGACCGGAATGCTCGAACGGCGAGTTATACTGCGCCACGCTGTACTTAATCTTCCCGGCGCCACCATCTCCAGCTTTCGCAACGGGGTCGGCCCATTTGGTGCCGGTAAGGCTGGCCTGCAAGTTGGCCGCCTCCACGCCGACGTTGTTGTCAGCCACGAAGCCACCGAATTGCCTCACCGCCACGTAAGTAGGACCCCACCGCTGCACGTGGAGCCCCGCCGCCGGTGGTGGGTTCGCCTGGTTCTTCGCCGGGACGTAGAAGCTTGCCGTGAAGGATGACTTGCAGATTGGGCCGTCACTAGGGAGGACGTCGATGACGACTGGGGCAGTCATTTCGATGGGCTGGGAGTACTTGTTCTTGCCTTGGATGTAATCAAACAGCCTGCATATATTTTATTTAGTATTTACATATACAAATTAACACACATCCATTGAATCTGTCCCTCCTAAATTCCCATGAAATTAATTATATGGAATAAAATCCATATATATGGAATGGAAATAAAAATATGGGTAATCGGCCGGGAAAGAAATTAAGAACAGGGCGGGGAACTACTCACGAGAGGAAGCCGGTTGTGGAGGCGTCGACGAGGGAGATGTCCTGAATTGGATCAGTGGTAATCCAAACCGACGAGTTATAGCGACGGATCTCGTATCCGTTGCCAGTTTCTACGACGGTGTACCGGGGGCACTCTATGCGGTTGCAGGTTGGCGGGAACTTGGGCACTACTCCAGTAGCGCCACCACTCTTCTTCGTCACGATATCCCTCTGCTCGCCGGCGTTGGCAAAGTTAGTGGCGCTGGAAATGAGGCTAAGGAGCAAAGAGAGTTTCAGCATGCCGAGGCTGCCGACCGTCATTTTCTTTGGTTGAGGCTAAATCTGAGGATTTTTTGGGTTAGGGAGATGGGTGGGCAGAAGTAGCTTGAATTTGTCGAAGAGACTTAGAGAGTGGATTATTATGAATTAATAGAATGAAACAAGAATATATTTGATGATATATCACATAACTATTCACATCTATATATTTATAGGGTTGAATCAATGCATTGTTTAATGAAAGCATTGTTTTTATTCATATAAATGTTGTCGTTATCCATTTGAAAGGTTGTTCATATGTATATGGGATATGGTGTTCCTTATTTATAAGTTCGTCCTTATCTCTAGGTTCGTCCTTATTGATAAGTTCATCCTTATTCATAAGTTTGTGCTTATCCATAATATTAGCCTCCATAATTAGGTTGTACTTATCTATAAGTTTGTCCTTATAAATAAAAATGCAGTTTGTGCTTATCCATAATATTAGCTTCCATAAGGTTGTACTTATCTATAAGTTCGTCCTTATAAATAAAAATGCAACTGTCACTAAATCAAGAGGATGTGTCCCTTTATGGATTTAGAATATTTGATTTGGTTAGTATAACCCAAAACTAGTTTAGTCAGTCCAATCCCAAACCGCTTTGATTCGGTTAGTTCGGTTAAACCAAATTTCTAACAATCCTCCCCCTTTTAGTGTATTAAATGAATTCACTAAAATTACACTTTTCCTACAAAACTTAAGCATAAATGAAAATGTCGTGACAATTGAATTTTCATCTTAGTATATTACACTTGACAAATGTCCGAATATTTGGGTGTTGGTAAACATTGAACCCATCTACTCATATGAGATTCAAAAATAATACACTTAAGTTTCACAAACTTCTAAGTGACTTTGACACTATTACTCGCCATGTTTCCAATCCTTCTCATAAGCGCACACGAAACCGAAGTCTGGGTTTCTTGAAGCAGTTTCCATTTAATGCTTACGTATGTTGAATCTTTTATTCGTGTACCAGCATAATACACTTTGTGAAGCTTCAATTAAGAAGTTTTAAACTTCATCTTCTTATCTCATGTAGGATATAACAAACACATTCCGCGAGATGACAAATTGTGTGCTTCAATTCTAATAATTAATGAGCTTCCACATCCAATTCAACCTCTAACGTATTAGAGGGGAATTGGATATCCCATGATCAGAAATTATATGAACTTTAAACTCACTCCTTTCACATACTTGACCACCAATCACTATTCACTAGTTAATCATTCGTCAAATGATCAACTAAATTATCTCAAGTCCGGACACAACTCCATGAGTGATCAATTCATGAATTTTATCTTGTCTAACTTGCACATGACGAAAATTGTAATTCTACACATGACTATATGCCTTAGAATAACATTACTATGACAAAAGATAGTAATTTGTGATGTTGGTTTAGGCAAAAATCCAGCCAGCATAAGTATGTCCTTCCAAAATTGACGGAAATCCACTATAAGTCAATGCATAATGCATTGTGCCTTGGAGATATCCTTGTACGCTCCTCATTCAATGCCAAATGATGAGGACTAGGATTACACATATAATGACACAATTGTTCAACCGCATATGCGATATCTGATCGTATGCAAAGCAATGCATACGTCAAGCACCCAATTAACATGAAATGCTTCAATTGTAAAATTGGTTGGCCGGTATTGACCATAAGTCCATACTTGGATCCATTGAGCTCTTCAACTACATGCAATTTTTTGGGGCCGAGATTGAGCTCTATACAAAGATGACCCACATGCCAAATAAATAAGCTTTGAAGTAATGAACTTTGAATCGACGAAAGATCGTAATCGGTTACGAGCTGTCTAATGATGCCCTTTGTTATATATTAGCAACGATATTAGGTGTTTGAGTTTACTATTGATGATCAGTAGAATGTAAGTACGTAATAATGAATCTATCGGCAGGAACTGAAATACAAACAATTAATTATTACTTTGGCACTTCTCGATAGATTAATTAAGAGACTTATAGTAATGTGTATAAAGTGCCTGCCCTCATTCCAAAACCGATTGTTCTTTCTAGCTAGGAGAATCAATCCAAGTTGCTCATCTAGCCGAGTGTATGTATCCCTAGAACTAATAAACTTAATTAATTTGGTCTGTCACAACACAAATGATGAAGAAGCACCCGGGTTGACCTCAAAGTACCACATGCATGTAATAAAGTTGAGTGACAAAGACGAACAAGCAAATAACACACCACATCAACACAACTTCATCGTTATATATAAGAGTCATAACATCCTGATCAAAATTGCATAACCAGCTAGCCATTATATTTTCTTCTTATAACTACCTACCAACAACGGAACGGAGGCAAGCTACATGCACACATTCATTATATTGTATAGTAGCTAGTAATAATGTCGTCAACAATGCATGGAGTGGAGCCGTCCATGTTGAAAGCACCGGCCGCGTGGGTCCGAATTTCCATTATTTGCTAATGTCTTATAATCAGGCATTTTACCGGGCGGCCAGATTAATTACATCTGAAACGAGAACCATATCTCATTCACCCGACCGGAGAACTCGAACGGCGAGTTGTACTGGGCCACGCTATACTGGATCTTCCCGGCAGCAGCAGGGCCTTTGGCGACGGGGTCGGCCCATTTGGTGTCGGCCAGGCTGGCCTGCAACGTGGCGGCCTCCACGCCCACATCGTAGTCGGCCACGAACCCGCTGAACTGCCTCACCGCCACGTACGTGGTGGCCCACCGCTGGACGTGGAGCCCCTCTGCCGGCGGTGGGTCGGGCTGGTTCTTGGCCGGGACGTAGAAGCTGACGGTGAAGGATGACTCGCAGAAGGGGCCGTCGCTGGGGAGGACGTCGGTCACGACTGGGGCTGTCATTTCGATGCTCTGCCCGTACCCGTTCTTGCCTTGGATGTAATCGAACAGCCTATATATGCACAATTCGATTAATCCATTAATATAATTATGTCTCCCACATTCATTGTAGTTTTTTTGTAACGGATTGGTAAATTAACACTACACGAAAATCAATACACGTCATGATTTATTCGATTTACTAACACAATATTTGTTAACTAATTAATAGCCACGAGACACCTATTTCACTACACCATATAAATTATAAAAACCCCATAATTTCCGGTTCACGACCTATAATCTGATTTAAATTCATAGCAACGTACGATAGCTATATATATGGAATTGTATTGAAAAATGGGCTCATCTACTCACAAGAGGAAGCCGGTTCTGGTGGCGTCGACGAGGGAGATATCCTGAATCGGAAGAGTGGTAATCCAAACCGACGAGTTATAGCGACGAATCTCGTATCCGTTCCCACTTTCCACGACGCTGTAGCCGGGGCACTCTATCCGGTTGCAGCTTGGCGGGAACTCGGCCAGGGATCCTCCAGTATTACCGCCGGCGCCACCACTCTTCTTCGCCAAGATATCCCACTGCCCGGCGGCGGCGGCCACGCCAAAGGTGTTGGCGATGGAGATGAGATAAATGAGAAAAGAGAGCTTGAGGAATCCCCGGCTGCCGGCCGCCATTTTGCTGGGTGGAGGCTGCTAAATCTGAGGAGTTGTTGGGTTAGGGAGATGGGTGGGTGGAAGAATGAATGAAGATGCAGGTTGGATTGGATTTGCTGAAGAGAAGAGATAGAGGGAGTTCAGAGTTGGATTATTAGCATCCACTAGTTTTTTCTCTTCTTGTTGAGACGATATGAAGGGGATTGATGGACCGACGGTTGGACTTGGATGGATAGGCTGGCCCAATCCACAACATGCACATAATCCATGTGGACAGGACAGCTGGTGGATTGAGTAGATTTTGTGGCAACTCTCTCACACCTATTATCTCCCTTTTACTATGAGGTCAAGAGTTTCAATCCAGTTTGTGTGACTATTTATCCTTCCATTGTTTTACTCAATCCACTAATGAAATAAATGTTTAATACTGAGATGCCTAACAAAATTTGAGTGATATAAGGAAAAAGCGAAGAAGGCAGGCGATGTCAATTTTTAAACGAAAGATCAGTAAATAAACAAACAAGGCCGCATGAAAAGGAGCAGAAAGAAAATGGAGGAATGGGGAGAAAGAGAAATCTAAATTCAAAAACCCTTTCCCCATTAAAAATATTTTTACTGCACAGAAATACTGATGACGGAGAGACCGACCCTCGTGTTATTGGGATTATAAACTCTCAAAGCATCCCCCTTTCTCAAATGGCTGGCTTGGCTACACCTTCTTCTCCTTCCTTCTTCTTCTTCTCCATCCTTCTCTTCTACTTCTACGCACCCAGAAAGGCGAAGGATAAGCTACTGCAAAACCCAGATTTTAAAACAAACGTCGAGAAAAGTTGCGGGGGCTTCATTCTTTGATCTGGGTAACTGGTATCTCCGCGTAATTGAAATCCATAAAACTCACATGGCGGATTGAAATGACTTATCCGCTAGATTCATTTCAATTTGCGCGTTACTGGTGCGTTGTGACCACATAATTTTCTCCTCCGTTTTGTCTTTCTTTCTGAGTATATGGTTACTGATTGGTGATGCTGGTGATGATCGATCATCGCAATTTGCCTGTCTGGGTTTTGCTCTATTCTGGCTTTTCTTTTGTGGGTTTTTGTTCCCGATTCCGATTGCTTTTTGAGTTTTACACAAACGAAGGATTGCTTGAGTTGGATGGTTGGTTGATGGAGCTGTGAGGTGAATATGTGCCGTAGAAGGAACCTCTTTTTGAGCTTTGGAGAGAATCCCTTTTTAATGGTCCATAGCAACCCGGTTTTGCTCTTTTTAATTGGCTATTTGGGTTCTAAAATATTGGATGGTTGTCGATAGTTTGCTTTGAGGTGTTCCTGCTTCTTCTCCTGTTTGATCTAGCGTTTAATAACCCAGTTTCTTTTTGAATGGAGCTATGGTTTGGAAACTCTTGCACATTTAATCCCCTAGCTATGGATTCATTGTTCAGACAAAGTTGAAGCTGGAAATTTGTGATTAAGGCATGCACAATTTACTTTCTTGGTTACTATTGTAGGTTCTGGCAGTTAGAAGGTTTTCCTCCCATCTAATTGAATCGAAGTTTCCATTTTGAAGTTCAATGCTGTATGGAAATTGATCAAGTAGCTTCTCATTTGCTCTGTGAAATTTGGATTGAGTAATTTCTCGTTTTTCGATTTTGTTAGGAACCCACATCTGCTGTGTTATTCAACATGAACCCTAGGTGCTTCGTTGCTTGCTGGTTCGGAGGTCAGAAAATGTTTGCCACTCATTACTGTTGGATTGCAAGTATGGCTTCGGCAGTTTGGTCTCCTTGTGGATTTGAGGTTGAAATGTGGATGCCTTTCGTGGATACATAATACCAGTTCCTTTGAAGGTCAGGAAACTAGGTTTTGAAAGCTTCATTAGTGGTGCAGAGCATATTCTTCTTTGTTGAAGTTTAAGAGGTAGAATTAGGCTCTATCTATTTCATATAGCTTTGCTAGTTGAATGCTGAACTTCATTAGGTGATAGGGAGGTAGAGATAAAGACATAGAAACCAGTTCCCGATTCTCAGGCATGGGTTTGCCCCAAGCTTCCTCGGTTGACAGTACCAATGCTGTTACAAGAGCATTGCATGGTTCTTTCCTTCAAAGATCACCACGGTCTTCTAGTGTTGGCAGCTGTGATTTGGATGGACTTGATTGTGACGGTATACGCAGAATAATGGGTGGGGATTCACTGACTCCTTCTTCTGGTAATTTCCCTGTGAGAACCTCTTTGGAACGCTCGAACTTAAGGAATTATGCATTTAGTTTTGAAGAAACAGATGTTAGTTACAATGTGCAAACCAAGTCCACTGAGCCGACAGTTGGTCTTAGGAATGTCCAAAAGCCCGCTGCAAGGATCGTGGGCTTTGAATCTCGCGAAACAAGTTCTAGTTTCAAAGGCGCAGTTAATGAAACAGAGTCAAGCATGTCGATTGTCAAGAAGCGGTTGCTGTCACCATTGAGTGGCATGCTATCTGCAAAGCAATTCAATGGGGATTCCCTGAACATTGGTTCTCATCCTTCTCAGATGCACTACGATAACAAGAAGGCAAATGTTGGAAGCAAAGTCGACCTCACTTATCCGTCTTTTTCATTAGCTAGGTTCTTGGAGCAAAAGGAAGTGGTGTATGATAACAGTCCCAAAACATCTTCTACTGATGGAAGATCACGACTTAGAGCAGTATCATTATCCCCCAAGAAGTCAAATTCTCCTCTCTCTTTGTCTCCTCTAGGTCCAAGATTTCCAGAAATAATTAAAAGTCTAGGAGCATGCAGGGAATCAGTTCATGGGCATGACTCTTGCTTCATCTATGGTTCAGAAGAAATAGACATTTCTACAAGCAGATCACTAGAAGATGATGATCTACTTTGCAGAGAATTTAACTCATGTTCTCCTGATGATTTAAGCTGTTCTATAATCCATGGATCAGCTCCATCTAAAAGCATAAGGTTTGTGAGAAGTCTGAGCGGTCCTTCAGTCAGGCGGTCCTTGGTCGGTTCGTTCGAAGAGTCACTATTATCCGGACGGCTTTGCTCCGGAAAATGCACTCAGGTAGTGTTTGTTGTATTCATAGCTGTGTTTATGGTTGGTTTCTGTCTTTAGCGCAGTTAGGACAAAAGCCAACCGTTTGTTTATCTTGTAGAAAATAGATGGTTTCCTTGCTGTATTAAGCATCACTGGAGGGAACTTCTCACCACAGTCACAGAAGCTCCCATTTTCAGTGACCAGTGTACATGAAGATTGTTATTTATTGTACTATGCGTCAATTAATCTAGCTGGGAATTCCTCTTCAAATAAGCAACGAAACCTTGGCCTCAGATGGAGTAGGGACGGGAATAGTGGCGATTCACAAAGTGTGAGGAGTCGTTTGCGTGTTCCAATGAAAGGGAGAATTCAACTGGTACTGTTCTGTTAACTCTTGCATTAAAGATATCGAGCTTTGACTGTAGCATAAGAGTTGTTTATCCTATGAGCGATTACTGAGGTTGATGAACTGACTATAACTCGTAGTGATCTTGTCCATCTAGATTCTATATGTTATGGTTTTACTATATGATCTCCAGTTGAAACCAGGCAAAAATTGTCTTGGATCTGCGTTTAGATATTTGGTGTATTGGTCTTTGGATGTTTTCATTTCAGCTTGGCTGACGTTGTTTTTAGTTTTTAACAATCCGTGTGATCCACCATGAGCCATTGGTCTGAAAAGTTAGGATTGAAGAAATGTGTTTGTTCGGCTGTTAAAGTTCTTTATATTTGTATTTGAAACAAGCACATCCTTTATCTTCGGAATGTATTTTGTCCTCCTTTCTGCAGGTTCTCAGCAATCCCGAAAGAACACCATTGCACACCTTCCTTTGCAATTATGATTTGAGCGATATGCCAGCTGGTACCAAGGTACTTAGACACTTGTTTACTTAACAGCTGAGAGTAGGGATTGGGTATGGCTTCTCAGTTGATGATTTGGGCTGAAGTATACGTTGCTAATGCCAGTCTTTACCTTTGTTCGGGTTTTTTTTAATAAAAAAACTAGACCTTTCTGCGCCAGAAGATCAGCTTAGCTTCATCTGGGACAACTCTCGTTGAGTTGAAACTGGGGCAGCAACTGGATTCAGAGAAGAAGGTCCAAGACAAGGCAGAAGGAAAACCGTCTTCTGTTGATGATCAGAGAAGTGAAGTTAAGAGCAATGAGAATAGTAGCCCCACCACCCATGGATGTGGTGCCCTACGCTATGCTCTTCATCTCAGATTCCTCTGTCCTTACCCTAAGCGATCTCCTAGCAAGTCGGTAGCAGCTGAAAAGGCAGCTTCAAGTCCTAAATCGGAAGCCCACGTGGATCGGAGGTTCTACTTGTACAATGACATGAGGGTGGTGTTTCCTCAGCGCCATACAGATGCTGACGAGGGGAAGGTACGTACGTTCAAATCAAAGTTTGTATTAAGAGTCCGAGAAGACCATTTCTAGTTTTATTTTGAGTGACTGCTATAAATTAACTTGTGTCTGTTGTTGGGCAGTTGAATGTGGAGTACCATTTCCCAGAAGATCCGAGATATTTCGATGTTGCTAGCTGAATCAATGAACTTGAATTGGGTTTCCTTCAAGGAGTGTACATAAATATGGTTTGGGGGGTCAGCCGATGATGATGTTTAAATTGTTTATGCAGTTAGTTGTTCTTAAGTCGTTTCCAGATTGTAATCTCTGGAAAATGGCATTAACCTTAATTAATTACATGGGGCGACCTGTAAATATGGGGCAGCTTAATAATCTTAGTTCCAACAATTCACATTCTACCCTCTTGTTTGTGTGTGTGTGTGTGTTGTTAGCTGGTAATACCCCATTTTGTGGTTGGAGTATCTGGTTCCTGGTTGTTTTGAAAGAGTTGGTTGATCTTGGTGGAGTGTGCATTGAAGGAAAAAGGGTGTCCTTATCAAATACTATGCCATTTAGGATAACTGCAGTGGCAAGTGATGAATATGGTTTTCCCCGTTTTGCAAGGAAGGAGGTGCAGGGCAGGCAGGAGACTTGGAAGCATCGTACCCGCCAAATTTCAAATGTGAAAATTTGGGCTTTAAAGGGGTTGGCATTGGGCCGGCGAGCAGTGATTTGGGTTTGAGTTTTAGCATTAGCTTTGATGGGCCTATGTTCATGTGGTTTCGTGGACCAGGCTGATGTATTATTTACCGACAACATGAATAGAGGCCAATGCAATGGAAGTGAATTGAGAATGGAAGGAAACCAAACCCATTAATGTTGGGGTTTGGGAAGCAGTAGTGGAGTTGATTGATGTGATGAAGTTGGAAAGCAGATGGAATGAAGTGGGGGATGTACAGCTGCATCACAGGTAAGGTAGCGCAACAAAAATGTTTGGTAGAAGAAGGGAAGAATAATATAAAGCTGACCTGACCATTGATGCATAAGCATAAGAGAAACTTGGTTGGAGTTGGAGGGAGTTTAGGGCTTTAGGCCTAGTCTAGAGTCTAGACACCCCTCCATCCATCTACTTGGAACACACAACAAAGCAAAGCAGGAACTAGGAGAGAGAGAGAGAGGGGTTTGGAATCTGATTAATTGGTTCGGAAAAGGGGCATTCTAACCTAGAACAGACCCATTCCAGGAAACCCAACCACTTACACGCTAGCAATGATATCCTACATATTATTATTAGTTGGTATTATTAATCCGCCAGTTTTGCTTTAGGGGTATGGGCAAATACTGACGGGTCTATCATGACTATTCTACACTCGCTTTCCCCGATTACCCAATCTGAATCCTCTCTCTGACGATTAGCTTGGCGGTTGTTCAAGTTGCATGGACAGATTAATTTTTTTGTCTTGGTCTCCCGTTTCATGAATAGGGATTGAGAGATTTGTTAGTTTGACGACTTTTATATATTCCCTCTGCCTCTGCAATGCCAACAATGTGATTCAAGATTGAATATATGATTGGGTAGTCAGTTTTAGTATATAGTCCTTGTGGCGTATCCCCTTCCATTGATGGGTTCCCTTGAATCGTATTTGGACTTAGTGTACTAATTGACCTCGGGCGTTGAGCTCCGGTGTAGAAAGAAGCTCGATGGAGTTATGATCATTTTCTTCAACAGTTAATTAATGATTGGAGGATGAATATAAAATGTGAGTGAGTGAGTGAGTGAGTAATTAATCAATGAAGAGAGTAGGCGTGGGAATGATAATATATAAGTGATGAACATTGAATTTGAAGCACCGCCGCCCTCATGCATTATATATATTGGACAAGGAAGTGAAAGAATATATATGAAGAGCAATGCAGAGGGAATACGTGTTACAAAATTGTTAACGGCATCCAATAACGCAACAGATGAGAGGAGAGAGAGAGAGAGAGGAGAGATGAAAGGGAAGGAAATTAGTGGGACCCAGCTGGGCAATGCAAATTCCCTGACGTACTGTGTACCTGTCTGTCTGTCTGTCTGTCACCCTTTTCTTCCTTCATATACAGAGAGAGAGAGAGAGAGGGAGGGAGGGAGGGAGGGAAGGGAATTGAAGCGCGGGGGCTTGAAATTGAATTTGTCGTATACGTACCATCTCAAACGGATCGCCTGCCTGCCTATCTCCTCTCCTCGCTCTGCAGTGCACCCTATAAATATATATACTTGAGCTAGCTGATTATATATGATCATCACATACATACATATGTATGTTGGTCGTGATGAGCACATAAAGTAATTAATGAGTTATATATAAAGCTACCATTATTCCATACTCTAATACTAATCCCAGCAGCATGCAGTCCAGGTCTCCTCTAATTTTGTGGTACGGTACTACGGTTGCCTGCCTGCTTCACAGAAATCAATCCCACAGTAATCAAATATCATACATCTTCTTCTTCTTTGTTAACTCTGCTCTGCATGCGACACTAATAATAATGAACAGCGCACACTTCCAGTGGCGTACGTATATCATTCCGATTTCACTGTCACCTGCACAAAAACTAACTGCCACAGAGAGAGAGATATGAGTCAGGCAGCGCATGACGACAAACGGCCCTCACCTCCCTCCTCCTTCTTCTTCTTCCCATTTGCATTTGATTTTGATTTTGATTTTGATTTTGATTTATCCAATTCCACTCTCTTTTTCTTCTCCTCCCCCAATCATTCATTCCCTTACTATATAATATAATATAAATACTCCCCACACACAATGCCAATGCACACACAAATCTATCTATCTGATAAAAGTTATTCTCTCTCTCTCTCTCACCCGCCATTCATATACTCAACTCAACTCAACCAACAGATCCCAAACAATATGGGTGACTCCATCTTCAACTTCTTCAATCCCCACCACCGCCACTCCTCCTCCTACTACCACCACCACCCTCCTTCCCCTTCCCCTTCCCCTTCCTCTCCCACCGCCCCACTCGCCGCCGACTCCACGCCACCCAAAAAACCCACCATCTCCTCTTCCAGTGGCGGCGGGGGTCGCATCTTCACCTGCATCTACTGCACACGCCGCTTCTCCACCTCCCAAGCACTCGGCGGCCACCAGAACGCTCACAAGCGGGAGCGCGCCGCCGCCCGCAGGAACCTCCTCTCCTCCTCCACCGGCCAAAACAACAACCGCCGCTCCTCCCCACCTGCTACTGCTCCTGCTCCGCCAGCATTCCCTCCCTCTCCCCCTACTCCGGCTGGGAACCAGAGCAATATTCTCGTCGCCGCCAATCCCTTCTTCACTACTACTTCCGATCACCACCAGGAAGTGGTAATCCCAGCCGGCGGTGGAGTGACGTTGTACCCGGACCAGTTATGCTACTGGGTCCCCCACCACCACCACCAGCAGCAGCAGGAGTCGGCGGCGGCGGGATTCCAAACTGAGATCCAGAATAACCTGCACTACGCCTACAGTTACCCCTACCACCAGTATGCCCAATCGTTCCCTGCAGCGCCCATTCCGGTGTTTTTAGATCAGCAGCAGTATCATAGTCCGGTGGTGGCAGCTGCTCCTAATTGGCCTTACGGTGGCGGCGGCGGGGATCCCACTAATTACGGCAGCACCAACATTATTCCTGGTGGCCGTATGGTACTGGATAACGTCGTCGACGAGGAGTCGTCGTTCCTGGTGGTGGGCCCACCTCCTCCTCCTACTTCTTCATCAACCGGAGCTCCCATGAATCCGGACTACTCCTCCTCCTCCGCCTATTACAGCGGCATTAATTACCATCTTCCACCTCATGACGACGACGCTGATGCTCAGGATTTTGCCACTACCGTTGATCTCACTCTCCGCCTCTAGCTGATGAATCAACAACAGTACACCTCATCATCATCATCTCTTTCTACCTTACCTACTTCAACTTGGTTTTAATGTTTACATGTTAGCTACTCTGAGTAGCTTTAAATTTCTCCCCCTCCCTTTGTAATAATTAGCTAGCTAGGTTCTGATTAAGTAAGTTGGTAGCTCTCTTCTCTTTGAGTCTTTTTACCTTCACTCTGGAGAGATTGAGAGAGAAATAGAGACACTGCGTTTTCTTTTGTTTTGGTCTGTTTTGTTGTGTTGGGCATCAATTTCAGCTTGATTCGGAGTTATACAATGTTATATAGAGAGAGATCAACAAAACAATATTCTCACCACCTTGCGATTACTTACCATGCATCGAAATTCTCTGCTTCATTAATTTCCTAGTAATGTGGACGCCACTAATTGATTACATTCTGGTGATCGATTAATATGAATTCTAGTAGCTACATAGCTAAGTTCTGCACTGGCTATCTTTTTATTCCCTGCTTAATCTCTGCACCAGAAAAGTGGCGATTTCATGGCTTGTTATATTTCTTTGGGTAAATACAATATATTAGCCACAACTATTATGAAGTGCCAAAAAGTTGAGGCGATCCAACTGGCCTGGTAGCGATCGATCGTTTTGATTTACTGAGATTCTGCTCACAAGTCAGGACCCAGAGAAAGAGAGAGAGAGAGAGAGAGAGAGAGAGAGAGAGAGAGACGGCTGGCTAGGGTATTTGCAGAGTTTGTTTGCTGCTGCTGCTGCTGCTGCTGCATGCGGGCAGAGAAGGGAGCTAACCTGAACAAGGCGGGCAGCAGGCCAGCTGTTGGCCTCACCCCCAACTCCTCATTCTCTCACGCCTACCATAAACGGCAAAATATTGAAACAATCAAGTTTCTTGTCATCTCTAGACATCTAATTTACGCGTTTTTTTGTTATTTATTAACGTAAATCTCAGCCTATTCAAGTCATATTTGCATTATTCATGTAAGTGTATTGATAATTTCGCAACTTGATGTTTATTCATGCATATTATTATTATTCATTCACACCATTGTAAAATTAAATTTTTAACTTTCAAGTATATCAACATGAATGTCATTGTGTAGATTATGATCAATGCAACACATTTTTATATTTATAGATAAATTTAGAATCCAAATTTAATTCAATAAAATATAGCCAATACAAATTATTAGAGAGAAAAGTCCGAATTTCTATTTACGTGAATAGCTTACACTCTTAATAAATCCACAATGCTTTCCCAATTACAATGGTGTGTATTGCAGTATACATTATGCTGGATAAATCTAATAATACATTTTTCGCTTCCTTCCTTTCCTGCATGGGACTAAATCACATCAATACTAATTATATTCTCTGCTTCTCCCACATTTCTTTTTAAACTATCGTGTGTCTGTGTGTGTGGTTTTTTGTGCGTAAATCAATAATATCATCATACATATCAACCAAGCCAATCACTTTTCCCTTCACCGGAACCAGACAATCGCATCAATGATCGCCAGATGGGGAGCATCAGAGCTCGAACGTCGGGACGGGAGCATCAAGGCCATGGATGGCTTGGT
Organism: Linum trigynum; assembly: GCA_964030455.1. NCBI lineage: Eukaryota > Viridiplantae > Streptophyta > Magnoliopsida > Malpighiales > Linaceae > Linum > Linum trigynum. Next base: position 69,860,848 of record OZ034819.1, read on the forward strand.
AAGCCATGCGAGCCACCACGTTCCTGTAAGGATCGCTTTCTCTCTTCTCTTTCAAGTAATCTATGCAATTATACACTTCTTGCTTCACTTCCATGTACACCTCGTTAGCTTTCTCCCTGTCCTTGCTTAGCTCTTCTTCCCTTCCTGCATGCCCCAAATACCACAAAATTTCGTCATGCCATCGCGATTAATTTATGAATGCTCTTCTCTAGGCGTGAGGATCATCATAGATTCTCTTGCGATTAGTTAGTGCTTTTCATCACCTTGGGTTTCGATTGGCTTCCCGAAGAGGTAATAGAACCTGCCGGGGAGCTTCGGTCTGAACACTGGAAAGTGCACTCCTTGCAGTGCTAGCTCTCCCCCTGCGTCAGTCCTGTCATTCATTCATTTGAAAAATACCCTCAATACAGACTTGCCTATTAATAAGGCTAAGGCCTAAGCTCTAAGGCAAAAGTAGGAAACCAAATCTATCCATGTTTTACCTCACTTGAGGTATCTCCTCCGTTGTGCTTTCTATGATATAACGGAACAATGGAATCTTCATTTGATCTTCGTAATCGAACACCACCTGGAACCATATTCGAAAAATAGTCACCAGTTGTAAGAACTTGAGCATCCATGGCACCACATTGCTTTGTAAACAGTGAAGCATGAACTGAAGCCAAATAATGTTGGAGGGTACACAATACACTTACTTCACCGTAGTCATCCTCTCCAACAACACCAAACGGCACTATCTTAGCTCCAAATCTAGCTGCCATTCTCACAAACTCAGACTGTTCTGGCCAATGCAATTGATACTCCTCGCCCTACCAAAAACAAAGCCATTAATAGACTCACACCTCATTCAAAAGCCATAACCCATCTACAACTGAATCACTTTCATCATCATGAAAAAGGAGATACCTTTCTGTGACAGGCTTCCCGCATGCCTCCCGGGTACAACAGCACATGAGCCTTGGAAGAGAGGAGCTTGAACAAAACAGGACCAGAGACGGGAACTGCGCCCATCACTCTGAAATCATCGAAAGATGATAAAGGAGGCATCCTCCCTTCCTTCACTCTCGAGAACATCATAGGATGAGCTATTCCTCTGACCAGAATGTTCCGTTCCTTCAAGATTCGGGTTACCATTGGGGATAGTTCAACTCCGAGTAACATGTGGTATCCGACTATCAACACTGGTCCTTCTGAAGGAATTCCTGAAAGTCCCTTCACGATTGTCCCGTCTTGTAAAGTTGAGAACAGCACGGGGCTCGTAGCAACTTCCAGCTCTCTGCAAACACCGCCAACAGGATTCTGGTTCATCTCTTCTCTCTTATCTTTGGCATGGGCGCATGGCTACGTAATGTATGCTTGAGATGGGACGAGTGATCGGTTACCTGTATTTTGCGTCTATATTCTTGAATTCAAGAGGAGTTGGTGGTATGTAATCAGACACGAAATCACGGTGTTTACGACGGCGGTAGAATAGTGAACCCTTGAGGGTTGTCACCAGATCTACACCATCTTCCTGCAAAGTATGAAAATTTTCTCATGCATAAATGACAATTAAACTGTGCATTCTAGAGAGAGAGAGAGAGAGAAGCTACCAAGAAAAGGAAATGCCCATTGTTATCAAATGCTCTGATTACGCTTTTTGGCAACGCTGCACGTAGTCTTTGGCTTTCCTCGTTGCTTGGAAGCAGCTGATCCTTTCCACTGAAACACAATCAAAACAGGCACTAGTTACAATAGTCGTCCTAAAGATACAGGAGCTCTTTAAACCAATTAAAATTGTTGAAATGGATGCAAAAATAATGTAACTTTATGTGTGAGCTTGATCTTTTATAGAGATACAAACCTAGAGAGGATCAGGATTTGAGCCTTTACAGCTTGAAGGCGTGCATTGGCATAGGATGAAGCCGTTTCAAGCAACTGTAACTTCCACATAAGTGTCTCCTTCGGTAAAATTTCAGACAGAATCTATGAAATAGAGGAGGCATTACATCAGATAGAGAACTTGTGATGGTGCCTCCGGATAAAAAGTACTTATCTTTACAACTATGCTTACAGAGAGGTGAGACGACATAGCAAGAACATCCACTGTTAGCCCTCCAGTTGCTTGTGGCAGAGGGATTCCTCTGACTACATTATCCATGAATGTCTTCACAGGATCGCCTGAAATATATCAAAACCACATTGCTCTTATCAATTGGCAGTAAATAATAGTCAATGCAAGCCTAACAAAAACAGTACTTCAAACTTCAACTTCCACGGATTGCAGACTTCATCAACAACAAGCAAAGGTGGGAGAAAATATAAAGTATGAGGATTAATACAAGCGAACCCGTCATCAAGCCGAGCATAAACGGGACATTGAGGTGAAAGTTGTCAGGCAAGAGATCCAAGAGCGGCATCAGGGATTGCAGCTGTGACTTCTCAAATGAAGTTCCTGGCATTCGGACCAGAAATGGAACATTCAATAGAGTTACTCAAGTAGTAGGTATCTACTAATGCAACCTTTTCGATGCAGGGTATTCACCTGGATTAGCCAGAATAAGCACAAGATCAATCTCAGGATTCCGAGCTGCAACAGCTAGTGCAATGCAAGCTCCAAGAGATTCTCCACAGATGTAAATGGGTCTTCTTGGCGAACGGCCATATTCTGCTCCAACAGTTTTCTCAACTAACTGTACCAATCCTGCTCAACATATCCACAAATTCCCATTAGCTCTCAGTTCATCTCCACCACCACGAAGTTCATAGAAACCATGGAAGCAAACCTCTAAACGACGTCCTATCCTTGGCCGGAATATGCAAGCATGAAACATTGAACAGCCTGCAAATTCCGATGGTAGAGAAACTCAGTCATCAGGGGAAGTAAAGACCAACTAGAAAATTGCCGAAAATGGCGGATTGGGGTATGGAAGCTTACTTGCAGAGATTATGGTGCTGCCTAATGAGTCCCAGGCCGACGCCATCAATTCCTGGGAATTCAAAATTCCTATCCAAATTGAATCAATTCCAATTTGGGTCGGGTAGTAAGGTGGTAATTTGCCACCACCAACCAGGAAAAAAGGGAAAGCTCTATGATTGGAACCTTTCCAGCTCCAGCAATCATTCCTAAAAGCAGAAAGGAGAAACGGAAATTGGGAAGAAAGGAAAGCAATCCGAAGTGATCAATAACTGACCAGGGAGATAGAGGAAGAGAGGAGAATCGGGCGGCGGAGAGCCACAGCCGTCCTCCGCCGGCGAAATCCAGCGCGGATGATGACCACCACCGTCGCGAGCCGTCGATTGAATCAAACCCTTGGCCTCCACGAAGTAATCCTTCACCGTCTTCCCCAGCTGCATTGCTGCTTGCGGCATCCGAACAGCAGCAGCATAGGGGTTGTCGATCTGCTCATCTTCCTTCTCCTGATTAGCTGTCGCCGTCGCATCTAGTTCCCATTCCGTTCCCATTCCTTCTCCCTGGAGCGGGAGAGGAAAGCTTATCGCTTCGCCGGCGGAGGTGGATGCCTGCTGAGAGGAGGAGACGGCGAAGAGGCGGCGGGTGGGGTGCTGGAGCTGGAGCTGGACTGGATTCAGCTTCAACTTGTCTGCCGGAGCCGGCGTCGCGGCGCAGCAACGGACCATGTGGGAGAAGGAGAAACGAGCTCCGGCGGTTGTTGCCGCCATGGTTGATAAAAATCAGAAAGTAAGGAGGGAGGAAACGGTTGATTGTGAGGACTGCCGCGTGGGCGGGTGATGGGAGGATGCGGAGCGGTATTTCAACAGATTTGGAAAGCAGGTTGGATGACCGTGTCGTCGTCTCGTCGTCTGTCTGATGGGATGTTAATGGCGGTTTGGTCATGATAATAAAATGTTTCATAATTTCTCCATTCTTTTGTCACAGTTACAATTGAATATTAAATTACACTCCACTAAAGACTAAAGTACTGAAATATTAATACTGCAAAATAGAAGATAATAACATTTATCTAACTTTTTCAAACTTTACTGCTAATAATCTCTCTTAATAAAAAAAATTTCAACATCTTAACTAGCATGACGGATTATAATTAACAATCGAACATTGATTAATTTTCGAACAAATTTTTCTTTTTTTTATACAGTTACTTCACCTAGGGGAGACCTATATATCGTCCGGAAAAAGCGAAGACTTTTTAATCTATAATATGTGATATTCGAGCCCGTGCAGAATATGACATATACCGTTTATGGAAAATGTTGATAAAATGATAACAAAAGTTGACTAATGTACCATATTGAGAACGTATCATGTATGTTACTATGAGCATAACATTATTTGAACGCCTACACTCTTTTTCCTCGACTTATAGCTCATAGACATGGGCGAATATACCTCTAAAAATTTTGATTAAACGATATCCAACACTCGCTAGCAGTTTTGTGTAGATAAAAAATATATAATTGGTAGTTTGGGATGGGACACCCCCTAAAATTTGAAAAAAAAGTATATCCTATCCTTGATAATAGTTTGTGTATAATTTTAAAAAATATATAAGTAATAGTCTGTGTAATTCATGGACACTATTATAGTAAAAATATTTTTCATTAGGTTGCATCTCATTTTTTGTTCTATTTTAGACACTATGTAATAATACAAACTCCCTTCCTTAATCCCAACTATTTTCGAAAGCTAACGTTAAAATAATTGCGGACTATTCTTAATTTGTATTGATCAAACGCTTGCTCGTTTGATGGGCAACCGGTCGTCTTTCATTATTACTGTCATCATTAATTAGTAGTCACTATATATATAATTTTATTCTTCTTCCTACTGGACGTGGTCGATACGCGTGTAATGGGGTTTGCCGGCGGGTTTTCTCATTCTTTCCATCATGTTGGTTACATGCATGCGAATTGGATGATTACTTACTATAATCAATTAACAGATTCATAAAATAAAAAATGGAAAACTGTACATATAGCTATAGCTAGGGATGGGCAATGGGTGGGTTGGGTCGGTTTTTGGGCAAAATCCACTTACCTATTGTTATGGTGGGTGATGAAAATATGACTTACACCCACCCATGCCATTTGTATTGTTGTGGGTGGGTTGGGTGGGTGACGGCTGATGGTGGGTGTGTTTGACGGTTTTGGTGGGTCAAATTATTTTTAAATAATTAGACAATTATGAGCCATAAAAGTTTGTATTAAACTAATTGAATATCAATACTAGGAATCAACAAAATTGAGAGCTATTAAACATACTTTATTGGATAATCTAACACCAATTATCTCACATGCGAACACAAAATATTTTGTCGATAGTTATCATATTTTAAAATGATCGATTACATGTTGTAAATCAAGTAAAATTTATACAAAATGATTGAAATTTAATTGAATCAATTGCGATTGAAGTTTTGATATAAGAAAATATAGTGTTCCATTATAGAATATGCATTAACGACTTAATATATCATGTGATTTTGCAAGAAATGACTCACCCACTACCCACTCATTACTCACCCGCCATCCACCCAAGTTTAGTGGGTGATAAAAACGATGACCCACACCCACCTACTCACCATATCCACCCAAACATGTAATGGGTGGATTATAATCTCGTGGGTTCGGGAGGGTCTAGTGGTTGACCCGCCCATTGCCCATCCCTAGATTCCCTACATATAGCTAAGTTAAGCTGGAAGCGGTGCAAAACTTTGTCATGCAAAATTATGCATAATCGTACACGTACTCATTATGGAATATCTCTAATTTTTCTTCCAATTAATTTTAATGGGTTATTTTCTATTTTTTAAATCATAATTTAAATATATTTGCAGAGAAAAATTAGATTAATTTATGTTTTTTAAAATTCACTTTGATATATTTTGAGAAAAAAATTGAGATATTTATTGCCAGTTCATACCATCAGTGGCGGGACCACCTCTTGCTGATAATTACAGGAAAAAAAAGAACCACCTCTTCCCAAGGTGGGTTCTTGGCACCACATTTGCTCTCACATACGACACCACCGAAAAATAACGATATGGGGTGGTGTGGTTGAATTCATAAAATTTTCTTTTTATCAAAAAACTATGTATCACTAAACTATATTTATTTTTATGATCTAAATCTTATTTATATATATATTCATATACATCTATAATTGGTATCGACCTATAAAATTAGTGTTGTTAGTGCTACTACCAATCAATAGAAGTCTTATAAGAATATTTTTCCACTATGAACGTGAAAAAGTACTTCAATGTCAATTGAGTAAGTTGTGAATGATCTACATTGAGGTCACACTATTTACCGTTTGGACTTTTTCATATATAATTTCATCCTGACTATATAATTTTTTTTCACCACACCCACCATCTTAAACAAAATCCTGACTAAGCCACTACATACAATGTGATAATGGTTGGTAGTACACAAGATTAAACCACATGGTATGAAAGTGTACCATGGTGGTATGAATTTGCGAGAGTGTAGAATGGTTGTATACATGATAGTATGGATAAGCTAATGACCATCTACCACTTTTTCATGATCACCGTCTACAACTAGTTGCCATCCTATATATACCAGGATAGTTTTGATGATATATTTGGTTTTGAAATCCCCCCTCCCCATAAGTTTGTAGATCCAATAGATCACGATGTACTCGTTTCTTCTGGAAAAAAACTCTTTAAAATTTGAGCTAAACATGAAGATGGTACGAGGGCGCTAACGAGTGATACGGAAAAAATTATTGAAATATATTGAAAATGAATAATTTTGTAGATCACTATGAACTCATTACATCTGTGCAATTTTTTTTTTTTTTGAATAAATAAGACCCCACTTAAAATCAATGGCTAAGATCTGGTATGCAACGGTTATGCACCCTATGATTTTCACATATGTTGGACAAGTTAAGCTAATTTAATCATCTACTAACGATTTAAGGGGGTAAAAAATAACTTGGTCTAGTGTATATTGTAAGTTACATTACATAATAACTCCATCCCGATAGTGTTTAATAAGTCTGGATGACCCAATAATAAATAACGGGTACATATTAAAAATTACAGCGTAGAAATGTCTTTGTTGACATCTAGTAGGGACTAGAAATATCATTTACCCCGTTTTCATTAATTTTCTAATATTAATGATATAATCAAGGAGGGAAAAAAAAGTCAAACAACGTATGAATGTTGCTATTTGCTAAAGATCTTTAGAAAAATACATTATTATATATTTAAACCAACATGATTTAGGCATTTGGCCTATGCCGAACGGGTTCACTTGAAATTAGGAAAAAGACAAGCAAATGAGTCAAAGATCGATCTTCAATATACAGGTAATAGTTACCATAGCATGATCAATTATCTTGATTAATAACTAATTACATGCAACAAAATCATATATCCTTATGACCTTATTATGTCCTTATCAAATGTGTGTGGTGGAAGAAATACACTACTTCCTTCTAGTGGTATTTAATCAGGGGCTGATCCTGAGCTACAGCCTACAGCTGGTTTCGAGGGGCCCCGCCCGACCCATCATGAATTTGGAAAATGAACGTGGAGAGGGCCTGGGGCATTTGGCGCAGGTGAGCTAAACCTCACCAAACTATCATAGGCCCAATTGAAAAACTGTTGTCCCTTAAATTTTTCCCTCCACTTGGGCTGGGCTAACTACCTTCGCTGCTATCTGAAACCTGCGTTTCATTTTCCATGAAAAATTAAGGCATAATACACTTGTATAGTAATAATTTTCAGTTTGTACCAAATATAATTATAACTATACGGAAACACAAAATAGTAAATTACATCCATTTTGTTAACGCTGTAAGCTGATGATATGACTGGACTAAGGAAGACGTTGAGTTGGCGATTAATTTACCCCACCAACGAACGTGGATTAAAAAAATGAAAATAAAGTACATTAATGAACAACAATCACGACTATAAAGTCAATCTAAATTGCGTGCTTGAATATAGTACATTACTGAACAACAATCACGACTATAAACCAGACTCGCGATTATATAAGGATGGTTAGGCTCTCTGCTCTTTCGAGCATGGAGTCAATATTGTCCACACATATTAAACAATTAGTCGTCGTCTGCTTGTGCATATACATATTTTGTCAATTAGTGATTTGTGATGAAACCATTAGGCATTTGGATGTCTCCATTTCCCCAACTCGATCGATCTTATAAAACTTGATGCATGCATTTACTTAATTCCAAGGTCCCCAACTCAGCCCTTTTCTTTTCGATCGTGCCGTCGTTATACATATATGCTAGCTCTAATTAACGTAACAGAAACGAACTTGAATGGGTGAATGCATGCTCCCTTCGCCCTAACTCTTTGTCTATGATAAATGCATTGTACGTATACTTCGTACATGCATGTATAGAGGTTATCGACGATTTCGTGGCTGGAGGAGCTCATGTAGTTTGTTACTTTATCGCTGGCCAAATATAAGTACGTGTATCATTTTACCTGCGAAAAGTGGTCGAAATCCTACTGTTAACAATAACACAGACAACTAAAGTACAAGATATGCCGACTTTCTAGATATGAAAAATCTTCTATGAGGCTGGCCGACATTTTGCGTGTTGTCGAATGACTTAGCCACTTGCAAACGGATACGATGTGTTCTTGTGACTTGTGAGCTGTCTGTATATGTTGCATGCAATGCAACCCACGCATATGAAGTTGAGCATCCTAGCTAGCTAAGGTTTGGCATCCTCGCTTTTGGGTAAGCTAATTCATGTTTCCAACTAGGGATGGCAATGGGGCGGGTTTGCCTAAACCATCCCATCCCCATCTTCAAATACTCAAACCCATACCCGCCCCATACCCATGCGGGGGAATGTTTTGCAAACCCATCCCCGTACCCGTGGGTTTCGGGTACCCATGGGTAATACCCATCCCCGTACATCCAACATTATTATACCTAAAACTTACAAGAAAAGTTTTAATTATAACCATAAACAAACCTATTATATCATGAAGTCAACAAAACACGGTCATTTTCTAAATACGATTCAAAGAATATGATCCTAAAACATCCATTAATACATAATATAAACTACAATATTTTTTAAATTATTATGCTCTAACTCTTGATACATTTATTAAATAATAATTAACTAACATAATCTTGTTGACATGGGAGAAAGTGAAAGAGTGGAAGGAGATTTGAGGGAAATGAATTGGGTTTTGATTAAGGTGGTTACTCAATTGCATTTCTACAATTTTCTCGAGTTATCATCATCATCATTGATAGATTACAATTTAATCCACATATTTTTTTATATGTGAAGAAATTCTCTTGGTGGGGCGGGTATGGGTATGGGTATGGGGCGGGGGAGGCTAAAACCATACACGCCCCATACCCATCAAACTTTTTGCGGGTTTTACCCATACCCGCCCCATACCCGGTCAAAGCAGGGATTCCCCGCGTTGACTGGATCGGGGGCGGTCGGGTACCCGCGACCATGGGTTTAATTGTCATCCCTATTTCCAACTATATGTAATGATGCCTAGCTACCACAAGTTTCTAAGAAAAGAGAATAAACCCACAAGTGAAAATTCAAACAAAGTGATTAATTATATTGGACCATAAAAAAGATCATATTGAAGAGTGCTAATACTTAACTGCCCAACCTAATTGTCTAAACCTACATCTAGATGTCTTAAAAGCGGCAACAAGATTACTCTAAGAATTTATGCGGTTTAACTCAAACAAAATCACAAAACAAAGTGATCTTGTGGTTAATTAATTGGCTACATAAGATCACCTTGTTAAAACTTTTTATACATTTCTTTCATCAGAGCGTCCAGAGAAAAAAGTCTTTAATTGGCATTGTTTTGAAAGTATTGGCTAAAAAAATCAAGAATGCGAAACACAAACCTATAGAGAGATAAAACGGATCACGTTTGCAAACCGATCAACAAGACATCATGAACACGGATACTAAATCATCATTCAATCATCATCCATATATATATATACATGAAAGATGACACGGAGTATTAATTAAGTTGGCCACATGGCTGTTTCATCTCTAATGTAACAGAGATAGCCACACCCAAAATTTAATGCTCAGCACGCTGCAACCACCATCCATGGCGCATGTAATAGGGCTAGGGTGCTTATCGTAGTGGTAACAATCTATCTATCTATACTATATATTATGGCAACTCAAAATCAATTTCTTGCCACATAAGTACTTGGAGGATTCACAATTTGCCAAGTTGGCAACTTTTTTACAAACAAAAAAAATAGTTATTAATGTATTTATGGAGCTACCTCTCTCTCTCTTTTAATATTTCCATTTCTTTTGACCTTTTTTTTTGCTTTAATAGTAGGTTACATGTTGATAAACTTAACCAAACACACATAAATAATTATTTTTTTCCAGTAAAAAAAATATAAATAAGAAAACAGAAAGTAACATACACCACATTTGTTTAAATAAAAAATATCTGATTAAACCTTATGAAGTAAATTTTTTTACTCATTTTTACTAAAATTGAATGATAACTTACATTTTGATGGAAAAATTAGACAAACATACACATAAACAATAATGTTTTTTTCGATTAAACCAAATTTATATGAAAAGAGAGAAAATAAACATTTGACATTCAATTATCTATGAAAAATAAACTATATTACTTTATATTTTAATGCATTGAACACTTTTTTATTCGTAAATTAATTGCCCATAAAATAAAATAAATATTATTTAGCAAAATGTCAGAGTATAATCTTGATCGAGTAGTTATAGTTATTTATTTAAAAAAGACTTCTTATTCCTCAGATCATGTTCTACCTTAAACTCCTCAAATGAAGAGAAATCGCATGTGCAATAATTTTAAAATGTGTCCTAAGTTCACATTAATAATATTTGTTCTATATCATGTTGATTGAGCAAGCTCTATTGAGGTCATAAGTCGTATGCTAAGAAATTTTCTTTCAGACTTGGACTTATCGTCAAAGATTATAAATAAAAAATTTCAAAATGACTTAAGTATGATTGTTGACGAACTTTGACATCATACCCTAGGATGAAACACAAGATTCCTTGAAAAAAACATAAAGGAATGTTAGAGAATCTTTGTTGAGAATCTACGATAAGCGTTTCATCAACTACTAAACTAGATATTTACCAAATAAAGGTTGGCAATTTTTAGTAAGATAGTCAATTGAGATAAACATATTTATCCAACAATCAAGTATCTTTATTCTCCATGGGGGGAGGGGGGGGGAGGATAAGAAATAAATAGCATCATCTTAGGATTTCCCTCTTTATATATTACATATCAAACGATAGAAAACCTCAATGGTTGTCTGATGTTATGGGGTAAAAGCGGGATCTCTATCCCGGGGGTGGGGATAGGCAAGTAGCACTTTTAATACGGGTATTAGGCAAGATAAGATAGGTCTGGCGAAGTATCTGGATAATTTTGAGTCTACTATATATATACACACATATATATACCTATATATAATATCAATGTATACTATCTTTTCATTTTACTCAAGATACGATAGAAGATAGGCATGACAAAGTATTTGCATAAATTAGAGGTTAGAGAATTAGGGATTAGAGTTCACCTATTAGAGGTTAGGGTATAGTATCATGCCCCAAAAAACTTCGGAGTCTAAATAGTAAAACTCAATGGTCGTATGGTATTGTGTGTGTGATTCAGGTTGGCATGCGCTAAATATTAGTGTTTTGGTTGACAAATTTTGACATAAGTTATAAATGGCACGTGACAGCGGCATAATTTAGGATTAGAAAACCGAAGCATCAGAAGTGAGTGTGCTAAATATTGGAAATTTTCAATATAGACATACTACAAACTCTTTTATGAATCAAGAACACAAAATATTTAGAAGATCCAAAATGATTTAAACTTATAAATAAGTTAATTAATATAAATTATAAAATAAATCTTTCCGGCCAACGGGCCGGGTAAAAAGCTAGTTATATATATATAATGGCGTCTTCAGTGCATTCACTTTTTTAGTGCATTCACTTTTTTTAGTGCATTCAGTGTACTCACTTCATAACTGTCATTTGAAACATGCGATTTATGTCAAAATGATGTCAATCATCACTTATGATGTGATGAACAATAACACACATGAATTTGCACAAAAACCATTAAAGATTTACTTTAATTAGAAGGATTTAGAGTTTAGAGACTTAGGGTTAGGGTTAGGGTTTACAATTTGGGGTTTAGGGATAGAACTCAAAATTGGAGGTCTAAGGGGTAATCCGCTAATTAGTTGTTATCATATGTTATATCATCATATTACACTAATTCAATAAATTAAAATTCAAAATCCAACACTTTAAGACTAGTTTTTGAGTTTGGTGCATTGAACGCACTCATTTTTGTGAGTGCACCGAAGTAGTCACCATATATATGTTGATGCTCCAACTGCCAGCTTTCAGCTTTATGATCAGTAGCCCTAAGGTAAGGAAAAAAAGTTGCATGTTCTCCTATGTTACGTTGTGTTATGGGTAATAGGATATGGACACCCTCCTCAACGAATTGAAGAGAGACCCAATTAAAAACCGACCATTGGTTGGGCCATCCTAATCAAGACTACCAAATATGCATTAGGAGGAGGAGGAATCCTCCAATTGCAAGGGGGAGGAACCCAACTTTCATATCATTTTCAGAACCCTCAACTCTCTTTCATATGCACTGCACATATATGTATTGTAGTGGCTCAACCTTTCTATTGCCTTTTGTCTCTCTTAAGTGGATGTGAATCATAGAAAAAATTTGGGTAAATACAATTTAATATCCAAACCTTTCATTTTAAACAATATAGTAGCCAAACCTTTTCGAAAACAATATAATATCCAAATCGTCAACTTTCCGTTCGTTTGACCGTTAGTTGACACTTCCAAATAGTTCGAAGTACGACACTTCATCAATATCCATCGATATCTTCTCTGAAAAACCACCAACATATCATGGTTCCAAACCCGAGAAGTCCATGACTCCACCATACTGGTATAGAATATCTAAATATCCAGTCATCTGCAATGCCAAAACAAGAAGACAAAGTTGTATGTGACAATTTCCCCTAAACAAAGCTTTTTTGAAGTGTCAACTAACAGTCAAACGGACGGAAAGTTGACGATTTGGATATTAGATTGTTTTCGAAAAGGTTTGGCTATTATATTGTTTAAAATGAAAGATTTGGATATTAAATTGTATTTATAAAAAAATTTGCAATCCATTGCCGCTCAGCTTCATTTGTAAAAGAGCATTTTTTATTATCTTTTGTATAGTTACCACCTTAACTCACTTTTGGCAAGTCATGCAAAAATGGCTAAGCTAAATAATTTTGGTGATTGTAAACTCTTTGTACCTCCTGCTAAACTATATCGAACTCACACAATTCACCTCAGACAATATTCTCGATCCATCAAGGTTGATGGAAAAGAGAAATTTGGTTTTCATAATTTATCACAATTAGTTACATGCACATACTCTCTTGTGTAGATGGAAGAGCATGGATTTAGATTCATTGATCTGAATGACATAGTATACTAGCTAACTTGATGTTGTAGCATCGAATTATGGGTCACTAGCTTTTAAGTAGCGAATATCAAATTCTTGGTAATAAAAATGTTTAATAATTCCTTATTTTCAGGTCTAAACACTCTCGAATGGAATATTTTTAAAAAGATTGGAATTGGAAGGCAAGCCCATCCCCAACCAATAGCCAAACTCGTCAAGAGTGATCAGACTTCTTTTGCGGCTGGAATTCAAACTTGTTGGAAAGCAATTTAAGGCTTAGCTGTGACCTCAATGAATGAATTAATGGAATTCGGTACTGGTCTATACTCTCTCTAATCTCTACCCCATCAATATCATTATCAGCCCCCCACCACCATTTCCCATATAAATCACACATCATCTCTCTCTCTCTGTATGTATAGTACCTCTGTCACTCTCTCCATTGAATTCCAAAACTAAACCATCACTCTCTCCTACAAGGAAAAACAGAAAACTCTGCTCTGGTTCTACAATGGAGGCAGGGAAGCCATCATCAGCAGCAGCATCAAGAGGCCAGCAACACGAGATCATGTGGAATCGATTAGTGGCTCAATTGACCGTACTGAAGATCTTAGCCATAGCCTGCACGGCCTCTGCAATCTGCGTCATGGTCACCAGCAACCAGAACGTCCTCGTTTACGGGATCCCCTTCTCCGCTCGCTTCACCTACTCTACCGCTTTCAAGTTGAGTTCTTCATGGCTTACTATATCCTTCTTAGTACCCCAGCTACCGGCTATGGCCATTGCTGGTCGTGATAGTTTCGTTAAAATTGCTTTCTTTGCAACTATGCCTCGGAAATGCCGAATACTCTGGCTATTCTCTTCTCTTCCCCTGTTTTTTGTTCTATTCCCTTTTTTTTTGGCTCTGTCTCTGTTTTGTCCTGTTTCTATAACGAAAATGTGGCAACCGTTACAACTTCATGGAAACGGATAAGTTCTTCTTTGCTAAAGGACAAAAAATTGTACTGTATTGTTGGTTGTATGGGTTGATTTACTTACAGAATCAAATCGTAATTGCTCTGCGTGATTGTTTACGTGGCCATACTTGTTGCATAATGGGAGGGAGGTACTAAAACAGTTTTTGTGGCAGGTTTTTGGTGGCTGCGAATGGAATAGTCTGCGGGTTCTCAGTGGTGTCCCTGTTCTTCATTTTGCCACAACTGGGGAAGAGCAGCTCTTCTGCAGCTCACCCGCCTCTCAACCTTTTCTACCTCTTACTACATGAAATGGTAAAACTCTCTCTTTCTCTCGTAAAGTTTGTGTCTTTACTACCGTGGCCCAGTGGAGGAAGCAAAGGGATCGGGGTCAGGTGTTTTGGATTCCTGTTAATGAACTAATTAATGAGAGAGAGGTTGAATGGGCTATTCTGATGATAACCGGGTCCGACCGAATGAATTTAGGCTGAATCACAGAGGCTATAGGTTAATCTAGTGACGATGAATGTACATATAGCTTTAGAGCAAGCGAGTTTTGGTGTAATCATAATGGTTAAAGATAATTTCATGAGTAGTAGTAGGATTCATAATGATCATGTGTGAAAGTGATTAAGATCACTATCCCATTTGCCAAATTAAGTGGAATCCTATCATTTTGGGTCACTGCCCATGACTTTATACTGGATCTAATTTGAGTAGGGTATATGGCGAACATTTATCAGCACCCTGCCAAAAAGTAATGTCCTATTGAATATGCCATCTAGATTTCAGGCACCAAACTTGCAGAGGATGAATTTTCAAAATACCGTTGAACAGCATTTACTCCATCCCTCATGGTTACCCAACACTGCTTTTGTTCCTTCCTTACTATCATTTTTCACCTTCATCAAAGTACCGTGGGTTCACTTAAGTTTCATACTGTAATTCTTTATTGTTAGAGCTCTAAGTTGGGTAACAAGCTGGTAAAATACAAATACCTAGCACAGAAACATTCCCAAGTCGAACCATTTTCATCCAAACGATCGACGTTCGTGTTTAGCTTATGATGTCTGTCATTATACGATGATAACATTGTAAAAGAAAAACAAAAAAAACAATGCAGGTGATGATGGGGCTAATGACTGCTGCGTGTGGAGCAGCAACAGCTATAGGACTTGTGGGCTACGATGGGATAGAAGAGATTGGATGGATGTCCTTCTGTGAGAATGTTCCTAACTTCTGCCACAAAATGTTGGCTTCGGTTGTCTTGTCTTACATGGTTCTTTGCACTTACTTGGCTCTCACCTTTGTCTGTGCCAGCAAATTAGCAGCCTCTTCTTCTCCTCACTAAAACCCACATTACCCTATATTTAACGCCCTACTAAACGTTTACTCTATGGTAAAGAGAGTTTGAGAGATTGTGAGTGCTTATGGGGTGTGGATTTGTGCAGGATTATATATAGGAAAGTTTCAGTGTATGATGTAAACCAAAAGGTCTGGTCCACTGGTTGAGTAATATTCAGTAATCACACTTGCCCTTATGTAATAGTTTTCCATCCTTTTCCCAAGCTATATATATAAGAACAAAGAGGATGGTTGAATTGAGTAAGGAGTAATGGCTTCACACAGTAGATTGGAACAAAGAGAGTGACAGTGTTTTGGGATCCAAACTCCCTCAAAAGTATGGTTCTTTTTATTTACCCTTTGTTGCTTTTAGCTCTCTTCTTCTCCTTCACTGTCTTGGAGGTGATCTTTCAAGGCTTGGCTCTGGATTTCCCAGTTCCTACTGTCCCAAGCTTGGTCGGTTTCTGGGAGTTCGTAGTCATCTGGCCTTAATGAGAGCTGGAAATCTGGTAGCTCTGGTAATGACTGTAGAGCCCTGTAATGTTTTCAGATGTCAGAATCAGAACTCTTAGCAGACAATACCAGCCAGATCAGATTAGGATGAAACACACTTACTTTTCTTCCTCCAATAGGTAGCCATACATTTCAGACTTCTTTGCAGCAATTTCAGGGATTTTCTGATACAAATACTTCATAGCTCCCCATGGTGGAGGAGATCTATTCCCACCACAAAAGATTAAACAAATTCAGTTCATTCCCAAAACTCAAAATTTCAAACATGAAGGATAATGGATCATGGGTGAGATGCAGTAGGCTAAACCTGGTAACAGGAGCTGAGAGGCAGAAGCTTAAGCAGGCTCTCTTGCTCTCAGTGAGAAGTCCTTCTGCAGCAAGGAAACAGCAGA
The DNA here is from genome assembly GCA_964030455.1 of Linum trigynum. Lineage (NCBI taxonomy): Eukaryota > Viridiplantae > Streptophyta > Magnoliopsida > Malpighiales > Linaceae > Linum > Linum trigynum. Next base: position 69,877,561 of record OZ034819.1, read on the forward strand.
CTGCACTGACATGGCAGGCCGGTTCACTCCCTTTGTCAAGAATGTGGCCATGGAAATAATAAGCTGCAGCCTGTTGACGATCATTGGAATTTAACGAGAAGGGAAAGGTTTAGCAAGTAACGATAGAGATTTAGTGAAATGGGTTGCTTGTAAATCAAGGACAGACCTTGGCTTCAAGGTACTTCCACTTGATGAAGCTGAGATGCTTCTTTCCGTGGCCATCGCTGATGTCAGCTCCTGACAAGCTCTGATAAGCCTGGAGGAATCGCAGCAACAGAATTGAAAAGATGTAGACATTTGAGTACCAAATAGTAAAAGAAGGAAGAGGAAGAAAATGTCAACCTGACTGAAGTAGATCAGCTGTTCACATGCTAGCCTCCTTTTCACTGACAAAGTGGCCTTCTGGCTTTCAATAGCTAAACCCAGTTGAATTTCTGTCCCCTGAATATTCAATTTATTCATAGAGATTCAGTTTTTCAGGATTGGGAGAAAGAGAAAAGGATTGAATCACAAGTAAATGATATGACTAACCTGGCCTAAAGCTTGAATTGATATAGCATCCAGCACACCATCTTGCAAGTCCTTAGGAAAACTTGTCCTGTACCAAACAAGGGTCAGCCAAAACAGCCAGGGGTTTCAAAGTAAGCCTGGAAAAGTTGAAGTACTCAATTCATACTTGATTTCTGGTGGTATATGAGTCAATACTTCATGAATACAGAATTCCAGGTAACCTGAGGCCTTCAGCAGTAAATCAACAGCTTCCCTCTTACAATCTGAAGAATATGTGGTACAATGGTCAAAATCCAATCATCTCTTAATTTTTGTTTTCAGAAGAAAGAAGTTGCTAACAGGTGGAGAGAAAGAAACCTGAAGAAACAAGCCTTAGGCCTGATCCAGAATAATCCTTTGGGATCATCAATGAGTTTGCCTCAGCCAAAGTCAGCATTGCCATCATATGAACAACTGATAACAATTCAAACCAGCAGTTTGATAAACCAGCTTCCTGTTCAAAAAGATAATTCTTCAGTTTCTGGTTTATAATTTGTTTGATAAACGAAAAAAGGGATCAAAGATGGAAGCCTTTTTCCTTTTCCTGGGCCCTTTACCTGTCTGCCATCTTCCAAGTTTTTCCACCTGAACTCAACCAAGTCCTCAATTCCATGTTCTGAAGAACAAAATTCAAATCGAATCAGCTAAGCTTATTATCAAGAAGTCTAACAGAGAGTAGCAAACCAAAACAACATTCAATCACCTTTCTTAGTTAGACCAATGAGAAGGGACAAGTAGTCATCCAATGCTCTCTTCAATTCTACTATAGCAGATCCACCTGGAGAGCATAAATTTCCATTTCACTGCAGGTAATTGAGGGAATGAGAGCTTACTGCATTACTAGAAACTGGGTCATACCTGTGTCCTCAGCTATCAATATAATCTGACTTCGAAGACCGGTTAATCGATCAATAAGATCTTTAGGGACTAATCCTTTGAGAGCTCTCTGAATGTCAGACTGAGCTGGAATTCTAAGAGAAGGAACGTGTATCGCAGTTTCTGGTATACTTGCCTTCTTCCTCTTTCCAATTGCATACACAGAAGTAGTGCATCCCATTTTCGTTTTCCTTTTATCAGCTTCCCTTTCCAACTTAACATCCTATACTAACACATGAATCCATCAAGGTCTACGTTGTTTAAGCAGAAAGTTTCGAACTTTGGAAGATTGGAGTGGTGGGGATTGCTGCAATGAGCCAAGAGACTGGGTTGGGAAAACAATTGAGGAGATCCTATGGAAAGAGACAAAAGAAGGGGAGTAAAGGAAAGACAAAGGAGAGATCTTGATTTGAGATTCAATCAAATGATTAGCCTTGGAGTGGAGGCATCGAGGGGAGAGGATGGGTGGGGAACAAAATGAAGCTTCGAGGATGGCATTATAGATATCCTACTCTCTCTCTCTCTCTCTCTCTCTCTCTAGAAAGGGAGAATAGTATGGAAAGCTCAAGGGCCAAGAAGCAGCTCACATGGAGCTGAGTAAATCTTAGAGAAGTCTCACCATTGTTTATTTACACAAGCATTCTTGTGAAAAAAATCACAGTACTTCTCACTCGCAAGGGTCGACTAAATCTCAAGTATGAAAGCACGTCATTTGAGGTTTCGATCATGGAAACCATGCACGTGGTGTTTGGAAAGTTTAAGATAATTAAATTTTGATCTTTGTTGTAATCGAATAGTCTAATGTTATTTGTTGGTTTCTTCCAATGACTAGCTATTTACCTCCCCCAAAGAAATCACAGTCCCATGTGATGGACCGAAATCTCCTTCTCAATTGTTTTCTATATAGGGTGAACATGGAGATGGTACCATATTTGGGTTGAAGTGCATAGAACCTGAACATGGAGGCTTGAGCTTTGTGGTCCTTCCTCATTTCCTTTCCTTAGCTGTAGAGTAGACCTTCAGCCCACAACATGCATCGCCATGAATTTCTATTTCTTTCGCTCTCTCATTTTCTTCAACACAAGGTCTGCAGTTTGTTACTTCATAGAGACACTTGTTTACCCCCATCCGTAACGAGAGCATTAACCACTGCCGTCAAAGATAGATAAACAATAGATAACATAGCATCAGTTGAAAATTTTCTGCAGACGGATCTTGGCAGGCTGGATATAACCTTCCTCTTCAGCCCAGGCAGACAGCCATATAATAGATCTGCCTGTTTCTCCCTGGCTGGCCAGAGAAAATTAAAACTGGAATTTACTACTAATGCTACTACGTGCCAGAGCGCAGAAGCAACATGCTAGTCAGGGGAAAGACAGGACAGCCTGGTTCACAGCCATGACATATGTTCCATTAATTACTACAGAATAAACCAGACAACTGCACCCACTTGAATTTTTATAACTGAAGTATCCATACATTTGGCCATCGGGTTTTTCTTTGCAGACCTTGGACTAACTGGGCAAGTGACGATGGAGTAAAGTTTTGTGCTTTCAAAAGATTGTAGGAAATGAAGACGAGGCCAAAATCTTACAATAGAAGGTATGGGGATTTGCATAGCAATGCCACTCAACTTGCTCTTAAATTAAAGTTGCGCTCCACTTTACTATTATACTTGCAACAGCTGTTACATTTATTCTCCTCCATGCTTTACATTGAAGGCAGAAGATTTGGGATATGTTAAAATCTCAAACATCCCGAAGCTCAAACCAGTTCTGCCCTTCCCCCACCCCATTCCCAATACTTATCCCCCCACTCCTCCATCCATGATCCGTCCCAACTGGATGGGATTCCCTATAGATTTCTGCCTTAACAAAATGGAAAATATCATATAGCAATTTCGTCCTCACTTATATACACCTGCTTGAATGCTGTTTTCCTTTCCTATCCTTCGGTTCATTATAGAAACAACCCTAGAGTGAGCTTTTGATTTAAGGATCAAAGGGTAAGAACAGTTACCATGGAACCAGAACCATTAACTGGTTCAGCAAACTCTCAATTTTTATCAGTAGTCTTTACAAACCGACCTTGAACCCGCTTCCTTGACTCAGCTCCAGTTTTCCTCGACTCATACCGGATTCGCTTCTCATACCTGTTTTCCAATATCATTTGTTCTAATCATTCCATAAAACCCAGAAGAGCACCAGATAAAATGAACTTTAACTAGTGATATTGGAGAAAGAATATAAAGCTTAAAGCTTTTACCTTCGATTCTTCTTCTTCTCCTTGTACCTCAACATAGCATTCCCTCTAATCTGAGCAAAGTCAACTTTCGCCTTCAACCAATCTGCAGCTTCAGTGTTCCCATCTTCATTCACACAACAAGTTTGAGCCTCTTCGACAACCTTGGATTCTAGAGATGCTTCCATTTTTGTTGGTTCGTCAGTACAACTCTACAATTGTCAATTGTCACAGAACATAAAAATTTTGTTTGATTGAATCAGATTGCATCTTCATAACTTCTTAAGACAAGCAAGCTCAAGGCTTTACATTTCTGGATGAAGAATCCTTGTGATTCGGAGCGTTTTCTGGCTCATCAAATGAATTGGCTTGTTCATCTGGATTGCTGTGATGCTCGACTGTGATATCAGGATCATTTACAGCATAACCTGCTGAAACCCCAAGCTGGAAATCCAATATCTGAACCAGCAAATTAGTTAAGGCTTAGGCAATGAACTGATGAAGTCACTCCAAGGTACCAATTTTACACTACCAGAATCAGAATTAGGTTCCTAAATCTCAGAACCCTAAACTTTAATCGATCAAGAAGAGCCATTGCTTTCTTATCTACTTAAGCAAATGAATACTGATAACAATAACAATGCCCAGACAAGAAGAGTACTCAGGGATTATGGCACAAACCTGAGCAGTTTCAAAAGCAGGATTATGGCTCCACATAAGATCCCCATCAGCAACCCAAAAGCTTTCTCCTTTATCCTCAACTCGATCCGGTGACGCCAGCAAAGAACTGAACGGCGTCTCCCGCAATACCCTCCATTCTTCTTCGTCTTCTTCCTGCTCCTTCTTAGCTCTCACCTCCAATTCATCAGATTCCAACTCCGTCAGCTGCCTGTAAACTTCCCACCTCGAACTACCGCCGGAACCCCCCTGAAATCGAGATCTCGAGTCGACCCCAAACGCGGCCGCGATTTCGAGCGAAGGAGGACAGCCTGAGAACCCTTTGACCGGAATTCGCGACGGAACACCCCCGATTCCCTCCTCTTCCTCTTCTCTACTCTCCCGCTCGTCACATTCTTCGCACGCCACGAGGTTAACCTTATCCCGGCGAAAAGAGGCGATTCTGTACCCGCAGATTTGGCAGAGAGGGATTCGCAAATGCTTGAGGGAGACGTCGTTGGCGGAGTGGACCCGTCGGTCGCAGAGCAAGCAGAGGTTCGCAGCATCGGAGTCGCAGTGTAGAATCGCCGGTGCGGAGTTGCAGAACTCGCAGGGTTTCAGACTAGGCGACGACTTCTCCTTCTCCATCGCAAATTCGAATCGCAACGAAAATTTACAACAAGCGAACAAAGAAGTGAAATGCTTGCGACGGAGCAGTGGTAGGAACTAAGAGAAAAAGTAACAGTGCAGTAATGGCGACCGGGAAAGGGATTGGTTTGTTTCTTCTGACTTCTGAGGTATGGTTGATTTTCAGCGCGAAATAAAGTAGGGGCCTACGCGCCCTTATCTTTATTGCACTTTTTCCCTCCCTAATTCTTGTCGACAGCATGTGCGTGTATTTTTTGAACAAATATCTTTTAATTTTGGGCTTCTTGATTGGGCTCTCTCGACGAGGTAATAGAGTGAGTCTCTCTAGTCTCTACAGAGGTATTGGGCCTTAAAAGTTGTCTTCCGGTCCATTTGAGACGGAACCCGACCCGTGATTCGTTTTGAGTGGTTGACTCTAAATGCTACTTGAACTCGGTCTCAGCTCGACTCAGCTCCATCTCCCCCATTCCGCAAATTTCCTCCCCTTTCCCCTCATCTACACAGAAATCATCGCCCCGCTGCTATCCATGGCGATTCCGATGCCGAAGGCGCTGATCTCTGTGCTACTCGCCCTGCTCTTCTTCGTCTCGTCGGCGCTGTCCGCCTCCGACGTCCCGTTCATCGTGGCCCACAAGAAGGCAACTCTCAACAGGCTCAGATCAGGCGCCGAGCACGTCTCCGTCTCCATCGACATCTACAATCAAGGATCCTCGTGAGTTTTCACTTCAATTTTTCTCTTCGCTTATTCAGTTGTCGTGGACTTAGTTCTCAAACTGCTCTGGCCAGATCTATGAATGATATAGATCCAAAACTATCGTGCTCAATTCAATTGCGGTCGATCTCGATTTGAATGGTTGTTCGAATTAGCTAGAGTGTTGGAATTGAATCCGGTGGTTCACTTCCTCATCGTTCCTGGCCCATGCAATGAAATGGATTGATTCTTCGCACTTCCGTCTGAGTTTTTGTTGCTTGGTTAGGTGCCAATAATAAGAAATCCTCTATTCAGTGGGAATATATTAATTGATGCTTATTTAGTCAGCTTTGTAGAGTAAACTTGTTGCTACTTGATTTAGTACTTTAGTTTTCAAGCTATCTGGATGTATGTTAATGGGTAAGTTGCTTCCGTTACTAGTTTGGCATGCAAGTTCTCTTAGCACAGTGCTTATGGTAATTCATATCCGAGTGAGCTCGAAAGGCTGCTTCTTTTTCTTGTCTTGATGCATGTGACTTGTAATCAATGTACGGTCTGCCAGGACAGCAATTCCATTGAAGGAAGTTGTTTTATTTTTTATATGAACTTGTATGTGTTATCTATCACACATAACAAGTTTGCTGAAATCTTTCTTCATTTTGATTCTTGCAGTACCAGTTTATTACGTATCTGTGTCCACTTGCTACATTATATTGTTCTCATTTTGTTGGTTCTTTCCTTTTCTCCTCATTTTGAACCTAACAGGACGGCTTATGATGTGAGTCTTCTTGATGATCACTGGCCCCAAGATATGTTTGATGTTGTGAGTGGCAACTTATCAACATCGTGGGAAAGACTTGACGCGTGAGTTCTTTTTAACTTGACACTGTGATCAATTTATTTTTTAGTTTTTTGTTTCGGGAATGTAATGCATCTACTTGAACCTGTGTTTATCAGAGGTGGTTTGCTGTCACATTCTTTTGAGCTTGAGGGTAAGGTGAAGGGCATGTTCTACAGTGCCCCTGCTGTCATTAAATTCCGCATCCCTACCAAGGCTGCTTTGCAGGTGAGGCCTTGGTGCATTGGTTCCTAATTGTAGTCTTCTCTTGTGTTTCCTTAGCCTATTTTAGTTAATCCTGACTGTTAATCGGTTATAGGAGGCACTTTCAACCCCCATAATGCCGCTAGACATTCTGGCTGAGAGAATTCCTGAGAATAAGCTTGATTTGGTATGTCGCTGTAACATAAGATCTCATCACTCTTTATCCTTTGCTTGAGGTGTCTGCTATTGGTGTACTGATGCTTGACTTTGTGTTTTCTTGTTCTGTGGAATCTTGCCTTCGTGCTCTGGCAAAATTTTCAGGCCAAGGTACGATTAAATTTTCTCATTTTCTCCCTATTTTGTTCGTCATTCTAAGTACGATAAGCCAAAATAGGGTTCCAACGGAGGCAAAATTCTTAGGTGCACCCTGGTGTGAAGTACAATGTTCGCAATTGTTCCCAGTATCCTTTAAGAAAGTATGATCATCATATTGTATCCCATAGCAATGTCATAACAAAATTGTTGGTGCATTGGGCTGATCCTTTTACTGCCAGTCTAAAGCAAGCTTTTCCCAACCTTTTGATTGGACTAAACTGTATCCAAAAGGTTTTTTAAGCTCTCATTTAGTCATTTTGTACTAGCATATATAAAAATTTCCTCATTGCGGGTCGTTTCTTGCTATTCTGCAGAGGCTGTTTGCTCAGTATGGATCATTAATATCGGTGATTTCCATCGTTGTCCTGTTTGTGTACCTTGTGAGCTCCCCATCCAGTGCTGCCAAGGCGAGCAAGAAGAAGCGTTAACCAAACTCCAATAGCTTTGGATGCTTTTTACGGTTTGGGCAAAGATTAGGGTACTGGGGTGCTAGTTAATGTCAGTCAGAATCGTGTTCTTCAATATATAACTTCACTCAAGAGAGCATTTGTGTTTGATGTAGTTGGTATTGGTTAGCGCAGTGCAGAGGGGTGATGGTGGGTAGTCAAACCACCTGCTTAGCTAAGAGAGAGGGTAATTTTAGCAATGTTGGGCACTGTGCATCACTACATCTAATGACTTGTAAGGTGCTGCAGTTTTGGATTTTGGAAAGGAAATTTGACTATTTGAACCTGCTCTGCTTCTCTTCTAGTGTCATTGTGATCTCGAATTGAATGTGTAGGAAATTTCACTATTGAGTTTCTGGGCTGCTGCATCTGTCACAGCCTCACAGGTATGACCCAATAAGATAAATTGTCAAACACTTGAGCTGTAGCACACACTGATCCATGCAATCTTCATTACATTGATCCTCCGCATCTTAAAAAATTGCGATGATTGTCAACAACAAATAGGATTAGTAGCAGCAGAGTTACGGTTGTAGTTACAAAAATGTTGTTGTCAGGAAATGCTCACAAAATAGCAAGCACGTAACGCATATATGCATCAATAATTTTGATTTTTTCTAGACACTAATGAACATGCTTGGTATATTATCTCTATAACCTGGAAAGTGGAAATATCGACAGAGAATATTATCACGGAACCAATATAGATGTCGTTTGCCTTCAATCTTATCATATTTTTCATATTCATGGTTGACAATCTCATTAATATCAAATAGTTGATGTGAATAGAATAAGTATACGATGTAATACATGGAATGAATATCCAAGAGTGAGTGTTTGGGATAATTTGCCTTCAATGACAATTTAGTTTTTTTATTTTCAATAATGAGGTTGACAATTGAGTTTGATTCATTTCCATATAAATCAAATTCATAGATCAAAGTTTTATGGATTTATTTTTAACCAAAAAAGTCCATGTATCGGAGAATTGAACATTCAAAATTTGTATACGAAAAGTAGACGTTAAGAAGAAGTTGTCGTTATCGTCAGGTGGCACTTCTACTCACGCTTTACAGGAATTGCCACAAAAACACTTGAGACACATACATATATCTGCGTTAGTTTTTTTTTTTTTTTTTTGAAAGATATATGCATTAGTTATTTGACTAAAAGAACGCACGTGACATATTCGATATGTAATATAGAAACATTGACTAATATATAACATCACTACATAGAAAAATATCCTAAGGACCAATGGTTGTGGGAGCTTCAATCATCATGCTTAATTTTTACATACTCATGGACAACAATCTCATTAAATTTAAATTCGTTAATCATGACACATAAATAAAGTGTATATCAAATAATGACATAATACCATAATAATATTAATCCATTTATTCTTAAAAAAAATATCATCCGCTTAATCCTTGCAACTCCCCCATGATATGGTGACTTTGTTAATGTTGAGTCGTCGTCGTGCAAGAATGATCATCATCTTTGAGCTCCTGGACAAAGAAAGGATCGGTTGCGGCTAGTTTATTGTTACCGATACAAACGGCATTACAGTATAATTTTTGCATGCACCGATTTACACATACATTGTTGCAGCACAGAAATGATTGTTGGGAGAGAATAATACTAGGACGGCTAGCAAAACTATGGCAATAGTGGCGGCGTTGCTTTTCATTGTTATATATAGCTTTTGTTAATGTGTAATTTTATCAATTTCTTGTATCCCATGATGAATTCCCCCATTATATAGAGTCTCTCTCTCTTGGTAACCTAAAGGAGATATTAATTTACGGTTTGTCTTTGAGTTATACATGGAATAAATATCCTTGAGATAGCGTCTTAATGAGTTACTTGCCTTCAAATGGATATTGAGATTTGTTTCCCAATAATGGAGTTGACAATGGAGTTTAATTCAACTCCATATATATATCAAATTCATAGATAAAATTTCATGTATTCTTTGACAAAAAAAAAATGCCTGAATTTAGATAAAGTTAAGTTGTTTGATCTAATTTGGATTCGTGTTACCTTTATTATGTCACAAATCATTTGACCTCAATAACATAACGATGTTATGAGAGACCCATGTATTCATTTTGTATAATTTCTTACATATATCACATCTAAATTTTGATTTCACCTTGCTTGATCTGTGATGCACTATCCGAGATTTTGCTTGAAAGAGTCATCATCGTCGGGGGTGGTCCTCCTACTCTCGCTCTACAAAGACGGTCACAAAACACCAGCATAATGTGTGGGTCGATAATTTGACGAAATTTTTGTACACACCAGAGAATACACTTGGCATACTCTTCCGCAACACAGAAACGACGACCATCCTCAACAGAGAATAACACGAGAACCAGCAAAGCTATGGCAGTGCCTCAACAGAGAATAACACGAGAACCAGCAAAGCTATGGCAGTGGCGTTGATCTTCATTGTATTTTCCAGATTCCTGGATATAGCAATCTGGCTTTCGTAGTACAATTTTTTGTTTGTATACAGTATATAGCTTTTGTGTATGGTGTTTTTTTAACCAAATTGGCTTTGAAGTTTCTTTATGCCTACGAGCTCCATTTATATATCTTTCAAAAAAAGCTTCCATGTACATCAGCTTCATGTTTTTTTTTTGTGCTTTCTTATATATGCAATTTCATTGATTGTGAAGAAATTCAACATTATAGGGATTTGTGTTACTGCCATATATAAAATTCTATGGATTTTCCTACCAACCAAAGCCAATTTACAGATATTTTAATCTGACAATATGTTTAAAGATTCGAGATCATTTATTAGTGAATGATCAATCAAACAAATGAAACAAAAATCAAACTATTCTACAATAGTACAAAAAACAGGAGCTTGAATGTAAACATGTTTAATGCGTATACGAGTATCAAACTAAGTCAAATCACGTGCTTAAGTAATTTTAGCAATGTTGGGCACTGTACATCACTACATCTAATGACTTATAAGGTGATGCAGTTTTGGATTTTGGAAGGAAATTTCACTATTGGAACTTGCTCTGCCTCTCTTCTGTTGTCATTGCTATCTCGGATATATAGAAAATTTCACTATTGAATTTATGGGATGGACACAAAACTAGTTAAAGTAAACGGAGTTACTATTTTCTAACTTTTGAGAAACCAATTTTGAGAATCTGAAAATGAAATCTGTTTAGTCGAAACTTACAAAAATCGAGAATCGGAAAATGAAAACCTGCTTATTTGAAACTTTTAATGAAATTTGAAACTAAAATTCAATGAGTCGAAACTTTTGAGGAAATTTGAAACTAAAATTCAAATGGTGGTAGATTGTTTCAAACCAAGGTAAATAAAAGTTGAGTTATGGTAGATATGTTGCTCAACCATCTTCCTTGTGCTTGCTAGCTAGATAGGTTGTTTGATGATCTGTGTATATTGCTTGCTAAACCAACACCTTTCTCAGAGGACATATATATGTCTCATTTTTTTTTTATCTCGCTATGCTGTGAACGCTCATGAAAGAGTTCATTATTACATAGTTTTTTCTTTTTATTATGAATATTCAAATAAGTTATCTATGAGTTGATTAATTATGTAAAATTGTTACCTTTTTGATGAAAAGTTGAAGTTATCAAGAATGTATGTTGTCCTCGCTTGAAACTTTAAGAGGGATAGTGACAAAAATACTAGTACACAAAACAAATACAGGGCAGCAATAATTTTGATATTTTTAATGCACCAATGAACACGATTGATATATGTGCAAATCTCATTGATATTCATTGAATTTCAATTATTTAATCAAAGAACGAAAATAAAGTGTACATGAAGACGATGTTGTAATCGTTATCAAACCATAACAATACAGTAATAATATTAATTTATTTATTCTTAACAAAATATCATCCACTTAATCCTTGCAACTCCCCATTACAAGATGACTTTGTTAATGCTGAGTCGTCATTATCGTCGAAGCATGATCATCGTTTTTGAGCTTTTGGACAAAGGAAGGATTTGTTGCGGCTAGTTTGCTGTTACCGCTACAAACTCCATTACAATATTCCCATTTAAAAATTGGATCAATCCCGTAAAGTTTTTGCATGCACCGATTTACACATCCATCGTGCTCATTCGCAGCACAGAAACGATTATCGGCAGAGAATAATACGAAGACGACTAGCAAAACTATGGCAATGGTGGAAGCGTTGCTTTTCATTGTTATGGCTTTTGTAATGTCGTCCTAGCCTGCAGACAACTATTTGCTAATGTATATTTGTCAATTGCTTGTATCCCATGATGAGTTTCCATTATATAGAGTCTCTCTCTTTGTAACCTAAAAGAGATATTAATGTACTGTTTATTGTTGAGTTATACATGGAATGAATATCCTTAAGATAACTTCTAAATTAATAACTTACTTGCCTTCAAATGAAAATTGAGTTTTTTTTTAATAATGGAGTTTAATTCAGCTTCATGTTCTTTTTTGTGCTTTTCTTATCTATGCAATTTCATTGATTATGAAGAAATTCAACATTTATAGGGATTTGTGTTACTACCATATATAAAACTTTATGGATTTTGTTACCAAGCAAACTTAAGGTAACCTAATTTGAAAATTAGGTTATGGTATCATATCAATACACATACACACATCATTTTAGCCTAACAATAAGTTTAAATATTCAAGATCCTTTACGAGTGAATGTTCAATCAAATAAATGGAACAAAAACCATACCACTCTACAATAGTAAAAAAAAAAACATGAGCTTTGAACAATTTTAATACGAGTATCAAACTAAGTTATATATACTAACAATGGTGGTTAGGAGTTTGCATCGATCAATGTGAAGGAACTTAATCAATGGATTGTGCAAACTAATCTCTCCAATCAATGGAGAGCTTAGTTTCCATCATAATCATACAAACATTATAGTCCCCGGCCGGCAGGCATCATCAATCTGAACAAACTCATCAAATACAAAACTAAAACTCTCTCTCTCTAGCTGCTGATCTCCCTCCCTGTCTTTCTCTCTCTTTATTCATTGAAAAAAAGCCACATATGCTCATCATCTCTATTCCTATAATCTCCTACGTACGTATCCTTGTTTCAAATCTCGGCGTAGATAGCATCTTCGTTTCCGATGCCTTGTGTTCGTGCCATACAAAGACGATCGCAAAACACCGGTATCACGTTTGCGTCGATGATCTGACGGAAGTTCTGCAAGCACCAAAGAGTGCACTTGCCGTACTCATCGGCGGCGACGAAACGACGGCCATCGTCGACGGAGAACAACATCATGAGGACCAGCAAAGCGATGGCTGTGGCGTTCATCTTCATCATCATGTGGCAATGCCTAGAGCTAGCTAGCTAGCTGTAGCAATTATTTTTATCATTCCTCACTTTTCTTCTTGGCTGAAAGTAAGATGTGATGGATCCTATACTTTGTTAGTTTGTGTTGCGAAGATGCATGTATATATATAGCTATCATTTGGTTGAATCGTTCAACACCCCGGTTTTAGCGAAATATATGTTGTGTGGTGCCGTGGCCGGTTATAGCTGTTATGTTTTAACAAAATAACTCTAGTTAATTACTGTTGCTATTATGTGTTGAGCACTTCTACTATGCTATATAGTATTGGTGCTTTAATGTACAACTTAAAGTTGTACCATAACATTAAATGTATAAGTTTAGGTTGTACCATAAAACAAATTTGTACCATTATGTTATGGTACAACTTTACAACTTGAAGTTGTCCCATCACATAAAAGTACAAGTTCAAGTTGTACCATAAAAGAATTTGTACAAAAAGTATAGGTACAATTTGAAGTTGTACCATAACATAAATGTGCAATTTTAAGTTGTACCATAAAGACGAAATCCTATAGCACCAATACTGTATAACATTGTAAAATTTCTCATTATGTGTTTAGTAATTAATGCGTCACTGGATTGGTTGTGAACATATGAGATCTCTCACTACAAAAAAGGCAGTGAGATTATCGGTCATGTATCTATGTTCGAATTTAAGGTCAAACTTAAATACATGTAGTGGTATAATGGATACATTTTAATAATATATTGTTTGGCTGATGAGATTCTACTTTATGTATTGACTAACATAAAGTTATTTTATGTGAAAATGTCACATTTATCCTCAACTTTTAGTATAAGACAAAAATTAATAAGGATATAAATGGAAACAAAAAGGGTACACAAATCTAAAATCAACCATTTCAACAATCTCAACTTTTAGTTGAGATTGTATAATGCATCATTTTTTGTGATTGTTTGTGGGACCTACCTAAAACGATACATGCATGGTTTTACATTTTGACACTTCCAAACATTGTATTGTGGACAATGCATGTATTGAATAAACACAACTCTAACAATCACAAATACCAAACGACCACTATGTTCGAATTTAGGGTCAAACTAGAGTTATAAGTAGCATGATAGCTTGTGAAAATTTCAATTTTATAGGTCCATTTTCGTTTGATAATCATATAAAAAGAAAACCATAGAATACTTTGAATATCTTCTCATCAAGTGATTAAATTCAGTAGATTCTCAACATAAAGTTTATATAAAATACCAGATGAAGATGATATCACGTATTTGGTCACAACAAAAAATGAAAAGTATTCAAAATAAGAAAATGATGTTCACTTGTTCGGTTGTTCCTAGGCAAATTTGGTTTTTTAATAAAATATATAAGGGACAGCACCTTGGAGACAATTTTGTCATCCGATTTGTTTATTTTTAGAACCATTTTTGTCATTCCAAAACCACCTCTTTTGTATTTGTCATATATAATTAATTATAATCTCGTATGGGATTGTCTGCTATCGTATTTTATTTATGGTCAACAAGGCTAATGTTTGTCACCCATTTCCTAAATATAGGAATGGCAAAATAATCCATCACCATGGATACCTAATCGAATCTGAATCAATTCTTGTTTACGGAGAATGAACCAAATTGGTTTGGATGGCATTAGATTACATGGAATTGATTGTTCAATTCCAAAAGTTTGTACCTAGTCAGGAGGTGGAACTCAAAATATAAGAATAAAAAATAAATATTATATATTGTTTAATTTTATGCACTACATATAGTATGGATAATATCATATATATAATAATCGTTATTTGGAAAATAAACATGAGTGGTTTATTCACACACACTCTCTTTTCCAATAGAAAATACATGAAATATACTTGTATTTCAATATGCCGACCTATATTGACACACACCAATATACCATCCAATTGTGTCAAGCCTAAGAGGGTCATCCTGTCTGCGTAATGATCTCCTCGTGTCTTAGAACTCTTAAGTTTTAACGATGTACATCCTTGCACGAGCTTTCACAGAACTGTCCAATGAGATATCGATCAATGCCAGGAGATTCTCGCAGACACTTATTTATGCAATCGATATGTGCATCCGCAGCACAGGGACGAGGACCATCCTCGACGACGGTGCCGAAAACTACCAAGACGACCAGCAGGACGACGACTACGTTGTTGATCTTCATGTTTGATGGTTTCCCAAATGTACGCCTTTTGTGATATGGTTCTACGACGATGTGGCTCTGTTATTATTTGTAGGGGGAAATGGAGAGGATGGACAGAGAGAGGGCTAAGCTAAGAATGTGGAGCTTACAACAATTGGCGTCGTTCTATCGTTGCAGCCCCAAATTTGCATGCATGAGAGAATGGTAAACCGCAATATGTGGGTAGGTATTATCATTAAGATGAATTATTATAGGTGGTGCATGTTTAATCGAGATCATTAGATAAATTATTAATATATTCTACCTACATTCTAGTTTCTCTTCAAATCCTAATGGTGATCTCTCTTTTTCATTAGATAAATGCTTGAGGATTTATTAAACAAATATGAGTGTAAACCAAATGGAGACATAACACAAATGTTACATGTATGATATTATCTTATAACATTTGCTATGAACTTAAGTCAATACTTATTCAGACAAGTTAAAATCAGGTTGTTGTGGACGATTTGGAGTTATTGAAATGTCAAGCACAATAAAACAACTATAGCTTAATTCCATGTCTTTAGTATATACAGATTGAAGCGGTTATCAACATGTATGTCTATCGCTATCATCGAAAGTTGCCACCGAATTTGGACAATGGAGAGGGGAGTTGCTTCTCTCCCTTACATATTTATAGATATTTATAGAGAGTAGAGCTATCTACCCTAACAACTTCACAAATCACAACCCCGATCAAACACTTATGAGGGCCTAAACACGACCTAGCCAGTAATGCCATGGGCTAGTCCAATTACAATCTAATCTAATTGTAGCTCGATTTACTCCCTCATGTCGTAATTTTCAACCTTCATTGCACTTGCGCGGCATATTTTTTCAACCTTAATGTCAAAGTAATTCTTCACCGTTGGATATAAACCGACGGATTCTTCTGGTCCGTCCAATCCAATCGTCAACTCCCGTCCCAGGGTTTTCTCTAATCTAACAGACAAACAGAGACACGTTTTTTCTTGTTTCCTGATTTTTTTCCAGCTCTTCTCAAACCAGTAACGCAAGTTTTTTCTAAGATCACCAAAACGTAAACAATCCCCCCTCCCGCCGCCGCCGCCAAGGGTTTTTGCTTCACTCGCCGGTATCTTCCTCTGGCGGCGGCCTATAAACCTTCATTCCCCACTTTTCCTCTACCAAAATCAGTCGACACCCCGACAAAGAAAAACTGATTTCAAAATGTTGGCGGCATTGCATTTCTCCGGCGCCAGAGTTTCCCGCCCTATTAGTAATTTCCCCGAGGGTGCGGCGGGTCTCTGCTATTCCAGCCGGTTCCGTTTCTCTGATTCCGTCGTGATCACTTCCGGGTTCTGCGAAAGTTCCAAACTTTCGTGTTCTTCTTCCCGTAGGGTTTTGCCGAGAATCGCTTGCGATGGGGGACGAGCAGTAGAAGTGCTGCAGAAGAGTGGTGGCGTTGGCAACGATGAAGGGGACGAGGCGGAGAAGCAGTTCTCTTGCGTCATGAAGTTCGGCGGCTCGTCAGTGGCCTCTGCCGAGAGGATGAGGGAGGTCGCTCAGCTCATAAGGAGTTTCCCGGAAGAGAATCCCATTATTGTTTTATCTGCAATGGGAAAGACCACCAATAAACTTCTGCTGGTAATAATGCTTGGGATTTCCTTACTATGTTGTTAAAGGATTCGTTTCTGAGCTTTGTCCTTTTTTTGGTGTACATAGGCTGGAGAAAAAGCAGTAAGCTGTGGTGTTACTAACGCAGAACTTATTGATGAACTTGGGTTCATTAGGGATTTGCATTTTCGGTAAGGGGTTGATTTGAAGTTTTCTGCTCTAATTCGATTGGAACACGAATTTCGTTGTTTATGATCCGGATTGTGTTGATGATGTTGTTTTGGTAGAACTCTGGAGGAGCTGGGATTGGAGAAGTCGATTGTTGCAAGTAAGTCGTTTGCTTTCATGTCATGTGGTTAGGCATTAGGCCATTAGCATTTGTAGAAAAGATCATTAGAATATAATGTCTATTATACCTATGTCTGTTCTTTTGGCAGAGCACTTGGAAGAACTAGAGCAACTCTTGAAGGGGATTGCTATGATGAAAGAGTTGACTCCACGAACGAGAGACTACCTAGTTTCCTTTGGAGAGTGTATGTCTACAAGGATTTTTGCTGCATATTTAAATAAACTTGGTACAAAAGCACGTCAGGTATATAGGTTCTTGGTTTCTGCTTCACCATTTGCAATGGTAAAGGTTGTCATACTAATAGTTACTGTTTCCCTTGGCAGTATGATGCATTCGATATTGGATTTATCACTACGGATGACTTCACGAATGCTGACATCCTCGAAGCAACTTATCCTGCTGTTGCTAAGAGGTTACATGGAGATTGGATTAGTGATCCGGCAATACCAATAGTCACAGGCTTCCTCGGAAAGGTCTTTCTCTCTTTCTAGTGATACTTTCTTTGTTTTTGGGAACAAAAGGGTTATTCTATAATACGTTACCCGAATTATGGGTGCTACAGTTCTTCTTATCACCTTTAATTTCCTTGTAATTAGGGCTGGAAGACTTGTGCCATAACAACTCTGGGTAGAGGAGGCAGTGATTTAACAGCCACAACCATTGGGAAAGCTTTAGGTTTGCGGGAAATTCAGGTTAGTTGAATTGCTTGTGGTATTCCTGTCTAGAAGCTGTTCTTTTTTTCAACGAATGCACA
Source organism: Linum trigynum (assembly GCA_964030455.1). Taxonomy (NCBI): domain Eukaryota; kingdom Viridiplantae; phylum Streptophyta; class Magnoliopsida; order Malpighiales; family Linaceae; genus Linum; species Linum trigynum. The sequence goes on from OZ034819.1 coordinate 69,895,328, forward strand.
CATTTTATTGTTAGAATGATCAATATGAGACTGCCAGCGGTTTGAAATTGTGGAATACCTTCCCCGTAACTGTATGTACTAAATGTTGCAGGTATGGAAGGATGTGGATGGTGTCTTGACATGTGACCCTAACATATATTCTAAGGCAGAACCTGTTCCATATCTGACGTTCGATGAAGCAGCAGAACTTGCTTATTTTGGCGCCCAGGTATAGGAAGAGATTTTGAAGTTGCAACTGAATTGGCAATAAGTTAGCAAGTGAAAGTTTTGTGTTGCACATCAAGGGTAAGAAAACATTTCACTTTTTCAATCACGAAAGAACTAAGCTGTTCGTTCATTCTGCAGGTTCTGCACCCACAATCCATGAGACCGGCCAGGGAAGGTGATATTCCAGTTCGGGTTAAGAATTCTTATAACCCAAACGCCCCTGGAACACTGATTACAAAGTCAAGAGACATGAGTAAGGTCAGTGTATAAATACTGCAAGTCATGTTGTCGTAATTTGCATAAGTCATTCATTCCTGTGTTCATCTTTTTCTCGTTAAGTTCAGGCTGTGTTAACAAGCATTGTCTTAAAACGGAATGTTACGATGTTGGATATCGTAAGCACTCGCATGCTTGGTCAATTCGGTTTCCTGGCCAAGGTGAGCCCAGTAAAATATTACAAACTTACGGCTGTCATCAAAACTTTCACATTTGCTTTAGTATCCACTAAGATGTCTTGTATTTGCTTCTGTAGGTGTTTTCTATCTTTGAAGATTTAGGAATATCAGTTGATGTTGTAGCTACTAGTGAAGTTAGTATTTCATTGACACTCGATCCATCGAAGCTATGGAGTAGGGAACTGATTCAGCAGGCAAGCTTACCCAATGTTCGTTCTCATATTTTCATTTGAGCCAAAAATTGAGAAAAAATAAATGAAAGAAATGTGATAATAGTTGCCCAGCATCCCATAATATTAGCTGTTAACATTCTTATTCTTCTTATTTTCTTCACCAGGAACTTGATCATGTCGTTGAAGAGTTGGAAAAAATAGCCATCGTCAACCTTCTTCAAAACAGATCGATAATATCCCTAATTGGAAATGTGCAGAGGTCCTCTTTGATTCTAGAGAAGGTATTCCGCGTTCTTAGAACCAATGGCGTTAATGTTCAGATGATCTCCCAGGGTGCATCTAAGGTCTAGAACTTCACAAACCCCTAACTGTGGTTCCAAGTTTCTTCACCATTTTCTCCTTGTCTAACAAGTTAACCCACTCTGTTCTGTAATACTCTTAGGTGAACATCTCGTTGATAGTGAACGACAGCGAATCAGAGCAATGCGTGAGAGCGCTCCACGAGGCCTTTTTCGATGCCAACATCGTGGAGCTAGATTTGGAACATGGCTCTAATAATGGCAATGGTGCCGCATCTAAATGACGGGCTTCTTTCTTGTAACGATTTTCCCCCGGCCATTATGGCCCCCTCATATGTATCCTTGAGAAATGTAATGCTGAGAGAGATGTAGGAGCCAAGTAGATATGGGGCTTCCCCGCCAATTCACCTTTCATGAATTTTGTTTGTATTGAGATTTCGTTATAAATTGTAATATTTCCTCTTGCAACAAGTAATCTGATCTTTTTATGCTCTGCTTCTGCGTAGGCTTTTGCTTGTTGAGAATGTAAATGGTGCATTGGCGCAGCGTTCAGATTAGTCATTTCTCTCGACCTCTGTTGATATTTTTGTCTTAGAAAATAATAACAGTTCGTATCATTTTTTTAAGGGTGTTTATTAAAACAAAAAAAAAAAAATTAAGAGTACGATGGTCGAAGAGTGACAAAAGTGCAATCCCTACGGGGTATATCTCAAATTGGCGCAAGCACTGCAACGAGAGAAAAACAGTCAATACGAAATTGATCACTTTCTAATTTCTCACACGACCTCTCGAGTCTCGACTCGAATCTCCAGTAGCGTGCAGCAGCTGTGCTACTGAATCGACGAGGGTTGTTGATTTGGCTTCGCTTACTGAGCCCGCGCGAAAGAGAGAGATGCAGTACTGGTCGGAACAAGAAAGAAGGAGAGGAGTTCTCTGAGTTGTTCTCCCCATTTCTTATTCTTCTGAACTATCCTGTTCTTTGTAGCATGTTCGCGATGGCCACGACGTTGACGATGATGAGCGGTCATGACGCCGCTGACGGCGGAGGAGGAGGAAGTCAAATATCGCCGACGAGCCTCTTTTCTTCTTCTTCTTCTACTTCTTCTTCTCCGCCGTCGTTGCACCCGGGAAAGGAGCAACAAGCCGCCGGAGTTGGCATCCTCCTTCAGATCATGATGCTGGTCCTCTCCTTCGTACTCGGCCACGTCCTCCGCCGTCACAAATTCTACTATCTTCCGGAGGCCAGTGCTTCTCTTCTCATTGGTATGTAATTATCTGCCCAGAATTGAACCAGTTACTTAACTTGTTGATCTCTTATCCATGATCGTCTTATCTGCGCCCTTTCATTCCCAGGGTTAACTGTTGGCGCGCTTGCTAACATCTCTGACACTGAAACTAGCATCAGGTCATTTTGATCATTCCTTGCACAATTCTTATTCTCTCCGTGAATGTTTCCTCTTATGCATCATTATTTCTTGGAATTCCTTTTTCTCTTGCAGGTCTTGGTTTAATTTCCACGAGGAATTTTTCTTCCTCTTCCTGCTACCCCCAATTATCTTATATCCGAAATGGCTCGACTCTTCTCGTTATTTGTTGTTACTTTTTCAATTGTCTAGCTGTTGCGTTCTTCTTTTCATGTGACAGTAATGAATTCCCTTCTTTAATACTTGGGTTTTCCTTGACTTGTGTTTGTGCTTCACTCAGTCAGGTTTCAGTCTTCAACCAGTAAGTAGTAGCTAATGTCATTTAGTCACTTCTGCATGTGGAAAGGAAATGACCTCTTACACGATGGCCTCTCCTTGTCCTTTCCTCTTCAGAAACCGTTCTTCTCCAACTTCGGGGCCATTGTAACTTTTGCTATCCTGGGAACCTTTATATCTTCAGTTGTTACTGGCGTTCTAGTGTAAGTATATTTGTCCCTACTTTCCCTGCTATTTGTCCGTCAGCTCACTATCAGAGATACTTATGGTTTTGCCCCATTTTTTGTTGTGGATGTTTCCTTGGCTAAGTTACCTTGGTGGTCTAATGTTCCTCATGTACAAGCTCCCATTTGTCGAATGTCTAATGTTTGGCGCTCTGATATCAGCCACAGACCCGGTCACTGTCCTATCCATATTTCAGGTATTTCTTATGTCCTATTTACATGTTCTATTGTTTAGCCAGAACAATTTTATGCGTCACTTGTAACTGCGATAAAGTATCAAACATGCTTGTTTCTAAGAGTTGTCGACATTATACTGGAATAGAATGTGTACTATGTATTGCATCGTTCCTTCCTGCATGTTTTGGCTTTCTGCATCTTGGGAATCAATTGTTCTTGCAGAAGCAAATCATAATGGAATTTTGAATAAATTCATTGCTCTACAATATTTAGCTTCTGTAAGCTGGAACTTGAGCTCTGATATTTTTTGAGACTTAAGCCTGGCAATTTTCTATTCTGTATTTTCTATGACAGCACTTCTTACATGGTTCAGCAATTTCTTTGTCTCTTTCCTTCTTTTGCTATATCCTTATTCTAGGAACTTGGAACGGATATGAATCTGTATGCACTGGTGTTCGGAGAATCGGTTCTTAATGATGCGGTAAGTTTGTGTTACTATACTACCATTGTCTCAGAACACCTAATACATACTGTCTGAATAGCTTGTCAATGATGGTTCCTTTTCTCTGCTGTTTTGGTGTTAGATGGCGATATCCTTGTATAGGTACAGGCCAATCATGCTCTTCACCTCAAAAGAAAGACCGGATCCATGTGCATCGTTAGTTCAAGCTTTGTTTTGGTGTGCAGGACTATGTCCTTGGCAAGAAGTCATGTATCATCTGGACAGAATTTCTTCATGGTGGTTGTCCGGTTTCTCGAGACCTTTGTTGGATCAATGTCTGCAGGTTTGTCCCGAGATACTGTTACTATGGCTTGTTTGATTAAAACCCATATTCTTCTCCCCACATTTTAAGTCTAGCCTATTTAACGATATAAGAAATTTGCTATGTATCTTATTTGGAAAACATTTTCTGTTGGTTTTAGTCTTAATAACTACCACACTTGTCGTCAATCCAGCTCTCTGGGCTAAACAAACTGTGTGCTCTTCAAATCTTTTTTTATGGAAACTTTGTTGGATTTGCAGTTCTGTCCACTCAGTTATCTAATTATTTAAACCTTGTTGGGACCGTTAGTTAATAAAGCCGTTAGTTAATAAAGCCATATGTTGCACATGATAGAATAAAGCGAGGAGAGAAATAATTTGGATTAGCATGGTTGTGGAATAAGGAATTCTGTTTTTGCGGCGATAGGTACGGACTCTTACTGTTGTCAGTTGTCACTGCTAAGGCTCTGAAATACGAAATATGACCAGGACAGGGAGATCAAGCTCTGAAACTCTTTTTCCTCCCTGTCATATGGATGATATTAGCTGCATTCGCAACTGTTATGAAGTTCATTGATAGTTTGCAGTATTTATTTTTATAGAGGCTGCAAGGAAGGTAAATGCCAAAATATTTCTGGGCTATCAGCCTTTTGGTTTAGGTTATCAGCCTTTTGCAAAGAGTTAAATATGTGATGCATGTCCGCTGAGTAGAGGTGTGTTTGAGCAATGGTCTTCATGGATTCATAGCCACTATAGTCTCCTTTCTCGATGGAATGATAACAACTATATTTGGGGTGTTGAATGTTGCTCACCTTACCGTGTTATATGTTATCTATGTTTTCTCATTTACTGACAGACTTTTATATTTTGTATTTCTTGTGCAGGCGTAGGAGTTGGATTTATTTCAGCATTGATATCCTTTTAAATTTGCTCTTTACGCACCTATCCACCCACATATTGATTGCTGCTTTTCACCAGTTCTACCTGTCAGAGTATACTGTGTCCCCTTAATTCTGAAAACCTTTTCAAATATGCTGGTCTGGATATTGACAAGTGAGTGTTGTTTATACCTTCCTTTGTTAAAAAATATTTCTGATATTGGTTATATTATTTGATGGGTCAAAATTGTTTGCTTACTTTCTCTCTGTTTCAAATTTTCAGTCTCCAGAACTTGGAGTGCTGCCTATTTGTTCTTTTTCCGTATTTTTCGTAAGCCATCTCCTGATCTAGAATCTACCATCCTCACATTCATAAGACTTCAATTTTTGTTTTTATTCAACCTAACTTTAACTCTTTTATAGGTACATGCTTGCTGAAGGTCTGGGCCTCTCTGGAATTGTGTCAATATTATTCACAGGAATTGTAAGTAGTATGCGAACTCTAGTTGTTTGCTCCCTTCCTCTGTGGGAGCTTGTGAAGTATTGTTATTGTAAAACAACGACAACTTGCTTTCCAGGAATCTACTCTTGGAATTTGTTATTTGAAAGATCTCTGTTAAAGAGTACTTAAAACAGTTCTTCTGAGATGAACCTACAGTTATTTTCTTTTATTTTGGACTTGCAATCATGGTCATGGAGAAACTTGTTTCTAATTGTTGATTATCATTGGGAACTCTGTTTCTTTCCTTTTTGTTATCGTTGTTCTTTACTTAAAACATTGCATGATGATATGTCTTTTTTATCAGTCATCATATATGCACATTGTTTTTCAGGTCATGAAACATTATGGCTACTCAAATCTGTCAGAAAATTCTCAACGCTTCGTTTCTGCATTTTTCCATCTGATATCATCACTGGCTGAGACATTTATGTAAGTAAACAATTACTATGTTCTCAAACACACTTGAACAACATTTCTTCAGTTTGATATTATACTCAGAAAAATGTCATCTCACAAGTTGTTTTGATTCAATTTTCTCACTTTGCAGATTCATATACATGGGATTTGATATTGCGATGGAACAGCATAGCTGGTCCCATGTTGGGTTTATCTTCTTCTCAATTGTATCCTTCTTTGTTACAAAAAAAAAAAAAACTGTAAATATTGTATCAAGGGGAAACTTTTCTTGTCATTTCTTAACTTATCTTTTTACTATCTTAGATATTCATTGGAGTTGCAAGGTATACAATCTGTTGCTCATTTGCTGACATTCATGTTTTCTGATAAGATATCAGTAGTTTCATTTACATGGTTTCAAAAATCACCCCGCCCCATTATTTGCTGTTTCGTTTATACTGGATATATCACTCAGGATATCAATTAACTTTTGTAGGGCAGCTAATGTCTTTTCTTGTGCATATATGGTCAATTTGGTTCGACCTTCCCATCGTCACATACCTATAAATCACCAGAAAGCACTCTGGTATAGTGGTAAGAAAAGGAGGTTGATTTATTTTAGAAATCATTATTGTCTTTCATCTTTTGTATTAATAAGCTGTGTCTATCTAGGACTTCGAGGGGCTATGGCTTTTGCACTGGCGCTGCAATCTGTTCATGATTTGCCGGAAGGACATGGCCAGACTATATTCACTGCCACAACTGCTATAGTTGTCTTGACGGTACTAACCTTCTCAAACTACATATGTGCATTGAACAGTACTTAGTCACACCTAAACCCAAAATTCTCATAATGGCAGTTGCACCAAATCGTGATCTAAGTAACATTATTTGGCACTTATAAAATTTTATTATCTGATTAAACTGTTAAGCTTAAGCATGTTATTACTCTGCACATCCATTGTACAGTCTTTGACAGCTCCTACTTGTGTGAGATGTCGCAGGTGCTCCTGATTGGAGGTTCAACAGGTACTATGCTAGAAGCTTTGCAAGTTGTTGGCGAGGGGCACGAGAGCCCCTTGGATGTGGACGAAGTAAGCTTTTCCGTTTACCGACTCTAATTACTCTTCGATTTTTTTCAATGCTCATATTTGTTTACCTGAAATAGTGCGCTCTTTCACCTATTTGTTCTGTGTCTCCTTTTCCCATTTCCAAGTCTTCTGTAGCAAATTAGGCAATTAATTAACCAATATACTATGGCTGTAACTCCACCTTGACCGGGTTGGTAAAACACTGGTTTTAACTGACGCTAAATGTGAACATTCAAGTTGTATATATCAACCGTTCATCTGTTAACTGACCACTGAGGTGGAATATTTTTAATCAACATAGTAATTCAGATGTTTAATAACAAATGTAAAGTAGCAATATTTCTAAATCTGGCCATGCATGCGTAGATCATTTGCTCTTGTCCATGCAACATGCCTATAGATAATGATCTGTCGCTTTACTTGAACTGTTCTTCACTACTTTGCATTTGTAGACTTCTGGTGATAATTTTCGATACATTGCTCCTCCCTACGATGATGATTCAACATCAGAGAATAGGTTCAAGCTGAAACTGAAGGAGCTCCGCAGGAGGTAAGATAGAAATTCTTCCCCTTTGCACATCGAAATACTTAGCAAGGTTTTTCCTAAGTTTCTTGTCTTAATTTTTTGTTCATATCTATCATCTAACTGTTTTTGTCTATTTCCAGCACCCCGTCGTTCACATCACTAGATAGGAATTATCTCACCCCATTTTTCACTACACAAAATGGAGATGAAGGTGACATTGATGGTAAGCTTCCGTTCTGATGTCTTGTTTAAGGAATAGCTACTCATTCGAAAAGATGAAAATTTTGGCCATCAATAGGAGTTTAAGACCTCATACTTTCCATGTACTACCTGAGATTGTAATTGGTAAAAGGGGGAAAACAAGTTCTCTTTGTTAAGGTCGTAGCTTCCAAACCATGGAAGATGGTTTTTAGTCACGAGCCTAAGATTTTGGTGTTGTTTTCTCTTAATTATTTGGTGTTGTTTGCTTTGATCGTTTCTGTGAGGATACTCTAGCAGTCCATCTTAAGATTTTAACTTTATGGCTGGAATTCTTCACTTGCACTTCGAGGTATCTCCAGGAATGGGCCAGTGATGGGGTTGAGGAGGTCTGTTTGAATCTTTTATTTTGTCTGAATATCCTGATCAGTGACATTCTTAGAAACAAAAGTTTTGATAACTATGTAAACTTTGGCTGGGATCCGGCTTTCATGTTGGCTGGTTGATGGTTGACATGGCTCTTTCTTTGTTGTATCGAGTTTCTGCAGTCATAACGTCATGTTTAATTGTTAAAATGGGTCTTGTTTTCCATGGAGCAGATGAGCCCATGTCGAGTTCTAGAAGAGGAAGTTTCTATGGGGATAACTCAAGGAATGCAGCAGTGTCAACTAGGCATGATATGTAGATTGTAGATTACTCAAGGAATGCAGCAGTGGTGGCACCGCGAGGTAGAGATTTCATTTCATGGGTCTTTCTTGTACATCTGCCAAGGCTAGGAAGGTACTAACATTGTAAAACTTGCTTAGATTAGAGATAATAATCCGCATAGGGGTGCTATTTGAACTGCACCTTTGACATGGATGTATAGAGTGAATGGAATGTGCTTATACTTTACATTTAGAACCTTTTTCCTGATGGTGGATTCAGTTGATATATTTAGGAGAATGAAAATCGCCTTTGGTTTTGGTATGCCAACTAAATCTACACTTGGGTTTCACCGTCGATCAATGTGGTTTCAATTCAAAATACGCATGGATGTTCCCACTCCTTGGAGGGTAATTGTTGCTCTGAATTATCGATCTTATACTATTTATTAACATGCTCATATTAATACAACTCATTCTTGTATAGTCGAAGTTCAGATCAAGGAGAATGACAACTTGTTTCCCATTTGTTTCCTACTTATCATCTGCAAAGTGAATGTCATTAGAAGAAAGGATTTAATACCAATCAAAACCTGGAAAATAGCGGTCCAATCTAATTTTCTTCTTCGTTTTGGTTAATTTAATTAAAAAATTTATTTATATTTAAATATGAGGTTTGTCATCATATTTGTAATATTTATTTTATTAAAATATGAGTGTTAGATATAATTTGTTGAATTCAAATATAAATATTTTTATATTGATGTAAAGTGTTATATTTAAATATAAAAATTTTCATTTTGTTTATAATATTGTATTTTTTTCAAATATGAATATAAAGTGAATAATTTTTCACTTTCTCACATATTTTGTCAAACCCTATATAAACTTAGTTGTATACCATTCCACTTGCTAAACCAATTCTTCTAACTCAAAAGTCTAAGGAATGCGGGCGATCCGAACCCGAACCAGGCCCATGCACCGTCTTCTCACGAGTCACGACCTATATAACCTCCTTACAAAAAAAGCCCAAAAATCTTCGTTGTCTAGGGTTCCATTTTTCCACCGAAGGAGCAAGTTAACGATGGCCTGTACCATCGATTTCCGCTACCTTGACGAAGGCTTCGGCGGCAAGACCTACAAGCGCAAGCGCGAGGCCGAGGCAGCCGCCGCCGCTAGCTACAGCAACGATGACTCCATGGAGATCGACTCTTCCTTGCCCCCGCCGGCAAAGCGGTCGGCGGTCCCCTCCGCAGACAATCCCGACAAGCCGACCTTCGGGACGCCAACCTACGACGGAGTGATTGCGGGGAGGGTATCGGGAAGGAACTGGAAGCAGGCCAGAAAGCACCGGTCGTCGGCCAAGGTGGTGAGCAGGCGAGTGGCGCCATTCGAGGAGAGGCAAAAGGAGAAGCAGATCAAGAAGGCATACAGAGAAAGGGTGAATGAGCTGAAGGAGGTGATCAGGAGCAACAAAGTGGAGAAGAGGAAGGCCAGGGAAGAGAGGGAAAAGAGGAAGAAGGAGAATGTGCTCAAGTCTGGAACCAAGTTGCAGAGGATCAGTAATCCCAAGACTCTGCAGAAGATCGCCAAGTCGAAAGATCGGAAATCGCTCAAAGTCGTTCCTGATGCTGTTTTCAATAAGAACATCAAGGGCAAGAAGTAGTAATAGTGGTAGTAGCAATCTCTGTTTCTTAGCGTGATTTCTTTTTTCAAAGTCCTTTCCTTTACCTCTGCTATGAATATTGTTGTTGGAATGAATCAATCAATCATCTCGAGTTTTGAGCTAGTATTGCCTTTCATGGACTTCCTTTTGCTGCATTTCCTCGAATCGATAAGTTACAGATGAAAGAATCAGCTAAAGCAGTCTTTTGTTCCAAATTCATTTACTTCCTGTGCTATACAGTCTATTGTTGAATCAATGGATGATGGCATAGTTCTTCAGCAGTTTACCAGTAATCACCACAGGAGCAGAACCCGTCTCTGAAACGATGGAACCTGCTCGAATCCCTAACTGTGATTTCCCTGCCAACGATCTTGGAGATCACCTTGATGGCAGCATGGCAATCAGCACAAGCTCTAAGGTTCTTCATCACCACGATTGGCCATCCTTCTGGCGTGTGGATCAGGGAGAAAGCTATTGCCAGGCGCTCACTGTGGTACTTAAGGGACTCGACTTTGATCTCTTCTTCCACATCATGCAATGCACAGCTCGTGTCAGGTAGATAACCTTCTCTCTCCATTTCCTCTGCTAATTGGTCTATTTTTCGGATTATCTCTGTGATATGGGGATGGCTCTTGTCGTTTGATGAGAACACATGTACCTTGTGTTTTATCTCAACCCAACTATAAGCTGGAACCTTGTGGACTCCTCGTTCCCTCATTGCCTTCTTGACATTTGCAACTTCTTCCCATCGTCCTTCTGCTGCTAATATGTTCGACATGGCCACATATGGTGCTCCGTCTTTTAGGGTTTCAATACCAAATAGCTCCGTTGCTGTTCTGGTCGCCAACTTGTGGTTCTTGTGAATCCTACATGAGTTTAGTACCGATGACAGTAAAACCTGGTCTGGCTCGAATGGCATTTCGTTGATCAATTCCTCTGCTTCTCCAAACCTCCCGCGCCTGCACAATAGATCGATCATTGAAGCATAGTGCTCTCTCTTGGGAATTAACTTATATACATTCATCATGGATCTGAAGTACCGAAATCCGTCTTCTACCAGGCCAGAGTGGCTGCAGGCAGATAGAACACTCAAGAAGCTAACCGAATCAGGTTTGCAACCCAAGGCAACCATGTTCTCGAAAGATTTGAGAGTTGCCACGCCATTCCCATCATGTGCATAACCTGAGATTATAGCATTCCACGAGACCACGTTCTTCACCGGCATCTCTTCAAAGCATCCCACTGCATCTCTGATCGATCCACATTTTGCATACATGTCTACTAGGGCACTTCCACAGTAAACATTTGATAGAAAACCCGTCCTGACAGTGGAGCAGTGTAGTTGTTTCCCAACTGAGATTGAAGCCAAGCTTGCAGAGGCCTTCAGGACACTAGCAAAAGTCGCTTGGTCAGGGCTCATGCCATCTTTAAGCATCTCATTGAAGAGCTTAAGGCTCTCCTCTAGGAGTCCTTTCTGGACGTTTGCTGAGATCATGGCAGTCCATGGAACTGTGGTTTTATCGGAGAGCTGAGCAAATGTTATTCGAGCTTTCTCAAATTCGCCACACTTGGCGTACATGTCGACCAATGAGTTAGCTGCTTGGGCATCCGAGATGGCTCCTGTAACGATAGACTGAGAGTGGAGCTGGTGGCCCATTTGGAGGTCGAGTTTGTTGGAAGCTATGCTGAACATGGTCGAGAAAGGGAATTTCTTACGATCAAATCTTGTATATTGGAGCTCCCTGAAGAGGTTAATAGATTCTCTGAATTGCCCAACCCAGGCGAAAGCTGTGATTAACACATTGTACGAGACTCCATCTGATTTTGGCATGTCGTAGAAGAGCTTTGAAGCCTCGGATACACAGTCGTGTTTGGAATAAAGATCTAGCAGTGCATTCCCCACGAACACGTCAAGAACGAAACTGGTCTTAATCGTCATGCCATGAACTTGCTGACAGAATGCTATGTCATCTAAGCCAACCCCTGCGGCGATAACTGCCGCGAAAGTGAAATCCGAGGTGGTGATGTCTGAATTCATCATTTCTGCGAGAAGCTTTACTACCTCTTGATTCCGCCCATGTTTCACATACCCTATCATCAACGCATTGAAGCTGACGGTATCCCTTTGAGGCATTTCCTCGAACAGCTGGCGAGCAGAATTAACACGGCTTGTCTTGCAGTAAGAGTCGACCAAGGAGTTACAGACTATAGCGGTGGAATCGTGTCCAAGTTTTACAACATAGGCATGAAGCTGATCCGGTTCGCTGCTCCTCACTGTTCCTCCACCATCATATCCTGATAACAAAGTCGCAAAGGTGACGTGATCAGGTTCTGTCCCGAACCTGCACATCTCCAAGAAGAGCTGGAAGGCCTCTGCAAACCGACCACCCTGTGAGTAGCCGCCAATCAAGATGGTCCACGTCACGGCAGTGCGTTCTGCTGTATCTTCAAAAAGTTTCCTAGCTGCTTGAACGTTGCCCGATTTCACGTACCCAGAAATCATCAGGTTCGCAGTGACAGTATTGGTGCGAGGCATTTGATCGAACAGTTGTCGGGCTCGAGCAAGGTGGCCTCTGTTCAGCAGCTCCTTGACCTGGAAATTGAAGCGGGAGATGTTCGGGTCGAAACCCGTTTTCACTAGTCGAGCATCGGGTCGTGGGTGGGGTCTCAAAACCAAGGAGGCCCCTAAAGATACAAGCTTTCTGAGCGAAATCGCCCTGCAGGGTGGCAATGGGCTCGTCATAATGCAGACCAACCAGGAGAATCTCTTGGCTTGCATATATATGCGTTTTGATTTCATTTCATGCCCAAGGCGTCAACTGGTATGTTTATTTAGGACTAAAAGGCTTATTCCATATATTACATTAGTTAAGCATAAATGTCCATACAATACAAAGCCTAAAGAGTTGACATTAATACACTTCTCTTTGATACTCGCTGCTGCAGAATTCTCCACCAAGATCATCACAAGCCTCTGCAGTGAACACCCTGGAACAAAACCAAAACATAAAACAGCAACCATTTGAGCTTCCAAGGGCATAACCCAACTACTTGCAGTTACAGCTAGTCAAAATGTCATGTAAAATTGATCTGCAACTTACGTTTTGGCATCATTGTATTCCAGGTACTCTCTCTGTACAAGGTCTGAAGCAACTCTGGCTCGTTGATCATTCCTGCCTTCATAATCATCATTTCCTCTCTGCAGCTTCACTTCTGGGTACATTTCCGCCAAGCACACATCTCCACCCAGGATCTCGCAGGCCTCAACTGGGAATACCCTGAAACCAATTTCAAATCTCCTTTGAGTTGATCGATTCATGGTAAGCAATGACCGGCATACGTGAACACTCATCTCCTAACTACTTCACCTGATAACTGAAAGACAGTTGATGAACTGATTCTTAAAGCAGTAAATATAAGAGAGGCTTTTGGTGTTTAGATGCTAGCAACTTCCACTGTAGAAAGTGCTACGAGGGCTTACGAGACGAGGGAGTTGTAGTTCACAGAAGATGCTCGCTCTAGGAAGGTAGTGGTACTGCTGCGGGAAGAGGCCGATGGCCATTGTGGGGATACTGCAGCTTGCCGAGACAAGTTACAGCTCGTTCAGGTCTCCTAAAAGAGTACTGCATTGGATAAACTCTGGCTTGTACATATATAGTTTTTAGTTATTTCTCATACATTTTATACATATATAGTTTCATATTTTTGTATTGAATTGCATTACAATAGCCTTTTGCCTTTTACATAAAATTTTAGCTTATATAGCTCCCACCCTTTTCCGATGGCTATATTTTAAAGGAATTTACCCTTCTTGTGCAAATATATATAATATATATATTATATTTCACTGACGACATTTATAGATTTGAGTATGCCGTCAAGAAATTCCTCCTGCTGTCAAAGTGTTAAGGAAGATGGCCACACTTGCGATCGCAGATCTTGTAAAGTTGTGGTATGGTTACACTCGGGTAGAAAGTTAGATAAGGCAAGGCTTTCATACAATGGCTATAACAATCGTCTCGCTGGTCTGCTGCAGCAAACAGGTATTGGCCAGCATCATTAGAAACGACTACTATTGCAACAATCATCAGTAACACAATGACTGTAATATTAGTCTTTTCCTGCATATCTTCTGCTAGCTAGATCCCGTATTATTGTATATATGTTTTGGTGACTATCTTTATTGTCTTTAATTCTTTGATGGGCAGAGACTAATTATTTGGTGAGGAGCTATTATATATCATTATATTGCTTCTGCATCCGCTCCCATTTTATACATCCATCTAGCTACAGGATTAGGGTGTAAGTTATTAGTACGATGCTGCATTTACTCTTCCTAGCTTGTAACTTCTATTTAAAAAGAACGACTATATGCTTCTTAATTAGCACCTTTACATACATGGAAAGAAACATCTGGGTTAATTAATGTGAGTTTTTATTAGCTAGGGAAAATCGATGATTATCGTATTATCTACAAAAAATTATAAGCGTTTTCTCGAAAAGTAGTTCAGTGATTCAAATTTTACATCCATTTAGACTTCCACGTCATCACATTATCTTTCCTTCCTGTCCCGATCAAAATTCCTTCTCTTCTACACGAGACTTTTATTGGGCTCAAAATTATAAGAAAATGTTAAAAGGCTTTCTCATCCATACTACGGGCCAACTCATATTAGAGCCCATCCACTTCTATTACAATCAGAACAAATCAAACAGAAAACCCTACCAATCGACACGGTCTTTCAGACTTTCACCACCAAAAGACAAACCTTATCTCAAGAACATCTGCATCTCCATTCAAATAAATCAAATGCAAACCACCACTTCTTTTCGGCAATTTCAAACTCCAAATAACTGCAAATAACCCCTACTCTCCTAACAATGGTGCAATTTTTAAAAACCTTTGTTTCTCCCCAGACACCGCTTTGTGTGCAGCGTGCAAAACTTAATCCGATCACGGCTACCATCTACTATAGGTCCATAATGCAAAATTCGCTGCCATTTTGCAGCAGAATCACGAAACAACACCCACACGGCCACACCAATCGACTACCCATGAAAGAGTTTATGCAAAACCCCTTCTCCATGTCAACTTTTCTAGCCTCTCAATGATTTTCGGTAATGCTTCTTTTTTTTAAATATTTTTTCCCTCGCCCAAATCTCCACTTGCGGTACAATTTTTCTCGGTTTTTTTTCTTCTTCTACACAAGTTTTATCTGTTTCCTAACTTTTCTGATTCTTCACATTATATGGTGCTTTGTTCAGAAAATTATGGGTCATTTTAAGAATGGATTTTAAGTGTTTTTGTCAATGTTATGTGGTTGGTATTCTGCCATGAGTTTAAAATTATACTTTAGTGATGTCGACAAGACTAACTTTTAATTAGTGTTAATTAAAAAGGAATATATGTAGTCTACAATACATCCCAAGTTTCATAACCATGTAAAATTTTGCAATGTTATAAGAGTTTGTAAATTTTAGTCACGAAAATAAATTGGCAAAGACTCATAATTGCGATGTTGTAGGAATTTGTAAATTTTAGTCATGAAAATAAACTCTCCTAGAATTATAAAGACATCAAGCTACACGGCATGAGTTAAGATTTGATAATTGAATCATTAAAATTTCAATATTTACTATATTGACTTATGAATTGAGAATTCAACCAAGAGTTTTAATAATGATTAAAAGTTTGAATGTTTTATTTCAAAAACCTGTTTTGGTTAGATAAAGATTTAAAATTATTGATTGAGCAATGAGAACTTGATTGAGAAATTAGTTTAACTGGCTCAGTTAGGTCCTGTTGTAGATTTTGCAGCAGCAATTTCTCGCTTGAGCTTTTAGAGAATTACTTAAAAAAAAACAGTTGAGTGTTTGGTTGAAAATTTATTAAAAGTGCTTTTTAATATGAGAGATTGTGTAAAATGACTATAAATGACTTATAATATAAACTATGAATAATAATTCTAACAATAAAATGTAGTAAAAATGGATCTTATTAGACTTCTTTTATATTAAATAATATGATTTTATACTTTATTTTATTTTTAAAATTATATAAATGAAATAAAATCATATTTTCTGAAATAAAATTAAAATATGGTAAGAATAATCTTATATTTTTAAAACAGCTTTTCGCAGAAGCTCCTAATCGGAGCTTCTGCTTTTATGTTATACAAAAACGCTTTTTGACTTTTCAAAAGCCGAACTATTAGATATGTTTGGCCCTGCTTCAGCTTTTGCAGACGAAAAACACTTCTAAAATTCAGGTCAAACATAGGCACTGAGTCAATGTATACATTGGAGTCATAACGACAACTTTTCTCTAGAAAAATCAATCATAACAACGTTAAGTTTTTTTAATAAAATTGAAATAAATTAAAGAGATATATTATGGTCAGCATAAATGATCCCGGCCAATAGGCCGGGGACAAAGCTAGTTAATTAATGAAGTAGATTTATTTATGTGGTAAGACAAATAAATACGTAGGCTTGGTGGCGCTTGCCATATTGAGCTTTAGGCACCTTGGTCCTCAATCAAGGAACAGAGTTTTAGAAATAGCTATTGTTATGGTAGTAATTCTAATTTCTAAATCATTAACATATATACGTTAAAATTCAATTTCTAGTGTTGGAATATGAAGACGATATTTTACAATCATTCTTTTGTAATTGGTCTTAGTCTAACATACGGGATACTAAGCGCAGTGAAAAATCATAGTAGATATGTGGAGTACAAGAGGCATGAAAAAAAGAAAAATATAATTTGACTAATAATTATTTTCGCTCTTTTCTTGGAACTCTTTAGTTATTGTTTTGAAGTTTTGATTGATAGAAGATGGAACATATAACGGGGAATGGTTAACGATCACAGCTCGCTGCTTTGGTCCTCCAGCTCACTTGCTATATCGGGCCGCAAGACTTACTTCTAGAAGCCGGATTGTTGAGTGGAGAATTGAGTTCCGAAGGCAGTGGGCTTTTTTATTTATGAATAGTGGGCTTTTATAAGATGGGAAAAAACATCCAACATTTTGATATTTTCTACACTCAATTTATTATGAATCAAATAAAGTTTGGATCTAAATTGAACCCGTAAATTTCGAAGTCCAAAAGAAAAAAGGTATTCAATTAGAATGCAATTTTTTTAATTTTTTTTTCTTCTGAAACAAATTAACATATAGAAATCTGTAAACACCTTTGAACTGAACGTAACTAATGAAGGCCCAAGGTAACATAGCCTAGTGGTGAAACCACTGGACCAATTGAGCTCTGGATGTGGGAGGTCCTGAGTTCGATTCCCAGTGGCGCCACTTGAGCATTCCCGGCGGCACCCTTGGTATCAGAGGCGAAGCCTCCCCGATGTTGGTAGCAGAAAGCCCCGGTTAGTATGCAGGTACCCCCAGTGGTTTAGGAGGTTCCCTGGGTTATCAAAAAAAAAAAGTAACTAATGAAGTATTTGACATTATTTTATTGTATACAATCATTTAAATCCAATCAAACCTATTTGTGTCTAACCCAAATATGATCCGACTTAAAACCAACAAAAAACATTAAAAATGCATATGAATCAGGGTACATATACGTGTATTAAACGGAGCATTTACTAACTATGCTTATAATTAGGGCTGGAAATTTGGTACCAGTATTTGGGATATACCGATAACAATATTTGGCACGAGGTTTGTGTTCTCGTCGTTGAAAAGTGAAAGCGTTGAAGTTGGAATCATGAATAACAATTAACAAGTCGCCACACTAACTAGCACGTTAAATGAATGACAAGGCCAAGGTCTCCATTGAAACAATGAAACCTTTAAAAAACTGTTTCAATTGGAACCTGCTCAGTACTAAGAGCAAATTTCTTTTGAGTACCTGAGTCAAACCATTTACTAATTGGTTTGAGTCACTCCAGATGGAAACCAAACTTTAACGAATTCGTTATAACTGAATCAAACTGGTTCACCCGTTCTTGACTTCTAGTAATATCTAACTGTTTCCATGAAATTTACCCAGGTTATTCATCAATTTGCCTATTACTCTTAGTGCATGAACAATGTCATAATAAAGTTGGTTGAGATACAATGACTCACTTAAAAAGTTTTTCAAGTATATGGTGTTAGATTGAATCTATTGATAAGCCCCTTTTATTGATTGCTAATTTTTCTTATTGGTTCGAAATTGGTATAAACCCAAACATTTTTTTTATTTCTATTAAAAGAACCAAAATCACTAAGAAACTGTTTAAACTGAAACCCAACCAGTACTTGAGAACGAATAAATCAATTTGTTAGTAACCATTAAACAAGATTTTTCGGTTACTCCAAACCGAAACATGATCTTAACCATTTTTCTTAACCGCTCAATTATGACTATATCTATATGTGCAAATGACCTAAATCGTTTCAAACTTTGTGGTTAATGTTTCAGCTATAAGTACCGAACCAAACCATTTTACCATTGCTGCTAGTCCTTTGTGGCCAAATTAAGCATGAGACTTGGGACAAAGGGGATGGTACCTTTCCTACCCTAAACGAAGGAACTTCATTGGCACTGATAGCTAGCTAGAGATTATGAAGACAGACAAATTAAATGATATTGTACTACGTACTGTCATACTCTAAACTCTATCTATCATCATTTCCTTGGGAAGGGAAAGATAAAAAGAAACTTGTACAGTTGTCTTTCCACACACCATTACGCACCATGACACAAGTTATTGCATCTTAATTTGTTGGAAACGGTAACTTAATTAATTATAACACTTGTAAAAATGTTTTACTGCCTAGAGTTTGAACATGGTGATCGAGCATGTAAATTGCTAATATTGTTTACTACCTAGAGTTTGATGTCAGCTTGAACAATATTTAGAATTAAGAAAATGTACTTACCTAGCTAGTTCTTTCACTGGTGAAGCTAATGTAACATAGATAGATCACGTATACAAGTTGTATATATTGAGTTGATTGATCTTCTCATGTATATATACTAGTCATATTTTAGTTGCTAACTTCATAGCTAGTAACTTGATTTGATGGGTATGGTCCGGAGAGCATCTCAACTGGTTAGTCTCTCGACGAAAGATGCAAATCATGTAGTCCGTACCATATATCCGAATAAACCCCAGTTAATTAAGTCACGTCAAAGTTGAACATCAATCGAGTTGATAAGTTGTGACATCAACAATATTAAGTTAACTACATATATAATTACTTGGTGTTCTCGAACATGCGTGGTGATTATAAAATCATGCATATCATCATCATCTAAAAAAATAAAGAATACATCCCAACTATATATGTACGTACTTTGGTCATAACCTTGATTGAATATAGGATTCATTTACATACTCGACAACAAAATTAATAAGAAATTGTGTTACTAATAAGCATCTTTTTATCAATTGAATGATTTAGATAACACGAGATCGATCGATCATATACCAATGTGTACTACTAACACTTAATTAGTTCCACATTGAATTTGTTGGTGCAAGAATAGTATTGCCATCGTGATACATCATTATATTTTATAACTTAGGTCTTTATTTTGACAGTATTCCACTGACAATAATATTGTACGTCGTCATCAATATTGCATGCATATGCATGATATGTATATATGTTGTCATCGGTAGATATTATACGTACATAGGATCGATCGAGTTCCCCAATTATATATTTAGCCATGAAGCTTATACCTAGCTATGTGGCTAGCTAGTGACTTAACACTCAACAGAGTCATAACAGCAAAGCTAGCTAGCTAGTTGAGATATTAGTTTGACTGATCGATCACTTGAAATGTTGTCAAATGCATACATATAGGTTGAACCACCACTTTATCATTACTTCTCTGGCATGGCATGGCATGGTATGAATGCATGAGAAGTGAAACCATTCACGTATTCACCAATCTGGGTATATAGTTTGAACTGCAACTTTGGATCAGAGTGGAATAAAAAGCAGGCTAGCTAGCTTCTGTTTGTTATTAGCTTCCCTAGGCAGAGTTGTTTAACTGATTGATATCTTGCACTTTGATTGTTTGTTTCCATGACCTAGGTTGTGTTGCGTTGTAGTCATGGTGTATACCTATTTGGTGTAAACATCATTAACTCCATTGTGTACAGTATGGGGAAGCATTGCAAATTAAAGCCCAGTTATGGGCAAAGGGAAAAGGAACGAACAAGCTAAGGATATCCATCCATCGTTCCCCAGGCTGCTGCATGCTGATGGGAAAAGAAAAGAAAAGAAAAGAAAAGAACGTCTCTCTCATTCAATTCATCTTCCTCTGACTCTCACTTCTATTATGAAATGCAAGATAAATATATAGGTAGCCCAGACTCCGATCCATTCTACTTACCCTACCTAGCTAGCTAGCTTAGCTTCTTCTCTCCAACCCAAAACGTAACCTGCAGCTAGCACGTACGGTACGGTACCACTCGATCTCCTTCCACAGCTACCAAACCATGGGTTCTCGAATGTCAAGCTTCCTCCAAGACCAGTTCCAGCTTCCCACACTTCTTCCCACTCCCACTTTCACCTGCAGCTTCCCAGCCCGCCACCTCCCTTCCTTGAAGCTTTCAAAAACCACCAAAGCTGTAGCCCTCATTATCACCAACGAAACCCTAGAGAAGATGTGCTCCATTGGCGCCGTCTCCCTCCTCCAACCATTCCTTACCGAAGCCTTCAATTTCACGCCGGACCAAGCTCGAACCACCATGTTTCTCTATGGGGGCATCACCAACCTGGTGCCAGTGCTGGGAGCCGTCGTGTCCGACTCTTACCTCGGACGCTTCACAACCCTTTCCATCTCCACACCCTGCTCCCTCCTCGTAAGTCAGTCAAGTGCCACCTCCCATCCCATCCCATCCCATCCACACTACTTACCTAGTTTCCTAATAATTAATTATCATTTTTCTTTTCTAGGCGGCGGTACTTCTAATGTTGACCGCATTCCCTGGGATGCACCCACGACAAGAACGCAAGGCGGAAGCATGGCAGATGGCTCTTCTCTACGGCAGCTTCTTCTTCTTCACGCTGGCGGCTGCAGGGATCCGTTCGTGCAACCTGCCGTTCGGGATCGATCAATACGATCTCACGACGGAGGCAGGGCAGCGAGGGAAGGAGAGGTTCGTTAGTTGGAATTACGCCTCCTTCACCCTCTCCATCACTGCGTCGGTCATAGTCATACCCATCGTCCAGGAGATCACAAAAAGCTGGGTGGTGGGGTTCCTCATCCCGACTTGCTTTATGATGCTCTCCTGCCTCCTCTTCTTCGCCGGATTGCCGCTCTACCTCAAGTCCAAGCCGGAGGGGAGCCCCCAGGTCTCGGTGCTGCGGGTCTTCATCGCCAGCTTTAGGAACCGGAACCTGCCGCTTCCTTCTGACCCCAATCACCTCTTCACCTGCCCTTCTCATGGCCAGCCTGCTGCCACCGTTTGCACGACCAACCACCTCAGGTAATGCTCGCTCGCTCTTCGATCCCTTTTTGTGCATGAACAACTAATAAATATTAATTAATAAATTAAGCATGAAAATGAAAAGGAGTAGAAAAGGCCCAATGGATATTGTGTTTCTATTAGTAAACTAAATTGGGTCCTAAACTGATATATGTTACTGATGTTGGGCTTCAGCCCATACGTGCACCAAAAAGTCCCAGGCAGTTTTACTATAAAAAAAGAAGAATGGGCTGAACCTTACTTTTCCGATGTGACTACAGGATGTTGGAGAAGGCGGCCATCCTCCCGGCGGCAATCAGCAGCAACGCCGGGGAGGAAGAAGAAGAAGGACCAGAAATCACCACCGCCAGGCCTTCAGCCGTCGACTACCACCGGCAGTACCCATGGAGGCTCTGCTCCATCGAACAAGTGGAGGATGCCAAATCGGTGGTCAAGGTCATGCTGATGTGGGCTCCGGCCATCATCTACCAGATGGGGGCGTCGGAGCTCCAAGGTCACGGATATTCCCAAGCAGCTGCGATGGACAGGAAGATGGGTCCAAACTTGAAATTCCCGGCGGCTTCAATTGGGATCTTCTCGGCGGTGGCCCTCACCACGTGGGTCACCGTCTACGACAACGTCATCGTCCCACTCGCCAGAAAGAGGAGAAACAGCAGCAGCAGCGGTGATCACAACAGGCTGCTTGAGCTGTCCATCCTGCAAAGAATGGGGATCGGCATGTGCATCTCGACCCTTGCGGTGGTTGTGGCGGGGATTGTAGAAGGCCAACGGCGGCGACACGTAGAACCCACGTCTGTATTTTGGCTAGTGCCGCAATTGGTGCTTCTGGGAGTCGCCGAGGGGTTTAACGGTGTGGCCCAGATAGAATTCTATCATGCCGAGCTCCCGGCAACCATGGCCAGCCTGACCGGGGGGTTTTTCGCACTCGGTTATTCTTTCGCCTCCTTTGCCGCCGCGTTGCTCGAGAGCATTGTTCGTGCCACCACTAGATCGCCGGATAACAAGAAGATACATTGGCTTTCGGATAATGGAGGAAAACTTGACCACCACTATTTTGTGGTGGCGGGCCTGGCGACTCTGAATTTAGCATGGTTTCTCTTTATGGCCAAGCGATACAAACTTCGTCCCGGCGCCAATTGATGAAGATCGACGATGATATGCTTGTATTTGATTATTACTTAGTATCATATTTGTGTTTTGAGTTTTTTTTTTTTACTATCTATATTTGTGTTTGAGCTTTAGTTATTAAGTTTGAATGTAATGCAAATTGAGGTTAATTAAGGATATATATATTTTACTTGGATAAATTAAATGTGTTGTGTTAAAAAATCTTTTCAATCATAGTCAGAACTAGCTTTTATATATCTATTTAGTATTTAGTACGTGGACGATTAATTTATTTTTAAAACTTTTGCTGTTATATTCTATCGATATAATTTCATTTATCGATTACGTAAAAGGTTGAGTTCATAACTATGGGGTTCTAGATTCTTCGATTATAGCTACTTTTATTTTCCCAAGGCTCCTCTCTACCACTGGCTGTAACAACCTATGGTTAATTATAAAGTGTTGTTGTTTAATTGATTCAACTACGTTAGAGGTAAACACAAAATACAAGTCGTTTTCATGGTGACCTTATAACTTGTTATTAAGACAGAGGAAGAAGCCCTGAGTCAAGACTAACAAAAAAGCAGAAGCATCAATCATTTGACTCGATTGCATACCTCATATAATCATGCAAAGTTGCAAACACATCTAAAAAAAGACAAGGTTGTAGATTGCAAATGAGAGCTTTCAGAAAATGGGTATCATCCATCCATGCTACATACGTGCTATAATCATATGTTTGCGGTGCTTTCAATTGATTATGGTAGTTAAATATTTTCTAGTTTAATTTTTCGGATGGCTTGATCGGTGACGTAGGAGATCTATGGTTTTTTGGCGTCGGCGGCAGGGAGAAGATGAGGAGCTCCTGTTCGAGTTCATGATGATGGAAGGGTCGGAGTCAATGTGACAGACTCAGGAATTTTATCAGGGGTGTCCTCTTCCAAGAACTTGTTATATTTCCAGGAAGGACAAGGTGCAATGTTATGAACATACTCATCATCCATACTAAAATATGAATAGATTCATTATGGCAAAACAAGACACCATCCTCAAGTAAAGATTCCCAACCCTTGGTCTCTCATCTCTTGTAATCCATTCTTTCCCAAATGAAAAAGTTTTGTAACATTTACAATGTCTTTATCTTTCCCTTGCAATGTTAGGGACAACTCATTCCTAATTGATAACATGTTAATCATCAACTTCAAAATGAAGACATCCCTGAAATTTTAAAGCGTAATCAACATCCCCATGCATCACTAGCTGCTTTTGATTCTATAGGTGGATCTTTTTTTTATTCTCCCCAACACATCAATAATAGTAGAGAACAATGATTCAAAATTGAGAAATGCCTCATAATAAGAACCCTATTGAATATCACATATTCTTTTGAGACTCATTTCTTGATTCAATTCCTGTCCAGCTTCTTTTTCATTAGCAGCTATAGCCTTTGCAAGCTTCATGGTTTGGCTATATTGTACCATGTGAGCTCGTTGCTAGATCCCCCAACCAAATTAGTCACATTATTGACTGTTGTAAAAAAGTTGTCAAATTCTTTGTGATTCCCTACTACCGCAACAGGTGCAAACTGAAGCTGATTAGGAAAACAGTGAATGTATATGCATAAGAATTTTCAGCCAAAATCAAAGACTTCAAAGTTCAAGCCATTGATTTCCCCGTTCATGTTACTAGCTCTATCTAGCTCTATCATACCATTGTGCCCTTAATTATCATTGACATACTAAATCCATGTTTCAAAAGCATTGCTTCAGTTTCCATTCTTCAATGTCAAAACTTTGATATTTGGGACATAGAAGTACAAAAAAAATCTCCATAACATTACCCTCATGATTGACATAGCACAAAACAATAGTCGTATGTGTTCTTTCATTAATATATAATGAGTCTCATCAACCAATATGCAGAAAAATCACTTCCAATGTCTGTAGTGATGATTTTCTCATTCTTTTCACAAGCCATGACATATGAACAATATCTCTTTTGAATCTTTAGAGAATATATTTGAAATTAGGATTTTCCTTGTTGTCCTATATGATTATAAATTTGTATTCGTTAAAAAGTCCATGGTTGGTGTTTAAGTATGCTGTTGGATTATGGTGTGTGGAGCCCATGTACGTGGGATTATTTTGAGATCAAAATCCGTGGGTCTATGGATTATAAAATCCTACCTATTTAGATGGGATGTTGTGGGAGGCTAAAACTCATGATGGTAAATGACGAGTCTATCCTAATCTTTTTCAATATTTTCTTTATTGAACATCGAGGACATAAATCATTAAGGATACAAATGTAAATTCAGCCTATAATTAATAAATCCCAAGGGAAGAAATCCATTATGAAATCCAACAAGCAAATCATCACTTTTTAAAATCCAACACAAATCCAAAGGGAAATGATCAATTTCGTATGGAAATGCAAGTGATTCCTTTTTGGTGGGAGTTTGTTTAGATAGAGTGCAGAAGTTATTTGCTGTTTTGTGGACGTTTTGTCCTCGTATTTTGGACCGCCTTTACCGATTTGGTTAAAGGGAGCATCAATGAAAGCCAAATTACCAATTTATCGATAAAATCCAGAGTTTTACTTAAATCCTTAATTTTTTAAAATTCTAAAGACAAACGACCTCTAAGTCAACAATAAGCAGTTTGGATTTATTTTAGAAGGTGGGCCATGTAGAGGCCGAAGCTCCAGAACCAGAAGGAAATGAGGCACGAACTTGTGTGTTTTCATCGGAAGTGGAATGAAGAATAAATCGTGTGTTTATTATGGATGTGCAGGAATAAATAATGATTACATGAGAGATTACATGATGGTGGATAGAAAAAGAGTGGAGAGTTTGTACTTTGTAGCTAAGTGGTACAAAGCAATGCAACAAAATGCAGTTGAGAAAAACAAATAGAAAATATTTTTTTTATTATTATATTGTACTAGTGTGGGCCCCGGCCAGTTGGCCAGAGGAAGGTGAGGTATGAAGAGATGGCAATGGGTCGGGTTGGGTCGGGTTTTTTCAAACCCAAACCCATGAGTTTATCCGTGAAAAAAACCCGGGGTAAAACCCACTGGGTTTGAAAAACTCAAACCCAACCCGCTGGGTATCCGCGGGTTCATGGGTACCCACGGGTTTTTGTCGTAAAAAATTCACAATAACAAATTCCTATCAAAATTAAAGTCAAATATCAATCTCCCAATACAAATTATCCATATATAAACACCATTCTAGAAAATTCAAGCAAATCACAAATTAACTATACAAATTGTTCAACACCAATCTAGAAAACTCAAGAAAATTGAAGCAAATAAAAAATTATCCATAAATAACATGATTAATTGAAAACTTCTTCCTTTCAATTAAGTTTTTCACTCTCCACTCGATAACATCAACTTCATACTACATAACTAGAAAGAAAAAATTAGGCATGTCTCCACAAACATAAATAAAATTAGTTGTTTAGAATATTAAATATGCCGAGAAAATTAATTATATGGGTGTGGGCGGGTACCCATGGGTCGGGTTTACCTAAACCCAAACCCAACCCAACCCGGTGAATAGTGAACGGGTTTAAACCCAAACCCAGCCCAAAACCCGTCAACACGGATTTTACCCGCGTTGACCGGGTTGGGTCGGGTGGGTACCCGTGGGTTCGGGTTTTGTTGCCATCCCTAAATGTAATGGGGTGTATAGCTTATTGTTGTATAGTTTTTTTTTTGGAAACACGTGATAAAAATAGTGAATTTTAGCAGGAAAGAGACATGAATGATGCAACGAATCAAAAATCGGCCTTATGAACCAAAATCAAGTACCTGTTACCTTGTGAAACTATATTGTTTCTGGTAATATGATGAGGTGAAGTAAGTTTTATAGAAACCGAATTCCAGGAACTCGAATAAAAAATCGCCTATCCCCTCGGTTTCCGGGAAATGAGCAGCTCACAATCGTTGCTAGCTTTTACTCGGCCCGTTGGCCGATTAACCTGCTTTATAAAACTTTTATCTTGTCGTCATTGTGCTTTCTGGTTTTTGTCAGGCCATGATAAAATCTAAGGGAATCAAGAACGAACAACACGATTTGGGATAGGAACCGCCGTTGTCGTATCCCTATAAAATGGTGGTAAACACGGACTCACCTGCCAAACTGGTTTGGATTGAGATTTTTATCGGGTATCAGGGAACCATGTGATTATAAATTAGACTTGATCAAAACGGGCCAAAACTTGAAATTCAGCATGTTTGACCGACCCATGCCAAATTCTAATTATTCTTTAATTTTAAACTTTCTATTTGAAATTAAAAAATAGTGAAAGAAGAGATGACTGCAATTCGCCATTTGCACATCACTTATTCGGGAATAAAACCATAGAAATTCAAAAGGAACTGAACATGTTTAGGAACGTTTTAATGTTTAACCATTGAATAATTATAATTTGATCATTATGATATCAAATAATTATATAATATATATTTGAAATGATAAAAATTGGACTAATTGGGTTGGTCGAGGTTGAACCATTGAATAACTTTAAAATACATTATATTTTAGCCACTAAGATATAAAATAATAGCATAATATATATTATGTCAGAGAAAATAGCTTGTTTTAGAATGACAAACCAATGACGTTCATTTGTTTTACTTGATGGCCAAATCCCGTGTAGGTCAGACTCATTCAAATCTTTTATTTTATGGTTAGCGGTTAGCCCATTAGATACCATTCATTAGTTTATTGTTAAATTTTTTATTTTTAGCAATAAAAAGGACTATTGTTTTTGCCTTTTCATATATATTTTATCACCATGGAGAAATAAAAGGACTTAAAGAAAAAAATTGACACTCTTGGACCCGTTTAAATCCGCATGTGTACGGTAAGTTGACCCGTTCCACAGAGAAAAGAGAAAAAAATTGACACTCCATATTCTACCCTTCCTACAAACGCTCATGGAGCATGGAATTTGAAATGGGGGAAGAGTTTTTTCCTCCTTGCTATTATATGTTTTTAATTTAAAAATATACAACAAATCTACTTAGTGTGATTGGTTATGATCTTTGCTTTTCTTTAAAATGATCATGGTTCGAATCCCAGTCCTTCCTACTTTCACTCTCGTTGCAGGAAATTTGAAATGGGGAAGCTGTTTTCCCCTCTAGCGTATTATAAGTATAGATAGAGATAGATGCTTGACATGATAAGCTCCATCATTGTCGACTAAGCATTATTTATAACCTTCTGATATATCATTTACTTTCTTTACCGTTTTAAAACGACAAAAATTTAATTCTCATTAATTGTGCGTTTGCCGAGTATGAGTAATTAAGGTCCTCTACACTTCTTAGCTTATATATAAAGATAGATAAATCTAAGTCATGGCAATATACCAAAGAAAACAGTTTAGTTTGAACAAAATTGGATTGTATCCATACGGAGAACAAAGACATCATGGTCATGATAAACACCAGAATAAATGTGTCATTAGTTCTTATAATATTTTTTGTTGCTAACAATGGCTCTCATCATTTGTGCAATGCATACACTTACAAGGCTTGTTATGAGCGTTGCACAGGGGTGGACAAATTGCCCGTTTCAACAAATCCTAGTTTGACGTTCCCTCCTGACGCTTATGACGCGCTTTACAGATCGTGTGAAAATCATTGTGGTCATCTTCTTCGGGGGACTACACCCAAAGATGCTCCGAAGATTAAACCCATCAAATTCTTATAATATTCAACAAATAGATTCCTATCGTATATGAGAATAATCATTGTCGTGTAACATAAATAGTACAAATATGTATCCTTTCGTTTTGAATTTTAATGATCTCACTAAAATAATTATATGTCAAAAAAATGTATGTTGCCTTGGCTTCATGTGAACGTTATGTGTGCAAAGAGAATTTAATTATGATAATAAACATACACTAAAAATGTAGGGGTTTTAACTCCAATATTATTGTTAATTGCTGTTATTCTTCATTTTGAATATTCTCTAATATCTATGCATGCACGGTTCACGGTTGCATATACTTGTAATGCATGCCAATTTGAATCGCTGTATGGAGCACAAATTCAAGGACATGGTTAGCTTTAATACTGATATATATCATATATGAGAATATTCAGTTGCATATACTTGTTAATTGCTATTTATGGTCATCAACAAAACTATCCAGTATGGTTGTGATTATTTTTTTTTTCAAAGATATCATGGTCCAAATCTTGATATTGATACTTTTTATAGGAAGTAGATAAATAATCGTGATGAAAAAAATACTCTTACTACTTTCACTCTTGTTTCACAAAATTTGAAATGAAAAATCTTAAAACATTGAATATATCTTATAGAAAGAGCTTCTTCAACCAAGTAGGTATTTTACCTGAAATGATTTTATCTTATGGAAAGTGCTGAATTGTGAAATTGAAACTCAAACAACATTGATTCAAACATTAAACATTAAATTGTATGTGTAGTTCAGTTTAGACGAAATGCATGTGTGCAGCCAAAACATGGATCTTCGTGACAGATATAGTAATTTTTTTGTCAAATCTACAAAAAAAATATAAAGATAAATTGGGCGCTATGACGAAAAAGAAGTTCGCAGAATCACTCTCAAGCCACGAAATTTGAAATGAGACTCTCATTTTCCAATTTTATCATTATATTGTGTAGATTTGTCACAAAAAATGACTATACTCATCACAAAGGTCCATGTTTTGGTTACACTTCTGTATTTTTTCTAAACTAAACTACACATACAATTTAATATTAATGTTTGAATAAATGTTACTTGAGTTTTGATTTCAGAACTAATCTCTTTCTATAAAATATAAATATAGAAGCATCATCAGCAAACATATTCCTAGAATTTCATCAAAGAAATAAAAGTAAATATAATGTAGCCTAGTTGGTTATTATGCTCTTTCTTTATTTAAGTGACCAAGGTTCGAACTCTATGATAACATTTTTAATACATAAAGATGAACTAGGTGCAATAACAAAAATGACATTCCTAGAATCACTCTCAGGCCACGAAATTTGAAATGGGACAATTTCAATCCATGTTTTGCCTTTATATATCATGTAGATCATCATGCTCGTGCTTTGTATTCTTATGTTATGTTATGTGCATGATTTATTAAGAATCAAAACGAGAGGGAGGAGGAATAGGGACCGGATAGAATAACAACACCCATTTTGTTGTTACTGTAACAAGAGGGATATAAAGATATATTGAAAAATTACAAGTTGTATTAACACCCAAAAAGCGATGAATTAAATTCTAATTTCCCAGTCTCCGCTTCCTGTACATATTCTGTTACGTCGGATCTCTCTATTCTTCCCAACAATTGCAGCGGAGGCATCACCAGAAAATTGAGTTCATCGCCGCTCACTTCAACCTCCGCCTCACTTTTTTGTTGCCGTTTTTCTTCATCGACGAAAAATCTAGATGGTGACGAAGAGGGCAGTAGTCGTCAAAGCTCGAATCAGGCTTTGAGCACGATCGCGGCTTCGTGTGCCCGAAATGGACCTTGCCAAATCTCCACTGCTTCCTATTCTGCCTCCTCGACGCCAATCCGAAGACGAGGATCACTTTCGACGAAATCCACATACCCAAATCCCTTCCTCTTCTCCCCTCCCGATCCCGTTCGTTCCTTACCTTCCATCTCCAGAAAATCCACACATCTTCTCTCTCCCTCGATTGTCTCTTCCCCAGTCTCTCTTCTCAATCCGGGGTTTATTGTGGGGGGGAATAATGATAGTATAACCAAAACCCTAGATCTTGCAAAGCCCATTAGAGCTTGGCTTGGGCCCCCGATCTTCTGTCCCTTTTCTCTCTCGCTCACTCGAAAATCGCCCAAAGTTGTGTTTATGGTATGCATATCACCTATAGTTGTGTTTATTGTATGCATGTAGGAGTTACTTGTATGCAGACGATAATTATCTCGAAACCTCCAAATGGATATCACAAATATAGTAAAACAAACCACAAAAATCATACTAAAAACTTTCTAATGCAGACCACAAATCGCCTAAAATATACTAGAAATCCCACAAAGCAAACCACAAAATATTTCATATGCACACCAGAAACCTCATAATGCAAACCAGAAACGTCGTAATGCGGACCAAAAATCTATTAAAACAAACCAGAAACCTCACAAAGCAAACTACAGAATTTTCAAAAACACACCAGAAACCTCATAATGCAAACCACAAACAAGATAAAGCAAACCACAAAAATAAATCAGAAACGTCCTAATGCAGACAAAAAATCTATTAAAACAAACCAGAAACCTCACAAAGCAAACCACAGAATTTTCAAAAACACACCAGAAACCTCATAATGCAAACCACAAACACGATAAAGCAAACCACAAAAACAAACCAGAAACATCCTAATGCAGACAAAAAATCTATTAAAACAAACCAGAAACCCCGCAAAGCAAACCAAATTTTATCAAAAGCACGCCAGAAACTTCTTAATGCAAACCAGAAACCACAAAATGCATACAAAAAATATGAGAAACCAAACCATAAATCTCACAATGCACACCACAATATCCAGTGATCGTTGACCAAACTCCGACGACCGTCATTGAGCAGATTCCGGGGCCGATAGGCATATTCCGGCGCCGATGACTAGATTCCGATGTCGACAAGCATATTCTGGCAACCAAAATTTTGGGCAGAAAATTTAAAAATATTTTTTATATTTATATTTTTCATTTTTATTATTATTTAAACATATTTTTCATAATGACAATTATACCCCTGCTTTGATTTTACACTATGTCAACTCAGATAATAAAAAGTCATCACAACTCTACCTTTCTATTGGTTGGAGACTAGTGTTGTTACAATAACACAAGGGGGTGTTGACGTGTTGTCGTAGTCCGGAGGAATATAGAAAAAAAGGCCGGCCGAATGGATTGTGTTTCTATTGATTAATTAGGCCCTGTAAGATTAAAGGGATCTGTTAGTAACGTTGGGCTTGAGCCCAAATTTGGCCCAACTTAGTCCATAGAGTTACATAAAGACTAATGGGAAAATGGCATTTTCTTTTAGGTTTTAATAAAAACGTTCTTCTGATGTGCCTGCATGTTTCTGGAGAAGGCGGCTATAAGCATTATTAGTAAATAGTAACCTTCTGACAAATTATGTACTTTATTTACGTTAAAAATGGAGAGAAATTTAATTCTCACTAATACGTTTGCCGAATATGAGTAATTAATGTCATCTATGTCTTCTAGCTTATTTAATTATAAAGGTGATAAATTATAAGTAATGAGAATCTACCAAATAAATCATCTTAGTTTGAACAAAACTTAATTATATTCATTTGGAGAATAAAGACATCACGATCATGACAAACACCAAAACCATTGTGTCATTAGTTCTTATACTATCCATCGTTGCCCCACATTTGTGCGCCGCAGACACTTTCAAGGCTTGTTTTAAGCGTTGCACAGGGTTCACAAACATGCCTATTTCCTCAAATTATATCCCTGCGGAAACTTATGAAGCGCTTGACAAGCGGTGTGATGATCATTGTGGTCATCTTCTTCGAGGGACTCTACCAAAAGATGCTCCGAAGATTAAACCCATCAAACTCTTATGATATTCAACAACTAAATTTTTATTGTACATGAGTATGTCAATAATCACTCTCGTGTAACATACCCAATATAATTCTAATGATATGAATAAAAAAATTATACATGTAGGATATATATATATATGTTGTATTCATGCATTGGCTTAACCTAGCACGTACTAAAAGATTTTTTTCAGGCCTGTTTAATAAACTGACATCAATCTTTAATTAGGTAGTAAAAGGATTACATCTTGGACAGTTTTTCTTACTAATATCCTCCCAACGAATTTCCTTTTTATGTGACAGTCTTTATAATTTACAGTCAACTAAGCGGAAACTGTTACTCTGTATCTATTAGGGAGAAAGGAGCAAAATTAAAATTATTTGCAAAGGCTGTTGTACGTATGTCGTATAATATAATTAAGCACGCTTTGCAGACCAAGTAATGGCATTAGCATATTGATGAGGCCACTGGTTAGGACTTAGGGTTGTAGGAAGCGAAAGTATATATACGTTGTATAGCTCGAGAACTGTATGCTGGTGACCAGTGATTAGTGAATAAGAAAATACATGTCTTGTATCATGGACTCTCAACAATGATAGTTGAGGAAATCACGAAAATTTTGCTTTGTTAATTTCAAACCTTATGCTTGATCGTGATGAATAAGAACAACGAGCCGGTAATTTTTTTTGAAACATACAATTCGTGTTCACGTGATATGAAATGCACATTAATTCGTAGTAACTTTGTTGCAAATCATTTATTTTATTTGCCATTAAATAATAAGAAATTAATTGTAGTTGCTTGTACGTATCTAGGAGACTAATATGATTGAAGGAATTTAAGAGCAATGAAAAAATTATTATAGTTATTGTCTTCAAGAGACTCAACCAAAAGATGCTTAAATTAATCAAATTCGTAAAATTGGGTTACTAAATTACTACTATGTATACATCAAAACGTTCATCGTCACTTTCGCATGTCTCCTCACGTTTTGATTTTTTTTATTTATATTTTTTTGGTGAAACACTTTTTGATTTCTAATTATCTGAATAAAACAATTATATTCATTATTTCGTATGATAAATGTATTTCGTTGCTGATAAAATAATAAAATATACGGTTGACACTTGACAGTGATATTTTACTAGGGTTTTCTCATTGCCCCATAATTTTCCAATGGGCCCTAGGACCAAAAGCTCAGAGAGAACTCTAGACTTGGTTCCGGTGGAAGATGGGCCGGGCCTAGCCGGGGGGATAAAACGGTTATTCTCTGAAACCCGATAACTGAAAAGGAAAGGCACCAAATTCCTTCGACGCAGTTGAATAATTTTGAAACAACGCTAATCTCTTCAGTATTTCACCGCCGCGCCACTACGACCACCGCCAACACCAGCACGGCGGAGAGAGAGAACAAAACGGGAGAAGGAAGAAATCCTTAATAGAAGACAAAACCAGAAGCTCTCCGGCGGCCTCTTCCAACTATGATAAAACCCTAAAGTTAGAATAAAAACCGCCCCCCTCTGTCGCTGGAAGAACCATTCGTTTCTCAGGCTTTCCTCAATGGACCAACAACGTATCTTTGCTTCTTCCCCATGTTTCTGATTCCTTCTCCCGCCGTGTTCACAAGCGTGTGCTCCATTGTCAGGTTTCTTCTCGTTATGTTTCTTTCCTTGTTCGAACTTGCTCGTACCTTATCTTTAGCCGGTAGTGTTCAGTTTGTCAGTTGGTGGCGCCTTTCAATTTGCGTGTTCATGTGCGGTTAGGGTTTTTCTTTGCGTTCCTGTATTATCTTCATGGAAGTTGCGTGGCATTGAGAAGGAATTCCATGCTCATTCTATGCTCTGGAACTATGTAGTCTTAAGTTAATCGTAGATGGAATTCGCTACCAAGTAATTGCTTCCTTACCAATTTAGTGGATTTCAAAGTTGAGATGGGCACTGTACATATATAGAGCTGACAAGTTGTCATCTTACTGCCTAAAAGCTTAAAGCTTTTTCGAGTTGTTTTTTTTCTTCTTGTTTTTGTGATGAATGTGACTAGTGGGCGTTCTGCTTCAACACATATAGAATCGAGCAGAATTAGTGGTTAATCATGAAGCGCAATACTGCAACCATTTAGGACAGAGTAGATAAGGGGTATTATTTGCTGTTGTTATTGCTGTATTGCAAGCCCCTTGCTGAGGGCTGAGATGTACTATGGCATTTCCCCCCTTTTGACTATCTTGGCATTTCACTGAATTTGTTGCCATTAATGCTTTACGCTGGATAGCTTTGAGTTTACCATGTAACGTCATGGTTTTGCCTTGGTTTATGCTTACGTTTATGTCTCTGAGAGTTGTTTCCTTGCTTGTAGGCAACTTCCTTTGTATCATTAGTTGAAAGAGAAGATGGGCAGCTCATTTAATTCCCAGATTTTAGTGGAGAAGCTCGCCAAGCTCAATAATTCTCAAGCAAGCATAGAGAGTATCCTCCTCTGTGCAAAGATTTGATGCTATCATTTTCCAATTACTGCCAGTTTCTGCTAGCAAAATTTACTATACTTTGGTTTTCTAAATCAATGACTTGAGTTTTTCAAGACATATGTATGCTATGGTCATTCAAACCTTTAATTGTGGAAGTGGAAGGTGTAACCCTGTGCAAAGAGACTACACATGAATGCCATTTAAATCAAGTTATATCAAATGTGATTTTATGGCTGTCTGGGAAACTTCTGTGATTGAAATTCTCTGCTCATTCATGATGCATTTAGTGTCAGACTCCCAGACTTGTGTCTTTCATCCTGTGTATGCTTTATCAGACTCTCAGACTCGTGTCTTTCGTCCTCTATGTGCTTTGTCGTCCTCTGTTTTTATTGTATTTCCCCTTTGTTGTGTGTCCTTAATCTGATCTTAGCTTTATCACATTGGTGCATATTTCACATGCATAAAGCAAAACATGTCGTTGAAACATGGGCTAGACAATTCCATTCTGCTCCACGTGATCAGCGAGTAGCTTTTCTGTATCTCGCAAATGATATACTACAAAATAGTCGTCGAAAGGGCTCAGAGTTTGTTGGCGAATTCTGGAAGGTTCTTCCAGAAGCTCTTCGTGATACAATAGATCATGGCGATGAGTTTGGAAGAAATGTTGCAATGCGATTGGTACTCACAGCTTCCTCTCGCCTTTTATATACTCCCCTTCATTCATGTTCTATCATGTCAATGTTTTTGGTTTCATTATGTCAAAAGCTTACCAGAAGAGCATAGGTGTAAAATTAGCGTGGTAAGATTGTAGGATGGAAATTAGTGATGTCTGTTGAAGGGAATCAATAACTAGGTTTGGTATTAAATCGTGCTATCTACCAACCATTTGTGATAAGATAGCCTTAGTTGGCAACTTATAGGAAGTGGCAGTAATGCTTCTCTGTAACCTGATGAAATGTGCATGTGCCATGGGTTATGCAGAAGTCTTATACTGAAGAACGATTTTAGTTCTTGGTGTTTCTGTATTTCTTGAACCTACCAACTACCTAAGAAATGTTCATTTTCCCACTTGGGAAGTCACTCTTTCCAAACTGGCATGGATAGAATAAAAGGATCGAACTAGAAGACATAGAATTGAAGTTTTATTTTGAAGATGCAAAGTTTGCTACAGCAATATTTGTTTGCTGCTTTGGATCACCTTCTAAAGCTCCTTACTGTCTCACACTCTGCGTGCAGATTGGAATTTGGGAAGAACGTAAAGTTTTTGGTTCTAGGGGACAAGTTTTGAAGGAAGAGCTTCTTGGAAGACAGCTGGAAAGTATTCGTAGGAATGGAAAAAGTCTCGATTTAAGTTTCAAACCAGTAAGTTGGAACTCTACATTCAAAGCATAGACTGTTCCTTTTTGGTTTTATATTTGTAAAATGTAAGATGGCAGCTGAGTTTTGCTTCATTGAAAACAGAATCAGCCCATTGAAAGAGCACTGGACAAGATAGTTTCAGGTTACCAAGCTGTTTACAGTGGCCACGATGAAGATGCCGTACTTGGGAAATGTAGTAGTTCAGTCGCTTATTTTGAGAAAGTTGAGAAGGAAGTTGGTGACAGTAACTCAGGTATATCTTTTTCCATTGTTCCTTTTTTTTGTTGCTTCTGCTGGAATTCCAGTTTGCTGAGCATTATGTTACATTGACAGGTCAATTAGCTGGATCTGCACTTATGGAGGACGTGCAGGGCCAGTATGCTGCTCTGCGGGATAGCATGAAGCAATTGGTGGCCATCGAATCATCCAGAGCAAGTCTCGTGTCTCATCTTAGAGAGGCACTGCAAGAGCAGGTTGGTGGGATTAGCTATTTGTGCCAAATAAAAGAAAAAGCTTGAATTTTTATGGGGGTACTAAGCGACCTGATATTTTTAATAGGAAACAAAGCTTGAAAACGTTCGGCATCAACTTCAGGTATGGCAATCTAGATCCTCACTTACCTTCGAAAGCAATATTCTATATCTGGAGTTTGTATAGTTTTTATGTACATATTTGTCTACATTAAACCATGGTAAACACTTGAAATGGGTTTCCCATTTTCTGTCTGCAACTTAGAATTAACTTCATCAATTTGTGTGAACAAGTAGTAAACCAGGATTGGTGGTAAGCTTTGAACTTTGAAGGGTGCACTACGCTTCAGTTAACAACCATAATCGCCTTGCTCAGTCCTGTGGACGTGTTTAGAACTCTGTGTATTGCTTTCTAAACTTGCATCGATCAACAAGTGTAAAATATGATCAAAATACAGGTCATTGCCCTGTTTAACTTACATTTTATTGATTTTTTTTTTGTATGGATGGGTTTTCACTTTTGCAGGTAGCACGATCCCTATCAGACAATGCTGAGAAGTTAAATCAGCAGCTGCTCCATTCTTCGAGCAACTCACAATTAGTCTCCGAGCAGAACTCAAAAGAAGCCAGTAGTAACTCTGTTGCAGCATCCCAAACCTTTGCCTCTGGAGACAGAGAACAAAGTGCTCCATCAATGTACACCACAATGCCGTCCAACCCCACCCCAGAGGACCCTAGAAAATCAGCTGCAGCTGCCATGGCTGCGAAACTAACTGCTTCAACATCCTCGGCTCAAATGCTGTCATACGTTCTCTCCTCCTTGGCATCTGAGGGCGTAATTGGCACACAGCCTGAGAAGAGAGCTAGGCTTGATAACAACGAGCCTTACATACCAGCGTCGCAGAATCCGCAACAGCCTCCTTACCAGCCTGCTGCTGACATCACCACCACTGCTCAGCAGTCAGTGCCCCCAAACAATCCTCCACTGCCTTCGTCCCCACCGCCGATGACGCCACTCCCACCGCCAACTTACTCGATGCCGCCACCTCCCTACATACCGATCAACGGTGGAGGCCCTTATGGTTATGGACAGCCGCCGCCCCCTTCTCTACCAGGGTTTCCACCAGTTGGTGGTGGTGCTCCGATGACTGGGATGCCACCACCACCATTTGGAATGCTGCCACCGAATTCGTACCAGTATCAGGGGTCTGAAGGGAATCGATACGGGCAACAGCAGTCGTCAATCCCCATGGGGCCTGTTTCAAGGCAGTAGAGGTAAAAAAACAAGCACTGTAGCTGTTAGAATTTGAGTTCTTTCTATGCCTCTCTGCGAACACTGTGTTGGGAAGTATTTGTACTTGTGTAACATGTGGTTTTAGCTAGCAGCTAGAGTACTTTGCACATAGTAATTGGTTGTGTACTTATACTGATAGATGTCCCTATAGCTTGTATACTATATACTGGTTCTTCTTTGGGTTTGCTGCTGCCACTGAGAATTTCAATTCTGAGGTGTATTTTTCTTTTTTCAGACTTAGATTAGTTTACTGTTTTTCACCCCCTGTTATCAGGTGGGTTTTGAATGATGATTACATTAGACATATGTTCAGTTTGTTTGCTGCTAATGTTTGAATGAGAAGATGCAATATTAGACTGATGATGTAGTTAATTGGTTTGTCTAGTGGTAATGGGTGGGTGACGCATGGAAACAGAACAAGAGAGTTCATAAGTAGCAAGACAGGGTAACCAGTTGTTTCGATCTTTATGGTTCGTTTAACTCAAACTAGAATGGGAAGAGAAGCAAAGGAATTGGAGCAGTGGGTCTGACCACATGCTGTCTTGTTTTCTGTTTGACCCCTTTCTCTGTCTGACCGACCCGCCCCATTCCAATGAAAGTTGCTCCTAGCCAAAAGCAGGCAGGGCGACGACAGTATTAAGCTACTACTTCTTACTTCACTCCCTTCACTTTCTCCTTTCCTTTCCCTTTGATCCAGAAAAGAGGAATATTTGTAATTCTATACATGTTATTCGAGGTTTTATAAGTTGATGCCAATTAGTGATCGATACCCTCTTACACTAGTTGTCCAATTTGAACATTGTAAGAGACCGGTGAACGTTAACTAATATAACACTTAATTCTTAGACGTTGTTAAATATAGAGATGAACCATCAATTCATTATAATTGACCAGATTTTATGTGTTGAATTCCTAATAACACTTAAAAATTTATAGTTATCGATCTTAAACATCAAATGCGAAAAATTTGTTGAACTTTAATATAGTGTATGGCTTTTGTTCTAGGAGATATAAATGGAAGAGTATAAATGTATAATTATTTACTCTAGCCAAATCCAATCAAAAGCTTATATTCCTTTGTAGGCTGATGGACTTGGAGGAATGCATATGGGATTTTTCAATAGTTTTTGGGATTGTGATTTTATTTAACTAAAGTAATAGTTCATGTTTATGGGGAAAAATAGTTTTTTAACAAAATGCGGTTAAATTTGCTTTATGATCAGTTTTATTTGTATTTATTTTGGGCTTTGGGGACAACCAAAGTAGTTAAGGAAACAACATTAGTTTATGTAAAAAAACCCACCAATGTTTACTTTCAGACATGTTTTGTCCTGTCTCAGTATACTTTTATTTTTACCTTTTTGGGGGGTAAAAGATCGTTTGGCTCTTTGCATTACGTTTTTCACTTTCACTTCATCAGGCCCGCATGCAAGCCATCTAGATTCTGTGGTATTAACCTTTTTACTTTAACTAAGATTATGCATGCAGTCAAATGTAGCTTTACATGATACGTATGTCTCTACTACTACTACTACTCTCTCTCTTTTTTTTTACTCCTTTTTCTATCAGTATGGCATATTGCATTTGTTATCTTATATACCATTTTGGGTACAAAAAACTGTTTCGAGTATTAATACGTTGGAAGAGAAGTGTGTTGTTTTAAAAATGAGAAAAATCTTCTATCTGAGCCAGCTTTTAAGCATAAAAGACTACTCAACACTGATATATATGTCAATTCGGGGAGAATGGTTGATTAAATGACTGATGAGCAAAAGGTTGACGGATAGCCAATGAGGGATGGATATGTAACATGGGGTACTTAGGCATTGATTTTGTGTCAAATGTTCAAGATATATTAACTACATACAATCTCGCTATATATACCTTTTACGAGGTTCTCGAAAGTTATATACATTTATGAGAGCTTCCCAATAGAATCACTCCGAATTTGTTTTGTCGTCTCTATTCCATGAACAAAATAATGAGTTCATTATCTTCAATTAAGGATGACTATTTTGCCTAACACGTTCTCTGACCAAGTCAACAAAGCAAGAAAAATAAAAAAAACACATATACTTACATGGTTCACTAATTCAATTTGGTAATTGATTAGTATACAAGCACGAGAAACCAATTCCACTATATTAACTAATTACATATCACAAAACTATCAAAAAATTTATGTAGACTCTCATAATTCTTAACTGTCGAGAAATATGAAGCATATAAGAAACCAATTACCCCATAACCAAAAGCTGAAATCTTAGCATGATTCTCCAATTAAAGCTAAGGGAGAGAAATGGGGAGAGGAGACACACATTCTCCGAACACAAAGAGGGACAAAATCACCGTCGATACCAATTCCCCATACCCTCTGTCTCCCTCCCTTGTAATTACTTGATTTTATTACTTGATTAATTAATGATCCAACACCTTAATTAATTGTCGAGAAATTTTACAATACTATATAGTATTGGTGCTATAAGTTTTTGTTTTTATGGTATAACTTAAAATTGTACATTTACGTTGTGGTACAATTTCAGATTGCACCTATACTTTTTGTACAAATTCTTTTATGGTACAACTTGAACTTGTACCTTTATGTGATGGTACAACTTCAAGTTGTAAAGTTGTACCATAACATAATGATACAAATTGCTTTATGGTACAACCTAAACTTATATATTTAATGTTATGGTACAACTTTAAGTTGTACATTAAAGCACCAATACTATATAGCATAGTAGAAGTGCTCTTAATTGTCATTGCATATAAATTTTGAAGTAAACAATTAATAGCTAACCGACTCCTTTACGTGCATGGTTCCATTCAACTGACTCCTTCTCCAAAGCACACTTATCCGCGCTATTACTATAATCCTCAAAGGTATACTATTACTATATACTATATTCAAGGTTATTCATGCTTGTCCATGGGGATTTTTAGATTTGAAGGCATGACTTAATTATTATCCGTCAATAGTTTGTTTCAAGAGAGATGAAGATGATTACGAGTGGTAAGTTATCGTTAACATGTATGCTTTTAGTTTAACGTTTTTTACGAAATGATCTTATCTATGATTCTTAAAACATTTATGTTCCGGTGGATTAGTTAATTAAGACATCAAACTCGTACGAAAAAAAGATATTAAGATTGAGTATCATCAACCACAATCCGACATTCCCTTAATCATTAAGAAGGACATTGCTATATTTTACCCTGGGAGCAACGTTAAGGGCAAAAACAAGATAAGATACAGGCAGCTTCTAGTTCTAGTGATGATCAATCGATCTTGATCTCCCCACCACACCGGCCAACTGGTTTGCCGTCGCCCATCATCGCCTAGATTCTATGTATACTACTGCTTTTGATATATTAAGTATTTTTCAGGGCATGGCTATTGGCTAAGTGAACCTATCCAAATTAGAGACCAAATATGAATTGGGATCTGAATTTCCATAAGACAAGAAATATGGATAAATCGCCATTGATTAATAACAATAATTTGGGATTAGGAGTAGAGAGGGAAGACACAACACATGCAAATGCAAGGGTAATCGTGAGCACACCCCACACTCATAATCTGCCACTTTTGTCTCTTCCTTTTTGCGGCTACGTGTTAATGAGATAATTCCTTGTGGGGTTGCTTTGCATGCATGAATCCTCATCATCAAAATTGAGGTGATATGGTCATCAAACTTTAGGGTTTTCATAAATCAGTCATTAAAACAAGAACATAGAAATCATCCGATTATGAAAAAGTGAGTTCAGATTCGCATTATTCGTTTGACCGGATCTCTCATCAAATTCTATTTCATTCGTTTGATTGAGTTGTCAGAACTCATACTTGCTCAATAGTCTTGATTTGAATTCACTACAAATTAAGGGTTTGAATTGAAAAATGGAAAAAAGAAGTTCTATATAGAATATCAAAATGTATAAGGTGTAACCTTCTTTTGATCTTGGTCACTAATCTTTACCCTCGTGCTTATACTAAATCCTGTTCTTTATTCCAAGAAGTAATATTTAACATCCAAAAGAAAAGAGAAACATTGCCCTAAGGAAAGAGAAGGTATGAGCAATATTGAGTAAGGCCGACAAGAAGGACGGAGGCAGCCGTTGTATAAGTTAACCAAACACCTCCCTCCCATTCTGATAAAGCCTGTCATTCTTGTCCCTCACCATCCCCTCTACTTACTTTCGAACACCAATATCCCATTTCTTCCGAGGGAGGGGTCGCCTTGACCTCCTTGTCCATTGAAAGCTTTTATCAGTCAAAGTTATGGTTGGTCGATCGATAAAGAGGGAAAGGGAAAGGGAAAAGAGTGAGTGAGTGAGAGCAGAACAGAACAGAGAGATGAGGTTACTGAACTTAGCTTTGCTTTTTTAGGACTCGCTTCCCTGCCTGCCTTTGGCTTTAACTTGAGCATGCGTTGGTCAGCTGACGACATGCACACACACATATAGTATAAGAATATGACCACCATCTCTTCTCATCTCATGAAAGTTCCATTAATTATTACCACCACTTCTAGAGACAAGAGTTCCAACCTCTTTCCCGGCGATGGACAAAAAGGAAAAGCAAGCACCCAACAACTAACAGTAATAACGATGTTGTAACATTATAATAATAGTGGTAATGGTCATCCTCCTATAACCACCACGATTTGTTACACAAGCATAACCAAGTAGAATCATCTTAGTTATGACTGATTGAGCATGAAGTAGGTTATCTTAAAGCTACCTTGATACAAGATGGAGGATTTGGGAATCCATTATGTGGCATGTGTCACTCAGATCATCCAACCATCCAATCTAGTTTAACAACATATCATGTATGATCGTTATATTATATACCCTAATCTTTTCCGGAAACTCTCCAACCGTGTTTTATGAGAGTAGGAATGGCAATGGGGCAGGTCCGGGGCGGGTTTCTCGATACCCATACCTGCCCCATAGCAGTTCGGGTCCAGGTCGGGTAGGTGGTTGCTTATATAGCCACTGGGTGACTCATAGCTTCAAGTCGTGAATATGAAAGAGCAAATTAGGAGACCTTGTTTACTGATTGATCTTGTTGTTCTAGGTTACTAGTC
This sequence comes from Linum trigynum, assembly GCA_964030455.1. Taxonomy (NCBI): domain Eukaryota; kingdom Viridiplantae; phylum Streptophyta; class Magnoliopsida; order Malpighiales; family Linaceae; genus Linum; species Linum trigynum. The sequence continues at coordinate 69,938,063 of OZ034819.1, forward strand.
AACACAAACAACTCAATGTTGCTCCGAAAGATATGAAGACTCGAACTCCACCACTTATAATCAACAACTTCTAATAGTGGTCCATCGGTTGAAGAGCTTATTTCATATGTTAATGTGACTTCTTTTATTATTATTATTATTATTATTATTAAGCGAAGAAATGAATTCACTCAAACCATTTTGCTCTCATGCAAAAATTATAACAAAGGCATAAATCAAATCTATGCATGTTAACTCCAGAATTAGGTTGCATTGCATCTAAACTATGTCATTAGTGCAAATCAATCAAGCAAAAGAAATCGCCACCTCTACATTAGTGATGTGGGACACATAGTACAACCTTGGTAGTACTAAACCCCATGATGAATGATATGATGTGTCCCATCTTGCCTCCCCCCTCTATATATAATATGCCCTCTCCTTTCCTCCCCTTCTCAAAACCAATTCCCTAAACAAAAAACTCACCATACTCCATTCCAATCAAATTCTCAACCCTTCCAAAACCAAAGAAAGAAGCAACCAACAATGTACCAAACAGAGTCATGGGGATCTCCCTACGTGCCAGCATCGGGGAGAAACGGAGTCGGGTCTTACTCCGGCGGCGGTGGGGACCCTTTCGAACGGATAGAGCGGCTTGCGGCGGAGAGCGCGGTGGTGATATTCAGCATAAGCAGCTGCTGCATGTGCCACGCCATCAAGCGCCTCTTCTGCGGGATGGGCGTCAACCCGACCGTCTACGAGCTGGATCAGGCGGGCGACCCAATTGCAGGGAAGGAGATGGAGATGGCGCTGATGAGGCTGATCGGAGCCTCCTCCGCCGCCGCCCTCCCAGTCGTGTTCGTCGGCGGGAAGCTCGTCGGGGCTATGGACAGGGTCATGGCTTCCCATATTAACGGCACCCTCGTCCCTCTCCTCAAAGACGCCGGCGCTCTCTGGCTCTGAAAACCAAAAACAGAGCCTCGCTTTCTCTAAGTAGACTTTCTTTCTTATTTCTCTGTTTTCTGGTATTTGAAAGAAAAACAAGAGAACCCAGGAACAAAAATTTTATCTTTTTTTCTTTTCTTGTAGTTGTTGTTGATTTGTCCATGTTTTCGTGCTAATGTTTAGGAAAGTTCCTCCATTTTTTGGGGTTTGGGAAGGATCCAAACTAGCTGTTGCTTAAGGACTCTGTTTTCCTTCAGTGGTTGATTACGATTAGGGAGGGAGGCCTTTGTGTTTAAATTTCCAAGTGTTTTTTGCCATTTTTAGTGATTTGTGAGAAAAGTGAAGAAATAGATGTATTTGCTCCTCCTCTGTTTTTTTCTCCCTCTTCCTCTCTTCTCAAATGTTATTTTTTCCGCCCATACTTACGTTACTACTACTACAATTAACAAGCAAAGATAGTGTATTGAGAGATCATAATCGGTTGAAAAATCATTTACATCTTATTTTTTTATAGAAATCATTTGCATCTTATTTTTCTTGTATAGACGTACATTATTGTTATCACTAATAGAAAGAGTTATATATGTTTAGAGTTCATTGCATGAGCACTCACTAATTAATATTATGTTGTATGTGACATTGGTCTATTTGTACAATTTCCTTCAACATGGATTTTGTACATAGAGAGGTTGAAATTTGTACAATTTGATTATGGATTATAACCTAGTAGGTCCATCCAATGCTCTGGGGCCTTGTTAAGCTGCCACGTTGAGGGAGGAAAATAATGGACCCTTGTGGTGGATTTTAGGACGTGTAGGAGGGGCCCTCTATGTAATGGGCCCTGAAGGCCCATGTTTCTGGCCTAACTATTTGCACCATCTTCAGTGCGATTGGATCGATCATGTAGGCCATATAATATATCAACTGTAGCCCTATAGTGCTTGGCTCCTCATTCTTCCTTTCTAAATATATAGTCGTGTTAGAATAATATCCACCACAGATAATAGTGATTAACCTCTTATTAGAAATTATCACATGAAAAGGTAAATGGTTGAGTATAGATTGAGCTCAATTTTCATCAGTAAAAATAGTTAAATCGAACCCCTTTTTTCTTGATTAAAGACAATTAATCACAACACTATATCTGCATAGTTTGAGGTTATTACGAGTCAAAAGCCCGGATAAGCAAAGGACTTGTTCAAGTCAAGAGGGTGGAGGCCATGTCGACAAATAGGCTACTTGGGCCGAGATAGTTCCAGCCCAATTGGGACATGTCATATTTGTGCTGGTACGGCATGCTAGCTACAAGCTAAAGAAGGTTCAAATAAGTTTCCATAACTTTGACCAACAATGGAAATTTAGTAATTATTGATTAAAAATATGATTGAAGATTTCTTTGGAAGATTTATAAAACGCAGAATAAAGAATGTGGAAAATGTATGAATTTTTATATAAATATATTTCATCGTTAATGAAATTATAGAATAACATCTTATAACAAAAATTTTAAAATATTCAATTCTATAAAGTTGACAAGTTCAATGATGACCATTACTAACTATACCTAATTTTGATTTATGTAACTTAGGACAAGGTCATTTTGTTATAGATAGGAATGTCGTTAATGTAGGATAAAATAGATACTTCAATACCTTGATTTGTGTCATCTTAGGTGCACGGCAGATGAAAAAGAAAAAAAGCAAGCAAAATGAAAAATGAACAATATATTCAAGATGATCAAGGGTAAATTTTATATCAAATGTATATGAAGAATTGTATTATAGAATGAAGAGAGGTAACTTCAACATTTTTAAGTAACTCTCACTTTTTCTTCTATAGCAATTAGTATCTTATATACCACATAATGAAAACACTTTTTAACTTTTGATTGAGTTTTAAGTTTAAATAATCAATAAAAAATAAAGACATAATTCATGAATATCAAACAAATTCATGTTATATAATTAATTCTCTTATTATAAAAAGTCAATCCTTAAAAATTAATGTGATAAATCATAAATCGATCTTACATAAAAGTAGATCATGAATATCAAGAAACTCATGAATTAATCTCTCATCATTATTTTAAAAAATAAAACTCTCTTGTGATTTTGGTCAAACCTCAAAAAACTAAAAACAATAATAATTTTGCTAAAATTTAGGAAACCGAATAAAATGATTTACCCATTAATAATGTCTAGTTATTACTCACTTTACACACTGACAAGATTCTCCACTTCTTCTTCTTCTTCCCCACTCCCCAGTATCCCGAATTACTTTTCTTCCTCTCTTTCTCTCTCTCTTGAAATTGTGCTCTCCAGGAGGGAATTTTCTCCCTCTTTCTTCTGTTTATCCCTTTTCTCTCCAAAGGGTTTTAATCAAATTCCTCATACTGATAAAGTGTAATCGTCAAGATTCCTCCTGCTGAAGATCGGCGGAAATCAATTTAGGGTTTTCCCATCCCATCCAAATTCGCCGGGCGGGGAAGACGGGCAGCCAATCGCCGCAAATTCGGATTTTTTTTTCCAGGTAATGCATCTTTCCGATACTTCGTTTTCAGCAAGTTCCGTTTTCTATTCGGAGCTAGAAATGGAGGTAGAGCTTGAACTGACGGCGCTCTGTTGACTTTTTTCTTAATTGGTTATGAGGTTAGAGAGAGAGAGAGAGAGATAGAGAGGGAAGAGAGAGAACGGCAAGTCTTGGGATTGGGCAGTGATCGGATTGATTGGGCGAAAGGAGAGATTCAGCGGCTTTGGAGATACGCGAGACGAAGAAGAGCAAATGCCGGAGGAAGATTTTGTGGAGCTCAAGTTCAGGTTGTACGATGGAACCGATATTGGTCCGTTTAGGTATTCGCCGGCGTCTACCGTTGCTGTTCTGAAGGAAAGAATCGTCGCTGAGTGGCCAAAAGGTCTGTAAGTTTCTTCAGCTTTTCGTTGGAAATTGTTGCTTTGGGGAGTTGATTAGTAGGTTTGGTTGGGGATTGAGATTCTGGGTTTGGTGGGAATGAACGTAGCCGCTCAATACCTGATTGAAGTCACCAAATTGTTCATTGTTTGATGTCTAGTTGAAGAACGTTAAACGTATACGAGGTGTTGCTTGTTGAACTGGCTTAGCATATTATTTTCCAGCTCTGCTGCCTGGTTTGCTCTGTGCTTTCCTTGGTCTTGCATTTCTCTCTGATGCAATTGTGAACATTTGAGGGGTTCTTTGTGAACGTCAATGGCCTCGATGGTGTAGGTAATTACTCCTAGCTTTTGGCCTGTTTGTAGAAAATGATTAGCTGTATTGATTAATGGTGTTGAGAGGATACAGCATAGCAACCTAGTCTAGCTGTATACTTGTGAGCTTACATTGTTACTTGGGAATTTGTTTGGAGCTGCTCGTCACTTAAATCTGCTTAAATTTCTTCTGTTGTGTTTAACTTTGCTATGCCTCTCTGTTCCCATGTTGCATAGTAAATTGGAAGGCTCTATGCAACCATTTTCTTGTCTCTCTCACTGTGATTGCCTTCTTATTAAAGGGATGGTGTAGTGATTACATGATGCTGCTCTATACAGCTCTATGTTTTTCCTGCAATCCCCTTGTTCAGTAATCTGATCATTCATGAACCTTGTCTTTTGTTAGATAAAAAAAATACACCCAAAGGAGCAAATGACATCAAACTGATAAATGCCGGAAAGATTTTGGAAAACAGCAAGACTGTTGGCCAGTGTAAGGCCCCTTTTGGAGATCTACAGAATGGTGTGATTACCATGCATGTCGTCGTGCAGCCATCTTTGGCCAAAGCAAAGACAGGTAATTTATGTGCAATTACCTCTTTACAGCACTGTGCTAATGATGCATTCAATAACTAGGAATTACCAAAAGGTGTAGTGCATAACAAGAAAAGAAATGACCTTGAATATCTGCTCCCGTTAGGTTTACCTTGCCGCTTAGGTAAAATGTTTGCTGTTACCGTCACGGTCTCTTTATTCAGTAGTTAGATAGGGATGAAGTTCAAAATCTGGGGTTGTTTTCTTCCAATACTCTGTTCTTTTGTTGATTCGACAGAGAAAAAGGTCGACGATGCTCCAAGAAAAAATCTATGTTCGTGTACCATATTGTGAGAAGGCGCTTTGGGTTTGTTGATTTGTTCAACTTAGGGAGGAGGGGAGGAGCTTTTATACCGGCGGTGATGTTGGTCCTGTTCAAAATCTGAGGATCGTGATGGATATGAGTTGTAAGAATGCTGTATACATCCTCTCACTGCCAAAACATGTCTCTTTGTGTGTCAGGGGCTGGGGTTGAGTTCAGTCCTGCCCTTTTGATTGTATGTTGTGATAAAAAAAAAATGTATTCCTGCATTTTGATTGAAAATTTGTGTACCTTGTTCCTCATCACTACTTCACTATTTCTAAATGATATATATATATAAATCTTACCCTTTTCTTTCATGCGGTCTCTTCATCCAACTCTCATGTAAAGTGTTCTGATAACTTGCCCTTTGTTTGTTCAAGCCTGATTCTATAGTTTTGTCCACTACAAGTATTGTTAGTAAATACAGTGCAAGATAAGAAGGCTGGCTATCTTTATGCTTGAATACAAAGTGTGAGAAGGAAATGTATCTTCTTGCAGCAAGTATATGAATGGATGAATGGTACAAATTGGGTTAGTGACCCTTGTAGTAGTTTATTAACAAAAAATGGAGTTCTTGTAATATTTTAGTATTTGTAGAGTCCATTCTCGATAACTCACCTGCTTCTTAAATTTCCTATTGCTGTTTAAGAATAATGGGGTTGAAATGAGATTATACAATGGGTTATTATGAAATGTGCATCATTTACAATGTACTTATTTGTCATGGATCGAATGAAATGGACAAAAAGTTTTAATTTTAGAAAACAAGTATGTGTTTAATCAACAATATATGGCCAGAAAATGTCACCAACCCAACAGAATAGCCTAAGGAATGCATCATTTCCAACATTGAATGAATATGAAGCAAAAAAAAAAAAAAGGCAATATATAATCTTTCAACCATCAACATAAAGATCTTCACGAAACAGGAGGATTATATTCTATTCATGGATGAATTAACTATCTATAGACTATAGTTTACCCCTAATAATAATAATTAATCAAAACACCAAAATATCTGAAAATTACATTAACACAAAAAATCATCTAGTAATTAAATAGCAAAAAATGGTAATTGGATCAAATTTCTAATGGGTTCCTTCCTTTGTCTTTGCACTTCCTTTTACTCCAACATTGTTTTTTTTTTCCCCTTCTTTTCTTCATCGATGATTCTCAAGACAAGCGATGAAACCAAGTAACCAAACTATAATAATCAAAATAATAAAAAACAAATCCATATTAAACTCTATAGAAATATCGAACAGAGACACGCCACATAGACGTGCTAAACATTAGAAGAAGAAAAAGGGGAAAAGGTTACCCACAAGAATTTTTCCATCATCACGATCATCACCATTGATCACTAGCTGTCCAAATCACTTTCATTGATCACCAATCATGATCATGATCATGACCATTCATCATCATCATCAACCATTGCATCAGCATCTCCATGCAGAGGCAGCAAGAATGGCTCTGTCCTGCCACCCTAGGAGCAAGCAACCTTTGTCCTCAGTCAGCCTATACCCATCACACGAATACAATCCCAAGAGTATCTTCGACTGGGTCACAGCATTCGAACTCAGGGGCACACCTTTGAACCCTTTCCCTTCCATGAGCTTCCTCCACTTCTCGAGTCTCTCGTGCCTCTCAGTCCTCTCGACTCCCTCGCAGGCCACGATGTTCCTGATCTCAGGGGCGAAGATGTACTGTTCCACTTTGGCTCTCTGGGCCGAGTCTGGAGGAAACGTGGCATCCAAGGAATCGAAGATCGCAGAGTAGTAGTGCAATGCCTCGAGGAACCTCCCCAGGAAGTAAGGACCGTTGTGGCTGGCTTCCTGTTCGACTAGGGTAACAATGTTAGGAGCCTGGTCCCTGATCATGGCCAGGAGCGGGCCGATGGATTTTCCAGGGACGCGATGAAGCCTGTTAACTGAGTTCACAGCCAGAGCCTCCCCAACCCTGCGGTTGAACATATGTGGTCTGAGATCCTCCAACTCCTCAGCGACCGCGTGGTACTCGAAAGGTACGTGGAGGGAGTGGGCCAGCTCGGTCAGGCACCGTCCAGTCTCACGAACACACTCAGGAGAAGACCCCACGCCTGTGATCCGAAGGAAAGGAGCCCCACCTGGTCGGGCTGCGAGTGCCTGCATAAATGCAGGCCACTGGTAGCCCTGTAGGATATCAAGGTCGATCACGTGGACACGTTCCTCGGACTCAAAGGCCTCGAAGATGGCCTGGTTGGCGGTGAAGTGGGCAAACTTGATGTAGGGGCAGGCCTGGTAGAGGATTTGGTAAATCTTGAGGATCTCCATGGAGCTTGATGTGAATGGAGTGAATGGTCTTGGAGTGGAAGTAGTTGGCTTGGTTGCAAGTGTGGCAGCAAGCCTGGCGCTCAATGCTTCGGTGAAGCAAGCAGCGACTCTCTGCATAGAGTCGCCAAGAGGAGTGACGACTCTATTCAGGTGGTGGAGGTATTTCCTTGCTAGCATGTAGTCCTCTTTGGCGACTGCTTCTGCGCAGGCCAGCAGAAGGTGTACGAGTTGTAGCCCACTGTCGGATTGCTCCTGAATAACAAAAGAAGAGCACTCATATTAACTGGTGTCACATGTGATGATAACTGTGCATCCTAGAACTTCACAAACAAATGCCTGTCCACCAGGTTAAACAAGAGGTGTTTCGATCATCAAAGGTGGTTTAATATCATGTCAATCAAATACGAAAATAGAAGTTGGAAGGAGATGTTCATAAACAGTATATATCATTTCATGTGAAGCGAATAGATCAAATTCAAGGCAAAACGTAGTCACTTTTATCGACATGCCATAATATCCATCTTCTCTGTGCAAGTATCTTTCATTTCAAAGTATCAATTCATAGTAGCGGCACTTCCACAGCTGAATCTGATCTCACTTTCTCGAAAGAGAAAAATACCAAAGTCGATAAATAAGCATGCAAAATTATATCAATTCTCTATACGCAAGTCTCTTTCATCCTAAATAGTTTTTTCATGTCAAGGTAAGGTATGGGACAAGAAGATAGGTGACGATGAAAGATGTTCGTTAGCAACATACGATCATAAAAAAAAAAAAAAAAACTGGATCTTATGGTTGAACAATCAATCAAGCACTGATCCATCTCACTAATAAGAGTTCTTATCAAACGTTTCAAAACTAAAATCCTGCCATGCAAAGCTACTTTCAGTCTTTCACTCGTAGTAACCTATAGTCAGTTAGTCACATGTGATACTGTCTAACGTATCTCTATTTTAAGTCTCCTTCATCTCAAATCTATTCATGTCAAGGAAAACAAAGAATAGGACAAGAAGAGGGAGGTCAAACAAAAGAAAAGGAGGAGTTTAGAGCAGTACCTGCTCGGAGCCAATAGGCAGAGGCGCCATTAACCCATGTTCAATTGCACCACCACCATTACCACCTGTAGTCCTCGCCGCCGGTTCTGTTGCGGCCGGCCTCGTCAGCAGATTAACTTGCTTCTCTTGTTCCCTTTCTTCCTGCAACCGATCAGAAAGAGTCCCCATAGGAAACATCTCCCTTTCTTGCACCACCATCTGATCATGATCATGACTCCCCCCTCCGCCACCGGCACCATCCTCACTAAACCTCGAAGGGTTCGACGTCGTCAAACAACTATCCATCAACGAAGAAACCGGTATTGAAAGATCAAACAGCTGATGCGATGGGGTTGAGCTCATCTTATTATCCTCCAAAAAATCCTCGATCCCACCGGGCAACGACGAGAGGTTCTCCAGCTGCATATAATTGTTACCAGGAGAGTTGAACATCCTGTGAAGAGGGCTCTGCCCTTTCCCTTTCAAACTCGAGCTAAAGCTCCCCAGTTGGGACGAGAGATGCCGTGGCGGAGAACATCCGGCCACAGTACTCTGCCCTTGTTGCATTGCCTGCACGTAGCTGCTGTAGCTGAAACTTGACGGCGAAGGAAACAGGTTGCTGGTGGTACGGACGGGGGAAGAGATCATGAAGTCGCCTTCAACGACATGATCGGAGAAGAAGCTCTCCCAAATGGAACTGTCTGGGGACTGGACTTCAATATCTCCATCGCCCACCACCTCGAACTTCACTGCAGGAAAATTGAGACTTGGTGGAGTTAGTTGAAGTTGTTCCATGTCTGAATTAGAAGACATGGTTATTTTCTTGGACTCGCAAACAGAGGATTCATTTGGGGAAGTTGGTTGCTGTTGTTGATGCTGCATCTTGGTGGAGCATGAGCTGCTCTCAGTACTCTTGAGAGAACCCACACTTCCACACACAGAATTTATCATATTTTCTTCTTCTTCTTCTACCTTTCTTTTGTTTGTTTGTTTCCCTTTTGGAAAAGGTCAAGTCTTTTGTATAAGGGAAGAAGGATTAAAGAAATGGGTTGTATAATTTTCTTCTATTACAGCTGAAAATGGCCAAAAGTTTTACTACTACTCGAAGCTACTCCTAGTTATAGTAATTGGAAATAAACCCTCTAAATAGAAAACATGCTAAATAAACTTATTAATTAATAGATTTTCGATACTAAATTAACTATGGGATTACTACTACACCCAACAAACCACTAAGTGAACACAAAACACCCCACTACTTTGGATTGTCACTCTATCTGTTCTAATTATCCTGGTCTTCGATACTAGATTAATTACAATGTTCTTGAGATCTCAAATTCAAGTTTGATTAATAATTTAGATAACGGAACCTTTTACACCCTCATTCTGGAGAAGAAGAAAAAACCCTGCTAGATGGATTTGTTTATTACTTTTTTCTTTTTCATTCCCATCATTTTCATTTCAAAGCATATTGCCTTGCTTGTGAAGAGGAAAAGTGAATAGAGACAGAAAATGCAAGCTATGGACATAATTGAATAAATAAACCTTTCAAGGATAAGTACAAAAAGACTGAAGTAAAACAAGAATTCTTTTGTAACCTATTTGAATTCCATTATTTCGAATATTATTCTGATTAGGTTTAGATTTAAGGGAGATGACACCATGAAACATCACAAAACGATTTAAAGAGGGGGAATAGTAAAAGGTTTAATAATATAAATCAATATCCTCCAGTTTGTCACCTTGGTAACAAGGTTGATCAACTGGTTTTGCTGGTTACTAGGGATTCATTTTGTCTTATATTTTGCTTAATCTATTCTTTTCTCTCTGTGAGATGACTAAATGACAACCTGGAGAGGACCCTCTACTGTGCCTGGGCCGGCCTAGCTGAATTAACATCTCCAGAAATGGTCATTTTTCATTGGCAGTTAAAAGTTTGGGGGAATAAACTGGACAAAGACAGCATAGTTGGTGAAAATGACCTTATTTTTACATACACTAAAAATAATATGACTATGACATTTATCATTCTTAGAGCTTACTTTCTAATCATGGTTAACTTAATATTAGCGCTCATCAACCCCACAAATCTAGTGGATAATGTCAAAAAATTCTATCTTTTCTTTCATAACGTCAAACTCTATATGAGCACCAGATAATTTGAGTTATAGCACAGAATACTAGCATAACATCTTTATCGACCATGAATGACTGTCACACATGGCCAGAAAAAGCATGTAATAGAGAAAAGATAAGGATTTATGTCCGTATTAACATAAGCTACCAATGAGAGAGTGAATGAATGGTGAAATAGCCAACTTTCGATCCCGAAGGTCTCGAGCCTGAATACCAGCTCTGCTAATCAATGTTCCATAAACTTATTCAATCATGGAAGAGATAGCACCCCTTCGAAGTGTACCAGCAAAGTCCTCTACTTATAAGTTAGCTTATCAGACAAGAATGCTTGGTAAAACATCTATACTATACTAGTTCGAAAAACTAGTATGAGTTGATGGGTTGCAAATCGGGAGACCTTCGCATACGAAAGAAAAGCCACACGAAGATAACTGTGTCATTCACAAGAGTGTGGATAGCCCTCTCCCCTTGAGCTAGCTTTCGGATAAAAAAAACTTCACTTGCACCCAACAGTTAAGTCATAAGAAAGAAAAAGGATTCAAGTTTTATAACTTAAACAGCAAGATTAATTAGTAGACTATAAAAGACAAGAGGAGCCATTTCTTTCACTATAAAAAAATGGAGGGGAAACAATATACATAGGCGAGGCCGTCGGATGTGGCGTCGGAGGCGCCGCCCGTGGCCTTGGATTTGACAAAGGGAACCAAGTGGCTTGTGCTTGTCCTGGCCAGCAGCACTCAGGCGGCAATGTGTTCCTTTGTCCGACTCTCTTATTGTAGTAAAATTATTTAGAAAAAAAACACATGATTCAATTTTTTTTTTTTTTAACATAGACATATGATTCAATTATTTCAGTGAAAAGCGTACTTTATTTACCCTCCTTAATTCCAACTCTCACTCAACTTAAACTCCACAGACAAATCGTTCTATTTTGTCCAAAACCAAAATGTTACTTTGTTTCCCACCCTCTCTTACGCCTCGGCAGGTGGCACCCTTTCAACCAATCCAAGTTATCCAATTTTTAACCTACTTAGAATGACTCTTTCATCAACCAAAATATATCAGGTAGACAAACAATGATCTTCTAAAGTTTTTAAAATAATGAAATTGAACCAAAAATCGAAAAAGATGGTAATGAGAACAATACACGCTATTAACTATATAACGGTCATTTTTTAACATCATTTCAAAAAATTGACATGAACAATCCTTGCAAGAAATAAAAAAGAATATTGACCGTTATATTTTTATTGTGAAAGAACATGTAATAGAATGATATAGAATTCATTTTTAGACCTTTTCAACTCAAAAACATAAAATTCAATGCATTCATTCAATCTAATTCAACAAAAGCTAAAAACAAATGGTAACATGAGACAAACATAGTCGGTTTGCTTAACAGAAAATCTTTTGCCATCAAATTAGGAGTTAATTAAAGCTAAGAGTTTGACTTTTCAGTTTTCATAAACAGGGGAGTATGCATTATATAAAAAAAATTGCTCAAAGTTTTGTTTAATATAATCTGTACTGCATAGCTTTGGGATTATGTGATAGATACATAATTATCAGACAAACAGTAAGCTTCTTACAAACATGAAGTTATTGTTAATCAGCCAGCCAACTAGTCGTGGCTCCAATACAAAGTTCCAAATTTGAGATCAAAACTTTGGAAGTAGTCTAGATATAGGTCGAAAATCCAAAGGGTAGTACATGCCCTAACTTTTGGGCCAACACTGTGGTGGACCAGTCAAATGAATCCTCTCCTCACCTTCCCTAATATAGCTCCTACATTTAAGATTTTGACCTAATCTTCCTGTCAATTTCCAGGCATGGAAATCGGAATGGAAAGTGATGGTTGATTTCCTTATTAAATTATAGGCAGGGCCTAATTAAGGTGTTTTCTGATTCTAAAGACCACAGGCTTGCTATGGGGCTGATATGAGCTGATGAGAATGGGAATTGGGCTGTTAGCATTGGGCTTCAGCCCATTGAGAAAGGACAGATGAAATTGCTATAAAAGCCAGGGGAACAAAAGATCAGAATGTTTGTTCAGACAGGCTGTATTGTAATGAATCATATGGCAGGCAGAGGCTTGCAACTACCAAGAGTAGAGTGGCTTGTACCAACAGCAGAACAAAGACCAGAGTAGGGTGCATCTTTGAAAAACCATAGTGAGCAAAACAGGATGAAAACTATACTAAACGGGGCATAATACTTCAACTATAATGCTGAAATCAAGCTAGCAATACTTGATCTCTACTAATACGTAGTTGCACCAGTACACCAAGCTGGTGCAATAAGATTTCACAAACTAATCTTGTACCGAACAAAATCCTATATTAGACAGATAAGGCACAAGATAAAGCAACTATGGAGCAGTAAAGCCTTTTCATGACAGAAACAAACAAAACAAACAACGCGCCAATAGCTCCTCAACCTACTACGTATAAATAAGGCCACCCAAAATGGGTTATGGCTCTCTTATCAGAAGTTGAAAGTGAAATGACACAATGCACTAGCAGCTACCATTCAGCATTCATCAAAGCCATCTCTTCTCCCTCCCTCCTTCCTTTCCATTCCATTCCTACCACACCCTCACTTTGCTTTTATGACATCAACCATTAATGCTCAGTTCAGAGAGCCTGGCTACAGAAATGAGGCAAATGAAGGAAGAGGAGCAGGTAAAGAGAGAGGGAGAGAGTGAGGACGGTAAGCAGTTACTAGTTAGTACATTTTAGCTCTTCTTTCTCTTGAAGGTGCACTGTTTCCTTTGGTTTCTACAAGTGGGGGAGACATTCCCACTTTTAACTGAGCCCATGTGATTCATGGCTCTTTTGCTTGCTATTACGTAATGTTTTTTAAGAAAGACTCATATGAACTGCCTGAATCAGATAAAAATGAAGCCTCTCTATCTACTATCTGGTCTCTACTCTCTTATCCCCCCTCTCATAGTTATTGCTAACAACTACACCGACCAACCCACCCATGGCAGCAAGCATGTGTGCCATAAATTTCCATGGATAAGTGGCTTGTTGAACCAGACACTAATCACATAGCCCTAAAGCTCTACTTCCACACCCTTAACCACATTGTTCATTTTCCCTTCTGTGAGCCTATAAATTGCTATTGGCTTTTCCTCCCCCTAAGCAATAAAGAAAGAGCCTTCTACTCAAGCCCAACGGACCACTGAAAGCTACTCCCTCTCCCTACCGCTACACATCCTCCCTCCATATAGGCCAAATGATATTCACATGACCTTGTTTCTAGTGAGGGGAAGAAAAAGAAGAATTAAAATTCATTTTCTCCTACTTGTCGCTCAAAGCTGGAATTCACCAACTATTCTCTGCTGTTGTTCCGTTTCTTTATCCACACAACCTGAAGAAGAGCTCATCTTCTAGTAGTACATGGTAATGCTCTGAAAATTCTTTGCCACTAAAATCCAAAGCACTCACAAAGGTTGAAGAAGCCTTAGTGTGGGGAGAAGTCTATATTTCCTACTTGCTCTCATCTTGCCATGAATCATCCTGTTATTATTGTTTTGTTCGTCTCATCTTTGTTCACCATATCCCTGTCCCGAAAGGTTGAGCCACCCACTAGAAATGCCCAAATCAGAGTTATGGGGTTTGTTTATTGTGATATCTGCTCTAATAACAGCTTTTCCAGACACAGCTACTTCATGCCAGGTAAGACATTTTTCTTCTTGCTTATGAGCTGGTGTTTTTGTGGAGTTCATTGAGGCAATGTTTTGATGGAGGTTTTAGTTGTCTTCTTATGTGAAGTTTCTTTGTCAAACCAGGTGCAGAAGTTAGAATAGACTGCAAGTTCAAAGCAAGTGCACCGAAAACAAGGGAGCAAATAGCATTCTCAGTAAACAGGACAACAAACAGGTACGGAATGTACAAATTAGAAATACCAGCTGTTGATGGGATCGAGTGTGCAGAGTCGGCCATTGCATCTTCCTGCGAGGCAAGCTTGATGTGGACTTCATCCAAATCGTGCAATGTTCCTGGATACAAAACCACATCAGATGAGATAGCAATCAAAGCCAGAAAACCCAATCTCTGCATCTATAGCCTCAATGCATTGAATTTCAGACCGTCGAAAAACGAGAACTCTCTGTGTGGGCATTAGTGAAAGATCAAAAGGCTTAGAGAAGCCTGTTCTGGGACACAACAAAGTTTGCCTATGAATGAATTGACTTCTCCGTTTATTTTCATAGTTGCCCTCTACCTTTTTGTCAGTCTTGCAATCTGCCCTTCTGTTAACCCAGCGGAATCTATTCTTCAAACCCACGACCCAGATTCACCAAATTTATACTCAATTATCATTTGGGTTTCTGTGTTTCTCTTGGTTGATACTATTATGTCGGAACACTGTGTAAATGCAAATGCAGATATGTCAGTATGGACAAGCTTTTTCATCATTAAGCTTCTGTAGCCTATTAGATATACGGTCTTGTGGCTAACCACCAAGTAGTTACCCAAACAGAAGGTGCTAGTTAAAGGCACGAACGTACTTAAGGTTCTAGAATGGGCGGCACATCAAAATTAAGGTGCAAAACATCACGCATAGAAAGTGGGGAGAAGAAGAGGAATAAGAATTACCCCGGAGACTGTTTGATTCCAAGCTAGAGCTATCAGCTTCAGTCTCAGCCTTCATAAGTAAATGCATGCCAGCCTGAAACCAGTGAAGGGTCCTTCCTTCACACTGGTTCTTCTTCACAGATAAACAAACTAACACAGTAGCAGTTACTGGTCTAGCCTTGCTCTGGATTTGGTCTCCTCAGCTAAACAATCCAAGTTTCTCCAGACTTTAAACTGCCACCACCGTCATTTTGTTTCCTTCGAAGCGATAACCATGCAGAAAACAAGGAGAGGAAATTAGTCACGATACCACCAAATATTGGATCTCTTTAACAACTGTATAATCGACGTGCTCTTTCCCCTCCATCGTAATTCGTTCATATTCCTCGCCTTGTCATATTCTGTTTTATGTCAGCGGACTAATTCCTCTTTTCCCATCTTGCTCCAATTATGTTAGATTACAGTTTATGTTGTCCATCAGCAGGTTGCAACAATTTAACAGGGGGAAAACGACAGATTTAAGTGTGTCGCGTTTTGCCACCAGCTTCCTAAGAAGAGGACAGGCAGCCCACAATGCAGGCAGAATGAACAACAAAAGGGTATTTCAACAAGAAACAAAGATTAGAAGCTGCAAAATTTAACTTTTTGAAGGAACTGAAACAGGGCAGTCAAAGGAAACCTTTAACCAGTTATACATTAAAGCCATCATGCTTCCTACATAATACCCATTTTCGGCATGAGAGGACAGAGGTAATGTATTTGCAGACAAACATGCAGATGTTGTTCATCATGTAATTCTACTCCTTTTCCGCGTTCGCCACTCGAAACAATGTAAGAACAAATCAAGAAGGAAACAGGAAGATATCTAAGGGAACTAGTGGATCCCATTTTTCTCATCCTTGTTTGTTTCTTTCCCATTTGATTCCATCCAGAGATCTACTGTAGTTATAAGTAAAAGGACAAAGCTTTGATTTACCTGACTGATACTAATCCTAATCTGGATACCCCCATCTGTCTTCCAGATTATACCACCATGCAAGCACCTCAATTCTAAGCTGGAAGTCAAACGCAAGCTTAACTCACCAGAGACTATAAATGGAGTTGAACAAGAAAGCAGCCAAGACAAGGCCACTTGCTGAGATACAGAGCTCTTTGATTATCTCACATCTATAGGTGGCTTTTCCATGTGAATATTGAAATCAATCTTGAATTAAGAGTCGTCGTCTCTGTATTACCTCTAGATCAATCTCTTGAGAAAATTTTAGACCCATATCGTTATTCAATGCCTACCAAATCACAAGAAAAATGAATACTTCAATCCAATTAAGCCTGAGGACATAATGATGCTAATGTACAAATTTTCTGGTCCCTCACTGCCACTTCTCTTCGACTTCCCCCACACATTTCACCTCAGCAATCCATTAACATCTATCTAACATGGAGTGGAAATGACAGAATCGCTTGCCTACCTCATTAATACAAACATGCAATCCATTAACATCCAGGCTAGTTAAATCACATTTTTTAGGTCTAAATAGAAGGTCGATGCAATGAAGCGCTGAAAAACAAAGATAACGAAATCCTAAAATCAACAAGTAGACCTAACATTTCCACCATTAATGCAGGCAACGAAGACTTGGCCCAAAACACACCACACACAGAACGCTTGTAAACCATTGAGCCACATAATTGTTTGTACCTTCAGTAATCTAAAGAACAGAATTACATCCGTACCTTAGAGCGGGAAAACTCCTCCATTCGCAGACCTTCCGGTCGCCGTGCCTGTCCTCAGCTCGCTTCGACTCGCGGCGGTAAGTGGATATGTTACATCCGATCGTCACCGGCTGGCGACTAAGGAGACTGTCTGGATTGTGATACATCGGCGGCATTGGATTCGTACTTGCAGAAGAGGGAAATTCGTTGCGGAAGAGATTCGCGCTCGCTGGAATTTTCAAGCAATTTTTTGAAATCTGTAGGAGTTCTTGTGGCTCCTGTTTTGTTGGGGAGGACTGCGGAGGGAAGGCGTGGTCACGCGGCAAAGTTGCAAAAAGGTTTCCCCACGGGTTGGGCGGCAAAACTAGTCCAGTAAGGAAGGAAAGATGCCCAACAATGTAATGTTTGGGTTGGGGAATGTTGGTGGGCCTGGTTGGAGATTAATTTAACCAAAAGCCCAAAAGTGGTGATGGATTCATGTAATCATGGTAAATTAGTCAATTTTGTTGATCACCTCCTCATTTAATTATAAAAAAATTAGCCGTTTGATATCTAGCTATGAAATTCATAATTTTTATTATTATTTAACAATGTGAATAAATCTCGTTATGTGATTGGTTAATTATAGCTATAAACTGGAGATTACCAAGAATTAAATTTTGACCACCTTGATATTAGTTAATTTGTTAATCTTCTTCAAAGTTTTTCATCCAAAATAATTAATAGTTCAAACAGGTAAGTAGTAACATTTAAAAATACTTTAATAACATTAAAATATATTACAAAATATTGTTCCTCAATCATTTGAGTTTTGGTATATATTTTAAATTGTATTTCTAGTGTTATTTTCTTCTAACAAAATATAAAAATAAAGTAAAATTATAAATAGTATATCATCGATGATAAACATTCACATTCAAATATTAACAGATTACAACTAATAATCGTATTTGGTTCGAGTGAAGAATGCACATTCTATATATTTTTACCGCTCTTAATGTTCAATTCGATTATTTAATAATAAACATTCTCCCGCCACTAAACACCGTACCGTTAAAATCGGCAGTATTGCAGCGCCAAGATTAAGTGACTCCAATCACACCTCTGTCACCAACTTCTCAAACGTCTTCATCGCCGACGCCGGCAGCCCGAGAAACACACGCACCCCCTTCTTCCTCCCTTCCTCTTCCCCATCCGCCAGAAACAGAACCGCTTCCTTCCCCGGAAGCCCCACCGGCGCGGAGAAAAGCGGCCCGCCCCATCCGAAATCCGCCGTGTCGAATGCCAGCCTCGACCACGTCGTGATCACCAGAGTCGCCGCCATGGAAGGCCTGGCCCTCGTAACCTCAAAGTAATCGATCGCTGACCTCATGTAACCGTCGTCTACCATCCTTACCGACTCTCGAACAAGCCCCGCCGCGCGCGACAACGGCTGATTAACCAGTTCCCCTGCCTCGCAGATCGAATTCGTGAACACGATTCCGTTCCCGAAGTATCCGGTGGGCAGAGGAGGGACGAACTTGGCTCGACCGTCGACGGCGAAGATGAGCTTGGTGGGTTGATTGGGCGGGAAGTTAAGGGATTGGGTCCGCGCCCTCCACACAAACCCGGAAAGCGCTTCGAATGTGGAGCGTTTCTTCTCCGCCAGTGGGTCCACGTCGCCGCCTCCCGCCGCCGATTTGGATTTGAGGGTTTCCAGTTGTTCCAAGGTCAACGGGAAGGACTTGTGGACCATGGGATCTTCTTCTTCTTTTGGGTCTTCGAATTTGAGTTCTACATCGAGCAATTCGCCATGGACGTGGTCGATTTGGGCAGGGTTGCGCGACTTGAGGATGGTTCTGTCGAGGAACGGCGGGACTGAGAGCGGGAGGCCTCTGGCGATCTCTCCCCATGAGTTCACGAACTCCATTGCTGCGATTCCGTCGAATAGGCAATGGTTTATAGCCAGACCAAGCACAAATCCACCACATTTGAATTTGGTCACCTGATAGAGCAAGTGTTAAAATCCCTTTAGTATATCAATTCAAATACTTTGAAATCAAATCATATTGTTTCTTACTTAATGTGTTTTCTTGTCTGTTCAATGATAATCGATTATTACTAATAGATGTTAGAATTTTATACGTAAAATGTATGATTCTTTTTTAATGATTAGAATTCGTATGTGAAAAAATAAATGAAGACAAACTTTGAGGCTATAGATGTTATTCTATAGGCTCACAAAAAGGGTGGACCTTTTGTGTTTTTATTTTACAAACCTAAGCACAACCAAAACCCTAAACTCTAATAATTCTCAAGTCAAAACCTATTAATTTCCTACTAGTTCTCATAATTAAGGACTCCTAATGTGTTCATATGTATCTCCTCCAATAATCATGAGATCGAAGAGTAAAATCGTACTCGAAATTTAATCAACAAAATTAATAATTAGTCATGATATAATAATATATCATTTTGTGTGATGATATAATGATAAATTTGTACCCATTTTGATACGTATTTTAAAGGAGCATACAATCCCAACCGACTATGGTACCAACTACTAACTTCAAAATTTCAAAAACTTCAATCAAACCTAAAAGACCCCTGTTTTCAGAAACCACACAAGCAGAAAACCAAGAAGAGTGACAAAGAAATAAGGGGAAAACATAACCTGAGCAACAAGAGGAGGCATTTTCAGGACATTGCCAGCGGCACCAGGAACTTCGTAGACCAGCTTGCCAAGATTTTGGAGATCAGGGTTACTTCTAACATCACCAATCTCTTCCATTCCACACTCTGCCTCAGCTTCCACGAACAGAGCACCTTCGCCATTGCAGTCGACAACGAGCTTCCCTTCCGGCCCAATCGCCAGCCTCCCGGCGAGCGGGTAGTAATGAACGAGAACCCTCGCCAGAGATTTCCGTATCACTTCCACAGGGTCGTCTTCGTTCCCCTTCGCCGCCGGTTTGTAGCAGTAAATGGTGCGGACGATCACGGCAACGTTCTGGTCGAGGTTGGACAAGAAGTAGAGCCCTGTTTTGGTCTCCTCCGCCGGCGTGACCAGAATCGGATTGTTTTGGTGGACGGTGAGCTTGGAAACGATGCCATTTGTGGTCTCCATTGGAATGGGGAAATGATGGTTTGGAAGGGAGGGGGAAATGGAAATCAGGGTTTGTTTCTTTAAGGCAGGAAGGAAACAGAGCAAAGCAGAGCATGTGAGAGTAATAAATTAAAGCTTTTCCGACTGAAGATATTGGTGGGATTGGGTGAGAGTAGAGGCAACAGAGTAACCATAAATTGAAAGAAGCTAGTAACTGACTGGCTTCCTTTTTTCCAACTTTTTTTCTTCTCTTTTGAGAGGTGTGGTTGATGAATGAAACAGTGTAGAGAGGTAACTACTATTAGCCATTTCGATTTCACATGTGTAATCTACTTCTAGTCTTCTACCGTTCTATGGAGGTAATCCGAACTTAGTAATAATGTTGGTTATGGTGTGATTCTTTATCCCTATTTTTTGTAAAATAACATGAATATTAATGAAGATATCGGTAAAAATTATATATTCTTATACCAAAGAGAGCATATTAGATATGTGCAATGGCCCTACACTTTGATAAATGTTGTAAGAAGTTGTTATATATAGTATATAGTAGTACATTTGAGTTGATAAATGCCGTGAGAAGTTGTTATATAGAGGACATTACTAAGAAGTGATTGATGAGTGATGGAGATAGACTGAGTACGTGACAAATAGGGTGTGATTATGTTTACACATAGAGCTGTTGTTTCTTTTTAACATACATTGAACACATGTTTCTCATATATTTGAGTTCAACTTACAAATTACAATTTAGGTTTTCATGTTTTAGAGGTCTATTTATTTTTGTTTAATTGTTGCTTCTATAGGATAGTGTCTAATTGTCGCTAGCTTTGAACCCTACCAATTGATTAGAAGGAAGAAAATTATCTCGTTAAGATAACTTGGTGGTACACTCTAATTGAGTGACTGAAAACTAAATAAAAATCAACTTCCCTTTCAATTTAGATCGTTATATCTACAAAGAAAACAAATACTACAAGAAGAAGAAAAAAAAGTTACGAGAAAATTTGATTGGTTGTAGAAGGTGTTGACGTTAATGCATAGGAAGTGAGTAAATTTAAAATGATGATGTGTAACTTGGGAAAATTGTTTATGATATATTATAGATTTAAACTTTTAAAGTGATGATTTGATTTGCAATCAATATGTGGCATGAAATAATGATTATGATGATAAGACTTAATTAATTCTGCTAGCTTTGTGTTTCTCGAATATACATTAGGTTTGTTTGACTCATTATCAATGTATGGTTCATAATGATAGTTACGAATCACAATAGTTCACAGTGACTTAATAAATTATGACTAGTGACATGTAATTGTAATGACCTAATTCAACCTATGAATGATTTTATAGCTGGGTTGAGTTAGAATAACCCCTTAAAATATTTTTCATATTTGAGCAGTAAGATGACTTTACATCAATTTAGCACTTCCATATGATTACATTTTTACAGTAAAAAGTAATGTAATCTTCTCATTGATTTTTTTTCCCCAATGGGAGACCATATGTGTCCTACTCGTTTTGGGGTATGACATTGAGTGGCACTTTTTTGGCTTCATTTCTTCATATATGCTTACTCTATGTCATGATGGGGTGAACGTGGGTGGCGATTCAACAAGCTTTGCCATTCTAGGATGGCTTTTCCGACGGTTTCCCTCCCTACGGCAACCATCTATTCTCATTTCTCATTTGCCTAATTCCCCTCCAATTGCTTTGCCTAATTGAAAAGGTTCATTTCTATATCTCATTGGCTAGCACCTCAAAGGGTTGGAGTTTGCGAGGGGAAAAAACTATCCTTATTTGAAGGGAAAAAACAAAGTTACGAGGAAATCATGTTATCGACTCAAAAGCCCACATAGACAAACCTTTCATTTTTTAGTTGGGCTTTCTATTGATCTCAATGTCAATGGGCCCTAAAACACTTATTTTAGTCAGGCTTTCTATTCATACAACTAGGATGCCCAGGGTTTATAATGGCCCTAACACTTATTTTAGGCAATAGATGTTTTTTTTGTTGAAATATGGATTTAAAATAATCATATAATATTGAATTTAAGATTTTTGTCGATCAACGTAATTTAAAAAAAAATATTAGGATTCACACGAGCATTGTAACTAACTTACGTGTATTTTACACGAGTAAAAAGAAAGTTTAATAGTCATGTCACTTATGTAAGAATGCAAGATAAATATAAAATTTATTATTGAGAATAGACATAAATAGAATTTTTATATGATATTATATTTATTTTATCCCGTACGCATGAGTAAGTAGCTACTGTCTATCCATACTCTTTTACTTTATTACTCAAATTCTTAGTATTTAGTTTCTTAACCAAACCAAACCACACTTTTGATATGATATAATGTTACACACTCCAAAGGGTTACAACACGTTCAAGAAGGAAGCTTAGTTCCATAAACTTGACTTAATTAGTGTACTTACGTGGATCGATGAGAGATCCAAACTCGGTGCCCATGTTTCATATTGAGCATAGTGGACATATCTAAAGAAACAGGATGACCATCCACCACCCAAATCTTGTACCTCCAGAGTATGGCAGCCGCCACAATCTTCAGTTGAATCAAGCTCACTTCTTTACCAAGGCGACTCCTTGGCCCCCCATTAAACGTCGCAAATCGATGAGATGGCACAAGTTGGATTTCTCCTTTCTCCATTATCCACCTCTCTGGTTTGAACTAGTTGCAATCTGAACCCCACACGTTTGCGAAGAACCAATCATTCTCAATAACTCAAACTCGCGAGAGAAATTGAAAATTTGAAAATGCATATCTCTATAATGTTCAACATGTTGTTACCTTCCATCCTTGCCATTGCATATGCTGAAAAGAAGTGGCCACTCGGCAACACATCTGCCTCCATCTCCCATTTATGGTTGATTGGTAATGGTGGATATATGACATAATTGAGAAATGAAGAAGAAGAAGAAGAAGAGAAGAAATCCAAACTGAAGAAGGATTGCAGAAGAAGAGAGGGAACGAAGTTGTTTTGTTTTATTACTCTCTGTTAAGGTGTTGCGACACCGTTTCTCTATAATTGGGATTAGCCGTTAAGACACTGTTTAAGTGTTTAAATGTAGCCAGTGTTGTAATGACACATGACAACCAACTGTAATCCTGGATTACTAGCTTATATAAAAGAACAGAGCAACTCACTGCTGACTCTGAGATTTTCGACCATTTCTAAACCCTAAACAACAAAATTTTCATGATATCAGAGCGGCCTTCCTAGGGCCGATTCCGCAGCAGGATGTCCGGGCAAGCCGAGGCGGAGTCAACAGATGAAGCTCGGCGTGCCAGTGGCGCCAGCATGAATTCTACATTTGGGTAAGCTGGAGATAACCAGAAGAATGTGTCTTAACATCATTGTTTTCCAAAGTCACAAAAATAGAATTATTCAAAACATGCTGTGGAGGCCCACGACCCACACCATCCAGCTCCTCGTCCCGCACTCCTATCGGCGACCTCCGATACTTGTCCAGAACAAACACGCGACCCTCTTTCTTACCCGTTCCCATAACCTTCCCGTTTTTCTGATCCTGCACAACACAACCGTGATCATTAAACGTCACGACACACCCATCTTCAGTCAACTGCCCAACTGAAACCAGACTAGGAACTAATTGCGGCACATATAAAGTATTAGCCAGCTGAATATCACCAGTGTGAGCTGTCCCAAGGCCAGAAACAGGAATATGAGCCCCATTTGCAACTTGTAAGGAGCGCATATGGGTCGGTTTAATGGAAGAAAACCTCGTAAAAGAATGAGTCATATGGTTAAATGATGCAGAATCAACCAACCAATGAGGGGTATTACCTGAAGGGTTAGAAGTGGCAAAGGAAGAATTCAACATATGTGGAATTGCCTCTTGCAATGCCTCGGCCACCATTTTGCGAACATCTGCAGAAGTGAAAATAGCGCTTGTGAAAGGAGAGGATGCAACAGGCGCAGATTGCTCTGGAGCAGCCGGAGAAGTGACTGCATAACTCGGACCTGAAGACCCAGCAGCGCGAGGTTGATGATTTGGACGATAGCCTCCTTTCTTAGCCAGCAACTTGCAATCCAAGATGACATGGCCAGTCTGTTTGCAAAGGCTGGTCTCATTGCAGAAGTGACAAACCAGTGAGCTAGAGTTCCCCTGTTGAAATTGAGGAAGATGAGAATTACTCTTGCCAACTGCAAAGGCTGAATCACCAGTAGTAGAATTATCCAGCTTGGCCTGACTCCTAAGACGAGTCTCTTCCCTGAGTAACTCAGCAAGGGCCTCTTCTACACTGCTCACGTGACGATGAAAAAGAGACGCACGCAGGGATTCAAATTCTGGACGAAGTTTGCTCAAGAACTGCATAAAACGAGAGCGAGAACGCTCCTGTAACACTTCGGCAGATGCAACAGCAGAAACAAGAGAAGTTGTAAGCATGTCATATTCAGTCCAGCGTGTCATCAAGGATTGGTAATAAGACCGAATATCACGATCACCATGATGAAAAGAAGAGACTCAGTCTCGAGCTCAAACTGACGAGCAGCATTATTCTGCGAATAAGTGGCATGGAGATGCTTCCACATCTCCGAAGCTCAAGAAAACCTCCGGAGACTAAGCGTCGTACCAGGATCAACAGTAGCAAGTAACCAATAAATCACTTGGGCATTACCCGCTGCCCAATCCTCAATATCCTTAGTCGATGACCCAACAACAGGTTTGGGAAGAGTCTCATTCAAAATCGTTAGCAGACGCTTTCCTTCAACAAAGGTGCGGAACTGAAATTCCCACAGTGGGAAGTTTGTTCCATCAAGCTTTGCTGGCACAGAATCCATTTTTCCCATATCCATAGTAAAAGACTTAAAAGCAAGATAATCCACCAATAAAGTAGCAAAAGGAGCCGAGAATAGGAATATACCCTTGGCTGCCCGACGCAAGACGAAGACCCGCAGAAGGTAAAATAGGCCGGAGAATAACCACAATTGACCAAGCTGAGCTAAATGCTGATGATATAAAGAAGACCCGCAGATGGCTAAGTACAGGCCGGAGAGAAGAAAATTAAATCAGCAATAATACCAAGCAACCGGCGAAACAAACTTGGGCAGGCAATAAACAAAGCTGCCAGCGAAGTCCAATAGCGGCAAGCAATAACCAAGCTACGCAAATACCAACCACAGCGAAAATCAATAACCAAGCTGCGTGCGATGCGAAGACCAACAACGTCGAAGCAAAAAACCAAGCTGCTTGTGCGAAGACCAACATCGGCAAACACGTTCCACAAATTAGGATTAGACTGTAGGCTCTGATACCATGACAATTAATCAAAGCATAGCTTAATCGAAAGAACACACGAGGTTTTTTAACGTGGTTTCGTCAATATGACACTAGTCCACGGCGAGGATCTCCCTCACAGGTTTTAGGCTTTCTTATTTTCATCACAATCAACGTCACATACAACTAGCTATATATAGGTTTGCTAACACAAACCCTGACTACATAATTACATATTGGTACCCATACTAATATAATCAACAGTAATAACCAAACCAAAAAACTCTTTTACTGCAATATATAAAATAGTACACTTAGTGATAACCAACCAAGAAGTTGGCGCAAGCTAGCTAGGGTTTCGTGAACCCCCAATACATATAGTCAAGTCGATCGCCAAGAGACGCTAACTCGGAGTTCGTTTTCCATTTGGAGCACTGTCGACATGGTATAAGAAACACGATGACCTTCCACCACTTGGAACTTATACCTCCACAGTATAGCAGCCACCACCATCTTCAACTGAATCAAGCTCACTTCCTTGCCCAGACAACTCCTTGGCCCTCCGCTAAACGTGGTGAATTGATGCGATGGCACGTACCGAATCCCTCCTCTTTCAGTTATCCACCTCTCCGGCTTAAATTCTCTGCAATCTTCACCCCATATACCTGTCCAAAATCAATTCAGTTTGATTATCATAGCTCATCACCAATTGTTTTTCCTTGGTAACTGGATAATAAACAAAATATCGTCGCATATGTCATACCTTTCATTCTACCCATGGCATACATCGAGACGTAAATCCTCGTCTTTGCTCTCACACGATGGCCACTGGGCAACACGTCTGCCTCCCTTGCCCACTTGTGGTTCATTGGCGTGGGCGTGTGTAGCCTCAAGGTCTCCGCAACCGTTGCATGCAAATAAACCAAGCGGTTTACTTCTTCCTCACAGTAAAGGCGGCTCTGTCGACGTCTACATGACGAATGGTCGTCGTCGGAATGATGTGGTGCCGGTGGATTGTCAGCGAGCTCGGCTAGGACCTTGCTCTCGACGCGTGGATTGTTGGCCATGCTCCAGAAGAACCAAACCAGGGCAACAGCTATTGTGCTTCTACCCGCCGCCAACAGATTAATGACCATGTCACGCAACAACTTGTCGTCCTTGAATGTGGAATATTCGACGACGTCCTCCTTTCTCGTCTCTCCCTCGATGTGAGCCGTGAGTAGGTCGACTAATTCTTCTTTGTCCATCGTTGTCTGTTGTCTAACGATTTTTTCCCGTTTGGAGGAGATGAAATCATAGAGAAACTTGTCGAATCTTTCGGTGGCCACCGCCAACCACTTCTCCGCTCCGAGACCAAGCAACCTCTGGAGCTTCCACATCGTCTCGGGGACGACGTGTCGTTCGAACATGCCTTTATCTATATCGTCGAAAGCTTTTGCTAGTGGGACATCTTGTAGGTCAATGTTTAGAGAACTCGGATTATATCCCAACACCGTCATGCAAATAACATCGAATGTGAACCTCTGAAACACATCTTGTAGATCTACAATTTGGGACTCATTTTCTGCCAGGTGATCGAGAACTGGAAAGATCCCATTCTCCAACTTGTCATGGGCTGCCTTCTCCATTAATAACCTGTACCTGCGACAAGCATTACCGTCCATATTAAAGGAATGCTATAAATCAAATTTATTCCTTGGTGGACCCTCTTCCAATAATACGCTAGCTGCTGGGACCAGCTAGCTAGTTGTGCTTGTGAGTAAATTCTACGCGACATATATATAATTGAATATTATTTCGTAATAACTCGAGTTATTGGGATCAATTGTTTCTTAACATGATATCAGAGAGACTTATGTGATAGAAAAATCTTCTTTCGGTGACACCAACCATTTGTTATATATGCACATAATGTTCTAATGTTTGTGCAAAATTCAAACACATATGATTGGTTTTCATTTCAGTGACGTGTTAGTAAATGATATAAGATACATAATTGAACTTGTTCCAACAACTCAAATTATTCATACCAACTGATAGTAGTTAGATGTGTCACCTTTTGTTTTTCATGAGTAGCTGGAGCGTCTTCCTCTGGAAAACCCACGACTCGCCGTCCACGGCGAAGATCCCATTGGGGCCGAGCGGCTAGAAGATCTCCTTCATGATGGGACCCTTGGGATAGTTCCTGAAGTTGCAGCTCATTATGTGTCGGATGTTGGCCGGGTCGCTAGTGATGATGCTGTCCATGTCGGAGAACCACAACCCTTGCATCTCCACCGTGCCGCCGTGTTTGATTAGTCGCTCGGCCAGGTAGTCGTGGAAGTTCACCATTTGGCAGATGAGCGTCGGCAGCATCCCGATCACCGGCCAGTTCGTGCCGAGGGGCGGCACCGATGCAGGCCTCATGCGGGCGCGTTGCCAATGGACTACTAGGAAGCCGGCTAAGGCCGCTAGAAGAGCAGCAAATGTGTCTTTGTATGTTAAAAGCTCCATTTTTCGTCTTGAATATATGGTCTCTAGTTCTAGATGGTGTGCCTTAATTTATAGCCTACGTGATAACAAGGATATGCACCGACGTTTGTTAGTAGGAAAGACCATGGGTTGGCTAATTACATTATCCATATAGATAATGGATAGATTCCATATGGATTCATATACATTTTCGATGCTTTTAGATTTGGACTGGATTTAATTGGATCCACTCATTTGGATTAGAATCTAATGAGTCTATTTGATTTTAGATAAGAGTGCTTTTCTAATCCACCAAAAACAAAATCCATATGTCCAAAGCTTAAAGACAAGGCGTAGTTCTTCATGTAATCAATAAGAGCGGTGATGTACGGGCTTTCACATTAGTAACCTGTCCAAAAGGCATCGATGTGTGCACAAAAGTGACTTCCTCGACCCATAACCTTCTGGTTGAGTGGGTGGGACGAATCAAAGCCCACTTGGAAAGCATGCATGGCCTATTCCGCCTAACTAATTATTAATTACTTATTAAAAAGTCAAACAAGTGAGTTATTATTCACTAATGGCTTCCAAACTCTTCCAAGTACAATTAGCCAACCTCTATGCAGTTTGCTCTCCTTCACTCGCATATCCTTCTATAAGCTTCAAAAATTTGGCAGACCTCCCATTACCTCATTCTCCCATTTCATAACCTTCGCTTCCGTCCACTAGGTTTGCATTTATTTTCCACTGGAATTTTCAGTGCAGTTATTATCCACTTGGTTCACAACTATTGTCCCCTAGTTTTCCCAATTGCTAATTTGCTATTACCCAAATTAATCTTTCATTTTCTCAAATATCTTCTTCCTCTTTCAGTCTTTCTTCAAACCTTCGCTTCAAAACGCCTTCTAATTAACCTGCCTTCCACGACTAGAACCTTCCTTACCTCTGATTCGTCCAAGACAGCAGCTCTGTCTTACCCCCAGTTATCCACCCTACCTCATCGACTCTTCTCTTTACCCGTTGGGCACTGCCGCCAAACCCACCTCATCGTCTAAGAGAAATCTTAGCATTTGCTAGTAGGTATAGAATTGGGCGATTTCCGTACTAACGTAGATGGTCACCTTAATTACGAGCAACTCGATCGATTCATAATTTGAAATTTGTATATTCAAATATCATGTGGTTAATATAAAGGTGATCGAGATTCAAAAAGTAAATCCTATCGATTATCAAAAGGTTCATTATTATGCCAAAATGAACTGATACTAATGATTCAAATTGTTGGAAGAGACCGGTATGTATGAACCATTTACCCACATTCCTATAAAAGAATGATAGGATTGCACTCCATCAATGGAAATGTTCTTATTATTTGAAGTTTATTTTCGTTATTGCTACCTTCTATCTTACAATAGCAATTTACAAAGGCCCGAAATAATTTTTAGGTTTAATTCACCTGCATAGCAATAACTTTCACGATTTTTGACAAATATAGCCACGTGGCTAAGTGCATCCGGTTGGTGATGACGTGTCATCCATTTGGCGGACAGATAAGCAAAACGTCCACTTAACTTACGGAGATGTTAACTCCGTCAAATGTTTTAAGGGAAATGACTACATTAGTCAAAGATGTTTGAAAAGTATGACTACATCTGTGTATTATTCAAAAAGTGACTATATTTGTTAAAACCGTGAAAGTTATGACTATGCGGGTGAATTTAACCTAATTTTTACCATACTTATTACCAAAGAGTGTGCATATTTTATAACGCCACCGGACCAAACTGTCTATACGAAATTTTGATATATAGCAAGGCAATCGGGACCAAGGCATTCAATCTTCTTGGACAAAACTTTGTCTTCCTTCCTTGACTTGGCCCATTTTGTTGGTGAAATCGTTGCATCTAAAGACTAGAGCCCACGTCGCTAGATGTGGCTATTTGGTACGGGTATTTTGGTTTTACTCGAAACCATATCGTATAACCTGGATCGAGATCGGTTCGGGATCGAATAGTAAAGAATTCAATCTCATATTTGGGTTTAGATTTGAGGTAAAAAAATTATTTTGGGACCGGACCGTAAACCGGATAAGAGAGTCCAACACCCAAAACTTGACCAATTCCTCACCCTTTCATGCTTCGGGTCACTCAAATCCCCACAAGTTTAATCTAAAATCTTAACCGAATTGGAACCGGACCGGATCAAAACCGGATTGTATCCACTCCAATATTTAATCCTTATATTCCCGAACGGACGAGATCAATTCGGGCCAATTAAACCAGACCAAACTGTATCGCCACCTCGCAATTGCATAGAGTTTAAAACCGAACACAAACAATTATATTATTGGTCATGGTGATGAAGTGATGAACCTCCAGCTCTTCCTCAGTATTATTTATAGGGTCCAGCCAGCCAAGTACTTGATGATGGAGCCGGTGATCATATCAGACGTGGCAATTGGGATCAATGGATTGGTAACTATTTTGCCACCTTTGATCTGATCACGATTGGTGGATTTATGCATCCATGATTCAAATAGCAAATTATGGTCTCGTACTTATATTTTTTATCCTTTACTTTTTGATATCTAACTTTTTTTATTAAGATATTTTAGTACCTAAACTTTTCAAAATTTATATTTTGGTCCAAAATTTGGATGTCATTTGGATGAATCAATCCACCAATTCATGAATTCAATCCAATTCACACCTCTAAATCAGAGCGTGCCAAAAGAAGGTTGCTAATTAATGGATGAACCAACACGCCAAGTTGATGCACTCTCGTTTGTGTATCATTTTCTTGGAGATTTCGACTACTTCCTTCTCATGCACAATCCAATAGGTATTTACTGAGTTACTATTTCAAATGTTATCTCATACGTACGTTAATTGTTGGTATATGCAATATAATTATGGATTTAATTTGATATATAAGTTATGTTGTATCTATGAAGAAATTGTCTCTCGACTGGGTAATTTAATTTACTCCAAGGTAAATTTTATATAGATATTTAGCGATTGATCAATGATAGATTTTCTACAGAAAACCATTCTTCAATTATCAAACCAATTCATTTTTATCATAAGAACATCATAATAGTGGATGCTTAACAAATGTAATATAATTGTTGATTAGCAACATACCATCTCAAATCAATACATTATATTATGCTTACTAATTAATTTGCCGAACCAATTCTTCAAAATTCTCCATGGCAGAGACAGGCAGCCCCATGAACGCATACATACACATCTTCCCTTTCTCTTGACGAGGAAGGAACAATATCCCTTCATCCACAGGAAGTTCCACTGGACCGGTCGAGATAGCCTCACCCCAACCAAAATTGGTTGAACCAAAAGCCAATCCTGACCACGTGCTCGAAATATATGTAAACCCTAATGGACGGATCACCCTTCTTATTTCATTATAATCGATCGTAGATCTTAAATGCTCATCATTCACCCGGCGGATTGCCTCTTGAACTAATCCGACCGCGTAAGACAATGGCTCATCCACGAGGTCACGTTCCAGACACGTGGCGGCCGTGTATTTTATCGCATTCCCAAAGTACCCTTTTGGCAGCCGAGGCTCGAACTTGTCTCTAACGTTCACGACCACGAGCACCCTCATGAGCTGGTCACCCCACATCCTGAGTGCCTTGGCTCGAGCCTTCCACACGAAAGCCGTGATCACCTCGTAGGACGAACATTTGTTGTTGGTGATCATCCTTCCATTTCGATCGCTATAAGGAGCCATTGATTCTTGCTTGATCTTACAGATCATGTCCTGGTCGAACCGAATATAGCGGTAGACTACTTCCTCGCCGGTGATAAGGTCAGATGATATGTTCGGTAACGTGTCATACTCGGAGTGGTGGTGTTCGAATCTGAGTGGAGTTCGAGCTCGGAGTAGGGTTCGATCGAGAAATGGTGGCAATGATAACGGAAGCCCTCGGGCAATCTCCCCCCACGAGTTGACGAATTCGACTGCTGATATTCCGTCGGCCACAAAGTGACTGAAGGCCAGTCCTAGCGCAAATCCTCCACACTTGAATTTGGTCACCTATAAGGACAAAGTCAGCCTTTTCCACCGTGTTTAAGATGTTTTAACATACTTTGAAAATGGAAAACGTAGAAAATAAATAACACACATATTTACGTGGTTCATTAACACGATCAATGTTAGCTAGTTCATAGAGATAAGAGACCATTTTTATTATATTTGAAAAGATACATATTATGAAAAATTACAAGATATATATGTCACCTTCTCCACACGATGAGATTCCGTGACTTCGAACAAATAATATGTTTTTATGCAAGTAAAAAAACTTTATGGGAAAGGGAGTATGCGAAATTATTACCTGAGCCATGAGAGGTGGGTAATCCATAGGCCCCGTTGCTCCATCAATATCATAAACGAGCTTCCTGCGATTCACAATATCTGGCTTTGTAAAGTCGCCGAGCTCTTCCAACTCACAATCAGCTTCAGCCTCAACAAACACCACCCCTTCGCCGGTGCAATCCACGACGCGCCTGCCATCGGCGTCGAAGGTCATCCGGCCGGCGAGAGGGTAGTAGTGGACGAGGACTTTGCTGAGGGCAGTTTTCATCACTTCCCAGGCATCGTCGTTTCCTCTATCATCCGCCGACTTGAAGTTGTATATTGTCCGGACAATGGTGGGCTCGTCGTCCAAATTGGTCAGGAAATAGAGACCCTTGGGCGTTTCGTCGGCTGGAGGGACCAAAGTTGGTTCCCTTATTAGTTTCACGTTAAGTATCGATGTTGCTTGGAGCTCATGATCATGGTGGCCATTGCTGAATCCACTTGAGCTCACCATTGTTGAAGCTCCCGGAAAATACAGACTTTTGGAGAGAATTTTAATGGGAATGTGTTAGGTGAGATGTTGTGGTATGAAGATTGATAGAAAATGAGGTTAGGTATATATAGGGATCAGGAGAAGGTGACAAATCTATCTCAAGTTTGTTTGAAGTTTTGATGCCAGTTCCAACCCATGTACTATTTTTTTAGAAGTTCAACCCATGTACTCTATAGATCTATAGATATATAAACCCATCTACTCTATAGATCTAACAAACAGGTTCTTAATTATATGCTATGATTGTTATACATTAATTATTAGAATATATGCATCTTTTTATTTAGTTCATGTTGTAGTATCTAGATATGAATGTTTAAAATACATAAAATACAGCTACTAAAACTTTCATTACCCTTTTCACAAATACAGCTAGTAAAACTTTCATTACCCTTTTCACCTTGTATAAAGAGAATGAATGGATTATGTCATTCATAACCTTTCATGCATAACAATCATGTTATAAAATACGTTGAATTGAACTCTGAATTACACCGAAAAGGTGATATCGTCACTCTACTATTTGATGTTGTCAAAAGGGCCAAGTAAATACATATAATTAACTACTTCTCTAGACTTTTTCTTCTTTGCACTTGTCAGGTTGATTGTATCTATCACTAGGTCAAATATTGTAACTTTGAAATCTTACATGATCATCTACTGTGATGTATAAGGATAACTATTGAGGCGTGGACCTTCTTGCTTATCTATATCCATTATAAAATGGTAATAGGTATAAGATGCCTCTCTACTGTGCAGTTTTATCAAATATGTCCCTCTACTATTTTTTACATCAAACATGCCTCTGGACTTTGGATAAATGATCAAACATGCTCTTATGTTAAATTTTTCATGAAAAAAGAACCCAAACAATTCTAAATTGAAATTATCAAGGATATTTTAGACATTTGTGTCGTCCAAACCAAGGTTCAACCATGGGTGACGATTTTTGGATGGAAATTTTAACAAAATGACATATTTGATCATTTTTCCAAAGTACAGCAGCATGTTTGATGTAAAAAATAGTAGAGGGCATATTTGATAAAACGACATAATAAAGATGCATATTATACCTCTAACCCTTATAAAAAATACACAACTTACATAAAAAAAACCTAACTACTTCAATGGGTGCATGTTGAACGGATTCTAAGCAACATATTCTTGCGCGAGGCCTTAGGATCAACTCATTTTTTGTGCATATATATATGCTGATCTTATGTAAGCACTGATTTTTTTTTCTTTATAATTTTGAGAAGTTGACTCTAGGCCATGTTAACGACTTCTTAAACCCGTGTTTTAGTTATGGTGCTCAATAATGTCAACTCATGGGAATTTATTAATTTCAATCCAAACCTTTCATTGTTGTCCAGCTGGTTGTAGAAGCAATCAACGTTCCTTCACCAATTAAGCAATATCAATCAAGTAATTGATGATTGTCCCATCAAAACCAACCAATTGATTGTCGTTTTTCGGTTTTGAAAACCCAACAAGCTAAGTAACCAGACACGACCAATGTGCACCGGATGAAAAATGCTACAAGTCTAACTAATTACTGAAGCAAACTGTGCAGGTTAATTAGCAGGACTCGAAAATACGATCTGATAGTACGTACTCTATTATCTGTATGTAGGTAGATTGATCATCATTGACGTGCCTGATGATTTTGGCTCAGCTGCATGCATGTCTTCCTCAACTTGTATATGGAAAATCCCTTGTGTGGTCTAGTTTGCTAGCTTGAGCAATTAAGCAGCAAGTAGTGTAGATAAATGACTCATGACTGGTGACTATGAGAGGAATCCTAGTAGACCTGGCAAATTACAACTCGATCCGTTGACCCAAACCGAAACCGCCCGAAAAACTATAAATTTTTGTAACCCAAAATCCGAATGACCTGAACCCGATAATTCGTGATTTTTTGGGTTGGGTTGGGTGGGTTAGCGGGTCAACCCGTTAGACTCTTTCTGTTTTATATATCACTCTCAAAATGATAAAATCACTCATAAATTGGTGAGATGTTAAAAAAATCACAAGGATTTGAATGACATGTTTGGAGTTTAAGGATAATCAAACATCATGTGTTTCTTGTAGTATTATTACTCTTGTGATTGATTTTTGACGATTTGCGCAATTTGTATTTCATTTCATTAGCGTGGGAGGATTTGAGAATATGTTAATTGACATGTGTTAGGTAACTATTGTCATGCATATGTAAAAATTTGTGTTCTTTAAGAAAATATGAAGCATCTTTGATATTGTTTCTGAGAACGCTCATAACCCGAAATGATCTGTAACCCAACCCGACCCGT
The DNA here is from genome assembly GCA_964030455.1 of Linum trigynum. Classification (NCBI taxonomy): domain Eukaryota; kingdom Viridiplantae; phylum Streptophyta; class Magnoliopsida; order Malpighiales; family Linaceae; genus Linum; species Linum trigynum. Next base: position 69,972,884 of record OZ034819.1, read on the forward strand.
AACCGAAATCGCCAAACCGAAATTACCCAACCCGACCCGATTGTAAGGATTCCCCAGCGGCTAGGGCCCAGATCTCTTCTTACATTCACTCAAATTATCAGGAAAAGATGGGTTAATTGACTTTTCACACCATGAGTGACAACGAGAGGAACCTCTACCCACTAGGGCAGAGACAAGTCACAAGGACCAACCTAGGGTAGGTCTTCAAACTAACAATTCTATGAGTTTGTTGTGAAGTGTTTTAATTAAAAATTATTTGTATACCATTCATTATAATTGTTTCTAAATAGCATGGAAGCTTGATCACTCGATGTCATATACTTGTATAAATTGATCATATATTCAGTGGTTTAAATTAATTGTTGATCATTCATTTAGTTATCGAGATTGATCACATAACACCATTATCGTTTCATTTCAAGATTCTCATATTCTGTAAATGATTAAAGTTTTTAATGATGACATCATTTGACATCAAAGCTTTAAATAATCATTTGATCACTATTTATAAGAGAATCATAAAAAATATATTTTCTAACCTCTTGTAACAACTCAAATTAATAAAGATAAAAAAGCTACACCCATATGATCACAAGCTAAGGAGTCTAGCGAGAATATGTGCATATAGTTGTAATGACTAGATTTTAATTTCTTATGTTTATGTTCTCTAATGATTTTATACCTACTTATTTTCGACCATTTTGGTAGGGGGCCGATGTTGTAGCCTTGTAGGCTTTAACGTTGAATTCAAGTGCGTGGCGCTAGTAATTGATTTTTTTATCATATGACTTTATAATAGAATATGAGTCATACTTTGTTCGTTTACGTCCCCGTATTTTTTTTACAAAAAATAATCATATATATTAATTATAAAAATAAATAATTACATCCTAAAATTTAATCAAGTCATAAAATTAAAGAAGCGACATATAATGGGATAGGTTAGGGTGGTTACTCAATTTTGAGTAATCACGGTGGCTACCAACATCTATACCATTCATTATCTTTATTTTATTATAATTGTAAATTAATGATTAAGATTAGCTAAGGGTAATTTAGGAAATGAAAAACATACCACACCTGATTACTGTATATATTTTACTCAAACCCTAATACCTAGCCGTCGTCTCCTCCCTTCTCTCCCTGTCGCTCCCGCTATCGATCAACCTCCGCCTCTCCGACGCCATCAAATCCGCCATCGCCTCCACCCCTTCCCCTCTCCGATCAACTTGGTATTGACTCTGCGACGCCATCAAATCCGCCACCGCATCCTTCATTCGAGAATCGAGAAACCCTACTCCGCAGACTTCCACCCAAAGGCCAAAACCCAGCTTCCACCCTAATCCGCCACGCCATCAAATCTGCTTCCTTTCTCTTCTCCCTAATCCGCAAACTTCCACCCAAAGGCCAAAACCCAGCTTCCACCCTAATCCGCCATGCCATCAAATCTGCTACCTTTCTCTTCTCCGCAGACTTCCACCCAAAGGCCAAAACCCAGCTTCAAGCTTGAAACTCCATCTTCTCCGCAGACGACATTCGTAGCTCCGGCTGCCGCCGGTTCTGGAATGGTAGTGTTATGTTTGGAATGGTAGTTTTTTTGCTGTTTTGAATTGTAGTGTTATGTTGGAATGGTATTCTTTTTTGCTGTTTTCTTTCATGCATTGGTAGTTTTCTGCATACATGTGAAACCGTGCTTTTTGATGTGATTGGTATTGTTCTGTTCGAATGGTAGTTTTTTAGTTTTTTTGAATGGTAGTTTCCTTTCATGCATTGGTAGTTTTCTCCATACATGTGAATCTGGTAGTTTGATGTGGATTGGTAGTCTTCATTTGGATTGATAGTTTTATTACTGTTTTGAATTGTTGTGTCATGTTGGATTGGTAGTTTTTTACTGTTTTCATTCATGCATTGGTAGTTTTCTGCATACATGTGAAACCGTGCTTTTTGATGTGGATTGGTATTGTTCCGTTCGAATGGTAGTTTTTTAGTTTTTTTGAATGGTGGTTTCCTTTCATGCATTGGTAGTTTTCTCCATACATGTGAATCTGGTGTTTGATGTGGATTGGTAGTCTTCATTTGGATTGGTAGTTTTTTCCCATGCAACGGTTGTGATGCTTGATTAATGTTAAACGACTTACCTCCCATTTTCCCAATTTTAGGAATGGCAAGAACCCCAGTCGTATGGGCTCAAAACACAAGGAACCTGTTACCTACAACAGTCGTCAGGTTCAAGTTGGAAGTGGGCAAACCTCTGCCCTTGATGAAGCTGTGCCGCAGAAGGATATGGGTAAATCTAAACCACCTGGGAAGAAGTGCAGCCCCGCATCGATTATATCAATTGTCGAGAATGGTATAACAAATGCAAGGATAGAACTAATAAAGAAGCTCGGATTGGATTTTGTTTACATCCAAATCGAGTCTCGCCCCTCTTCCTCTTCTTATTAGGTTATGTGTCTACCACAACACCGACACTCTTTGGATCCAGCGTGCTCCCTGTTTTGAACCCTTCTTTGTTGCACCGTGCTCCAAAGTAAAACACCTTCCGTTCCTTAAGATATTTGGGTTTTCGAGTCTGTTCTCCAATACGTCTTACTCCAAAACCCCTCCAGTGTGCGAAGTCTTTGTAGAACTTGACAAATGCTTCCCTATTTTCAAATCTCAAATGCTGCCATGTCGATTTGTCGGCCGGGACAACTTTATACACCTGATCTGCAATTTGTAAAACAACAATTAATCACTACCATTCCAATAACTCATACTACAACTAACAAAGCACTACCATTTTTTACAAATATGCCAAAAAATAACTACCATTGTAGTAGCTAATACAAAAGTCAGAACCAATACCAATCCAATCAAACGAATACCAATGCGATACGAACTACCAATAACAATCAAACCTATACCAATGTAAGGACTATCATTATTCCTAAACAAGTACGTAACAATACCAATCCGAAACATGTATGCAGAAAACTACCACTGCATGAAAGGACTACCACTGCATCAAAGGACTACCACTGCATGGAATGGGGCGGAGGAGGACTTTGGTGATGTGGAGGCGGCGGCGGAGGGGATTGCGGCGAGTGGTAGCTGGGTGTTGGCGGCGGCGACATTGTTGGTGCTGGCGGCGGGAGCTCACATCCGGGCTTCGATGGTGGAGGAGGCGGTGGCGGTGGAGTTGTGCATGGAACTCGGCGGTCGCCATTGATGCAACGTCGGCGATGATGCAACGCCGGCAAAAAAAGGTGGACTTCGAAGTGTACACGGCGGCAGAAATAGGGCCGGCCAAAAAACGTGGCATTCGAAAAGCCCTACGCTGATTAAACTACCTAATAATTAATTACCGTAATTATCTCTTCCTAATTAATTGCGTAATTAAAATGGTAGTTTGAATTAGGATGGAAGCAAAATACCCTTCTTATCCCTAGTAACCACCGTGGTTACTAACACGAAGTATCCACCATAACCTGTCCCGACATATAATCGAGTACAATTAAAGGACTTTTTTAGCCCCACAGACTGCCATGTTACTTTACGTACCCAGTACCCACATAATTAAACAAACAAAGGATAATAGGATATGCAACATTTAGGCTATAGTTCTCATTCGTTTTTTTTTTTCTTTTTTCTTTTTTACTGCTACAATACCATACACTAATTACATAGCTCCTCCTGCACTATGTCCTCGAACTTCTCCATGGCCGAAATCGGCAAAGCAAGAAACACATTGAAGCTCCCTTTCTCCGTCGGGTGGCTCAAAAACACTACCGTATCGTCCGACGGGATCTCCACCGGCTCGCTCAGAATCGGCTCTCCCCACCCGAAATCCGTCGCGGAGAACGACAAGCTCGACCACGTCGTCGCCGTCATCGTGCTGTAACCCCTCGGCCGCTTCGCTCTCGTGGCCTCGCAGTAATCGATCGTCGACCTCAAAACCCTGTCATTCACGCTCCTCACCGCTTCCCGAATTTTGACCACGGCGTGGGAAACCGGCTCTTGAATTAGCTCCGCCGCCAAGCTGTGCGCCGGGGTGAACTTTATCGCATTCCCAAAATACCCCTTTGGCAGAGGCGGCTCGAATCTCCCCCGCGTGTTGACGACCAGTAAGATTCTAGTAAGCTGATCCGGCGCCGTATTGAGCGCCCGAGTTCGAGCTCTCCACGTGAAGGCCGAGAGGGCTTCGTAGGTGGAGCAGGGTTTGGTTAATCCGGTTGTTTTGGATTTCGCCGTTTGGATCATTTGCGGGGTGAACTTGAGGTACTTGTACGCCATTATCTCTTCGTTGGAGAAGTCGTTGATGGCAGAGGATTTGTCTTCGATGGGTTCGAATTCGGAATGGTGAAACTCGATTTTTGGCGGGGTTCGAGCTTTGAGAATCGTCCTGTCGAGAAATGGCGGGACGGATATGGGCAATCCTCTTGCTGTTTCGGCCCAAGAAACGATGAATTCCGCGGCGGCTTGACCGTCGGCAAGCACGTGGTTGAAGGAGATTCCTAGTACGAATCCTCCACACTTGAATTTGGTTACCTGATAGTAGAAAGGAGAGGACCAAAAGAAAATAACTTTTAGCGACCAAACATCGAAATAATCTTTTTTTGTCACCGATATTAAGCCTGACCACATTTTACTGACGCAAAAAGGTTAGTCTTTGCAAAGAGAAAAATCGTTACCTGAGCCATCAAAGGGATCTCGAATTTGTTCCCAACGCCAGGAACATCAAAGGCAGCCAGCTTGCCACGTGTAGCCTTATCCGGCTTCGAAAAATCAACGTCATCCAACCCACAGTCGGCCTCCGCCTCAATGAACACAACCCCTTCGCCGGTGCAATTCACAGCGAACCCACCCTCCGGCGAGAGGATCAGCCGGCCGGCCAGAGGGTAGTAGTGAACCAGAACCTTGCTCAGGGCATTCTTGATCACCTCTCCGGCCTCCTGGCCCCCGGACTTGAAGCAGTAGAGCGTGTGGATGATGGTCAAGTCGTCGTCGACGTTGGAGAGGAAGTAAACTCTTCCCTGATTGTTGTCCACCGCCGGCGGGACCAAAGTTGGATTCCCTTTCTTCACTTGGAAGAACTCATCATGTGGGTTTCGTTTTCCATCGTCCATTTTCCCCACCATTGTGATATTTTGAGTGGTTGGTTTTTTAGTTGAGTAATTTTTTGATTGTGTGGTGTTGATAAGCTGGACTGTGCCCAAGAATGGATATATATAGCGCGGAAGGGTTTTAGTTTTTTTTTTGTTAACAAAAAACCACTTTTCTCTAAAATAATGTAGGGGAAAGCTAGCGCTTTGAATTTCTAGTAAATTATTGGGTTTTTTTTCTCTCTTCGAAAGTCTACCATGACGGCAAGGTTGAGAGATTCTTTTGTTCCAATTCGATGCAGGCGGAAGCTTATGCTATTCTCAGTGGAGTGACATTGGCGGCTCGGGAACAACGCTCAGCTTGTGTCAAATCTGATTGTCAGATTTTGGTGAATGCTCTTAAGCTTGTTCCGGACCAGTGGCCTTGGGGAAAGCTTTACTTGCTCGTGTCTCGACCATTCTCGTCTCGGCTCCGTGGGTGAAAGTGATGTTTGTTCCTAGACGTCACAATCAGTTGGCCGACTGGGTTGCTCGTAATGCAAGATTAGGTGCTCTCCCACGAGATTGGATCATTTTTGCCAATTTGTTGTCTCCTTTGTTGTAATCAACTGTATTTCCATTGTTTCGATTTGGAATGAAAGTGCCCCAATTTGTCAAAATAAAAAAAGAAAGTCTACCATGCAAGTAGTATGAGTTGTGATATATTACTGTAGATCGTTACACATGTGAGCTGATGCTGACTGGAACCAAGATGGTTATATCAAGTTGCCGAGTAAGTAGTATGAGAAGTTATATCGAGTTGATAAGAAGAAATGTAGTGGTGAGACTAGGGGTGGCTATTTGGTCCGTACTTTTTGGTTTTATCCGAAACTGGACCGTATAATTCGGATCGAGATCGGACCGGCACATGATAGCAAACAATCCAATCTCATTTTTGGGCTTAGATTTGAGGTAAAAATCCGTACAGGACCGGATCGAAAATCGGATAAAGACCGTATAAGAGAGCCCAACACTCAAAACCTAACCAACTCCTCACCCTTTCAGGCCTTAGGCCACTAAAATTCTCACAAACTCAATCTAAAATCAAGACCGAATTGGGACCGGACGGTCAAAACAGGACCGGATCAAGACCGGACTGTATCCAATCCAATTTTTGCTCCTTATATTCCCGAAAAGATCGGACTGATTCCGGATCAATTTGGCCAATTCAACCGGACCAGACCATATAGTCACTCCTAGGCGACGAGATATATAATTGTTTATGGAATGAATTGGGAGGAGAGTAGCTTACATAGCTAGCTAGGGTAGCCAATTAGCCACTGAATATCGATGGAGTGTTGCACAAAAAACCTTGGTTGGCGAGGGTTGTTGTATGAAGATAGTGAGATATCATTATCATCGATCGATCTGCCAACATTTATATGGAAAAATGTGACTTTGGCAAGTATTCTTTGTGTTCACAACTGTATCTACCACAGATACTTATCATTAATGCTATCAATATCATGGGGTCGAAACACATATAGTATCATTATTAGTTATTTCATCATATCACCAAGCAATCTTTTTATGTATTTAACCGCTTATATAGTCGTAAATAGGTGTCAATAATTTTATTGATCTTCTTAATTATAATCTCACATACAAATTACTCAAATCATGGGAAGCAATCAATCAAAATAACATATTTTACAGGGCACTCATGAAACTAACAACAATACTTTAACTCCATAGAGAGACACACCAAGAGAAAGAAAAAGGGTTTAGCGAAAGAAGGAACAAAAGAGATAGAAGTTCATGACAATATGTAAATCCATGCGAGAAGATATCTCATAATCATCATCAATTTCTAGATGATTTCTTGCCACAACTTTTGAAAAATCCTCATTGCAGAAGATGGCAGCCCTGCATACGCATTCAAGCTACCTTTCTCCTTTGGATGAGCCAGAAATATGATTACCTCATCCACAGGCAGCTCTGCCGGTCCAGTCATAACCGGCTCGCCCCAACCAAAATCGGTCGAGCCAAAAGCCAATCGTGACCAAGCAGTCGAGATCATCGTACAACCCATTGGTCTTTTGGTCCTATGCACCTCATAGTAATCAATCCCAGACCTCAATTGGCTATCTGTAACGCTTCTGATCGCCTCTTGAACTTTACCAACCGCATAAGAAAGTGGCTTGTCGACCAAGTCACCAGCCAAGCTTATAGCACTAATGAACTTGATCGCATTGCCAAAGTAGCCTCTTGGCAATGGTGGGTCGAACTTGTTCCTTGTGTTCACCACAAGCAGGATTCTGGTCTCTTGATCAGCTGCCATCTTCAGGGCCTTGGCTCGAGCTCTCCATGCAAAAGCCGACAGGGCCTCGTAAGAGCTGCAAAATTGTACGAGCCCTGGAGGACTAGGCCCGTGTATTTCAGCTGCGATTTGTCGCTTCAACTTTTGGATCATTTGTTCGTTGATGTAGATGTAGTCGTAGATGGTTTCTTCTTTGTTATTTGTCGATGATGACTTATCTTCTAAGACGTCGTACTCGGCGTGGTGGTACTCAATTCTCGGTGGGTTTCGAGCTTTGAGGATGGTTCTGTCGAGGAAAGGTTGGACAGAGAGAGGTAATCCTCGAGCTGTTTCTGCCCATGCGTTGATGAATTCCATGGCTGCCTGTCCATCTGCAATGAGATGGTTGAACGAGACTCCCAGCACAAACCCTCCACATTTGAACTTGGTCACCTAAAGAAAATGGAATCGTAAAAGTTATTTTTATTTTTATAATGGTGACATGTCTTGTTTTTATAGTAAGGTAGTATTTGAAAGTTCGAAATTGTGACCTTCTAGTTCAAAATTTGTGTTATGTTAGGTGAAGGAGTGGATGACAAATAACATCGATATACAAATACAACACTTGTCGGAAACACTCTAGTTTGATACCATATTCATATACATGAATCATGAGAGGAGGGATTATAACATGTGATCTCCCGGTTCAAGACTAGTGTTAGATTGGGTAACATGCATGATATCATATTCTTAACTAACTGCTATATATACGTATGGTATGGGGTAACATGCATGATATGTATTGATCATATGCCTACCTGAATCATGAGAGGAGGGATTTGAAATATGCTCTTCACACCAGGAATCTCGTACACCAACTTGCCACGTGTTTCCGCATCAGGCTTGGAGAAGTCAATGCTGCCCAAGGAGCAATTTGCTTCGGCCTCCACGAAAAACACACCCTCGCCGGTGCAATCCACGGCGAGCCTCCCCTCGTCTGCCGTGGTCACCAGCCGGCCGGCGAGAGGATAGTAGTGGACAAGAACTTTGCTCAAAGCATTCTTGATCACTCCCGAAGGATCATTAGCATTAGTGTTCCTATGCTGATAACAGTAAATGGTACGGACTAGGTTTTCGTCCTCGTCGACGTTGGAGAGGAAGTAGATTCCTCTCTTCGTCTCCTCGGCTGGTGTTACCAAAACGGGCTCCCATTTCTTCACAATGAGATGATAATCATAATTCTCAACGTAGTTTCCCATGGGTTTGATTTGGAGAATGAAAAACAGAGCTTGTCTATATTAAAGGCTAGCTAGAAGAAGCGAGTTACATATATGCACGGTTTGTTTGTGTCAATTGAAAGAAGTAGCGGGTGGCCTTATATAGAGAGATAACGTAACCTAATATATATGAACTATGACCAACTTATATAAAAAAACACACACCTTATCTACAAAACCTAACTACTTTGGTGCATGTTGAATGGATTCTAAGCCACAAATTCTTTGGTGGGATCATAGAATCACTTCATCATTTTGGTGCAGGTAGGTAGGTTAGCATTAAATTTTTCTTGACAATTTTGAGAATTTGACTCTAACTAGGGTGGCGATGGCGATGAAAAAAAAAAGTCCATTTCAACTCTTCTTTTCTCTTGTAGATGATCATGTAAGCCTAGGATTTGAACATATATATTGTCTTTCTTATCATTACTATTTTCAGATTCATCATGTACACATGGATGGGAAGCAAAACTTGATCTTAAAAGTATTCAACACTTCGCAGACTAGAATTCTTTGGAGAAAAAATCGTATATCATCCTCTCATACGCCCCCTCAAACGAAAGCCGAGGCCGAATTGTGGATTTTTATGGTTTGCACAGGTTGAACCCTTGTGCTACCAAACCACGAGGCTTTAGTTTGCACAGGTTGGACATACCATTCCTTGTGCTAAACGAATTGGCATGAAATGGGGGTCGTTATGAGGATTCGAAACCATGACCTTTCGATTGTAGGCTCTGATACCATGTTAGCGAACTAACCACTTAGTCCCAATAACTCGAGTTGTTGGAAATGGATAGTTAAGCCTTTTAACCTCTTATAATACATAACAAACTTAACCAGCCTTTGTGGGCATCTTTGTTGTATTAGTAAAAAAAAACACATGTCGTTCTTGAGGAAGTTTATAATGCTTCATATCATCACTGTTTTCATTTAAAATAAAATGGTATAATTTCAACTTGTGCCTTCAACATTATTGTACAATTTAGTTTGTACCCATACAAATTCATTTATGGTATAAACTGAACTTGTACCTTTAATGTTATGGTGCATATTTAGTTTGTAGCTATACATTTTGACATTTTCATACAAATCCCTTTATATACAGATTGACCTTGTACCCAGGGGCGGAGGGAGACAGTTAGAGGGTGGGTCCCGGGACCCACTCTGGCTCGGGTTAGAAAATGGTCAATTAGGTACAATAGTTAATTGGGTATGAAAAATAATACGTATTTAAATAAAATTGGTAGACCTTTGAAATATTTGATGTATGATTTATAATGAGCTTTGACATATTCAATACATTTATAACGAGCTATGTACAAATGATAATGATGTATATGATTCGCCCAAAATTGAAGATGTATGTATTTAATATTTACAACAAATTTCCACCAAATCATAATTCATTTGTAAAAATAATTTTATTTCAATCAGGGATAGGGAGATTGTAACAGGTGTTTCCTAAGGACGAAAATGAGTAAATTAGTATAATAGTTAATTGATAATGAAATTTAGGGCACTTCTAATTGAGAATGGTTAACCGAGATATCATTTGTTCGAATCTTTGTAACCCCATTTGTTAAACACATGATATTCGGATTTACGTAAACTTTAAGCACACATAAGTTGGTTGTAGTAAGCAGGAAAGTGTTAGTAAATACTAAATAGTATTAGATTCATTATTAAATCTTTCCTAACAACTCGAGTTAATGAGACACAACGGTCTTGACGAAGAACATGATTCAAAAGAAAATGCATAACTAAATCATAAATAATTGTTTGATACATATATGGTGATATTCTTGTTAGTTTTGACATAAAATTTAATTTACCAAGTTTTTGCAAATACAAAATTATATCATGAACGATTTAGAAAGCTAACAAAATTATTTTATCATATGTATTTTTTTCTAAATGGGCCCACCCTCGACAAAATCCTGGCTACGCCCCTGTTTGTACCCAGTGGCGGACCCAGGATTTTGGTATAGTTGTGTCGGCCAATAAAAAAGATTTAATTAATTAATTTAAAATAAACATAAAAAATTTATTCATGAAGTTCATCAATTTTAGTATTTTACAGTGAACCACGACAAGTTTTCATATTCTGAAAAAAAAAATTTATTTACATTTTCTCATTAGGTTGCAAATCAAATATTTATTTATGTACACAACTAAAAAATTATTCATAAATTGATCACTCAACTTATACCAAGATTTTTCTCAATTAAACTCATATATGGAAAATGTCATTTTGTAGCTTATAATTGCAATAAGTAAAGTCAACACTAATTTAATATGAGAAAGCTGGTATGAGAAGCTGAAAGGGTGGCCACAGGCATCAATGTGTAAGTTTGAATGAGAATGAGGATGTCGTCGACTCGATGCCGACAATTGGATGGCGGCGATAGGCGTCAACGTATAAAGAAATAGCTAAACTAGAAAGCAAGTAGAAAGTTAAACTTAAGAAGAATCCATGGAAGAAGTTATGGGGAAAGACAGTATGGAATTCACTATCTAATTACTTGACTCAACCAGATTATTAATCAATTTAATTCTCATTCAATTTATTGAGGTTATCTCTAAGGTGATAGCTATCTTTCCGAATACTCACTACCTACGTAGTAAGTAGTCAATTAATTGTTTACTCTTGTACAACCAACTACTTAACTACCTAATTTGAAATCCGATAATTCCTACATTTACATATTTTAATACTATTATCACAATAGTTTTTTTGTAATATAATAAGATTAAGGTGTGTCGATTACAATTATTGGAGGTGTGTCGGAGGCCCCGTATGTACGAATTTTTTACACCGAAAAAATGTGGGTTCCTCACAAAAATTTCGGAGCAAGGTGGGTCGGTGACGCACCTTGCTACAAGGTGGGTCCGCCCCTGCTTGTACCTTTGACATTATGGTAGAAGTTCACTTTATACTTATGCATTTTCATACAAATTTTATTTATGGTACAAACTAAATTTGTATCTTTTGTACATGTTTAACTTATATCTTAAAACACCACTACTTTATATAGTGTCGTTCGTTATTATTAGGTCTTTAATTAGGGTTGGAACACACCAACACAATGTATCTTTAATTAACAAAGACATTAACAACATATGAAAACTAATTTGATGATTTAATTTTTTTTCTCCTCGCCAAAATATTTGATCCAATTCAGTGAACCGCCATCAACATATTGAAATCCTAATTGCATGTCCCTTTTTTCCTTGCTTTAATTTGTCCACGGGTATGGTAAGGTGTCAAAATCAAGCAGACCAATTTCGATGTCAACTCTTCATGGAACTTCATTTCAATCCCAACCTTTCATTTGTTGTTTTCTCTATTCCAGCTGGCACGCGTACAGAAGCAATCAACGTTCCTTCAAACAAATATATATCAATCAAGTTGATAATAGTCCCATCAAAATCAATGACTGAATTGTCATTTTCGCTAATTAGAACTCGATTTGAAAACCCATCATTAAGTTTTTAGTCCAATATGCAATAGGATGAAAAATGCTGCAAACCTAAATGCAAACTTATATAGTACGAGTTATCATGATTAATTCGAATAATCTAGTATAGTATCTATGTATAGATTGATAGATTGATAATCGACGTGCCTGCAGCTTTGGCTCAGCATGCATGTCGTGTTCGAGCTGTGGAAAATGTCATGAGTGGTCTAGCTAGTTTGCTTGAGCAAGCAACAAGTAACAATGTTGGTTGGCCTTATCGATCTCTTCTTATTTTGACTCGATTATGAGGAAAAGATGGGCTTAACTTTTCACAAGACAATGAGAGGAATCTCTACCGACCAGCTGCTAGGGGCCATACGATTGATCTCTTCTTGTATTTTTCATTGAATTTCTCATGAAAAGATGGGCTTAACCTTTCACACTATCGGTGGCAATGAGAGGAATCTCCACCGATTATTAGGAGAGGGAGACTAATAACCCATTATTATTGTTACACTTGCAGTTGTAGGTTGCACACACAAAATTCAAACCACAACAATGTTATTTTCTTACTCGACAATGGACTGTAGCTCATAAAAAAAGGTTGATCATGGATATATACAAAGCTCATATAAATTCATCATATGCACATAGTGTTTTAAATCAACCATGTTAATTCATCATAAATATATATGAATCGGTTTTCTAACATAATATTGGAACGTGAAAAAATTATAAAAAATTATTATATGTAGGATTTTTCTTAACAACTCAAATTATTAACATTCACATTATATATATACGTTATTCGAGAATAATAATTTCTCCCCTTAAATAATGAACAACTTTCTAAAACTTTCTAATTAGTCCAAGTTTTCGGCTGTCAATTAAAGCTTTTGGACCCAAGGTTGTTGGAAAACCAACCGTTATCTCTACACTCTAAAACCTACTAATTCCCCCTATGGATCGCGAGTGGTTTCATTTTTCCAAATTTGGTCATCAGTATCTCTCCACTCCTCCAGCCCATTTCTGTATCTTTGTATTTTCCACCATTTTTGAAGGTAGGTGGTATGTGGTGTGGTAACGTTGAATACAAGTGTGTGGCTCGTGATGATTGATTTGATCATTTCGTACGTACCCGTATAATACTCGTATACTAATTAATTTGTATTTAAGATATGTGATCACGTAATATTGTACAACTGTCTCATTTTTTCTCATTCGTCTAATAGTTCACGTAATAAACATGTGTAAAGTACTTACAAAATGTTACATATATACACGCACTTTAATATTGAAATTCCGTTGAAAACTTAATAATTTTTTTATATTTATATTTAATTTTCAGATTATATATTACAAATATTCTATAACTGGAACCAAGCTTTTAAATACATTGTTATGCTAGAATGATGTATAGAGTTCCGTACGTATTTAACTAACTATATACACTGCTTAAGTTAAATGAAAGCAATTATCGTTAAGGTATAGTAAATTTAGGACAGTAAGATTATGTGAAGTTGCTAACTTGCATTGGCATTTGGCATGCATATTTAATAATTTGCACGTAGCTAGACACCAGTCCTTCCTTGGTAATATTTACTTTTTGTGATTAGATACTATTTCGACCTTCTCTTCTTACATTTGATGAATTTTAAATCATATAAAAATAAATATGATGGGCTATTAGAATATTGAACAAAAATGCAACCAAAGAAATATCTAACAAAACGGCACCATATTGAAAAGACGCTATTGTAATCTCATGCCAAATAGCATTTACCTTACAAACCTTCTTAATTATAATTTCAAATTCAAACAACTCGAATCCAAGAAGCAATCAATTGTAATATATTTTACATAACACTCCCAAAATTTAACTGAAGCGTTAATCTTTTGGGAGGAACAACAAAATACATGACTCCATAGTCCATACACATTTAAAAAAGACAGGGAAAAAAAAAAAACTTAGCAAAAGAAGGAAGGAGAGATATCATTTTTCACTCCAACATGTGATTTCATAACGAGACGGTTTCATTATTCCTATCTCCAATTTTTAAACTATTTCTTGCCACAACTTTTGGAAACTCCTCATAGCAGACGTTGGCAACCCAACATACGCATTCAAGCTGCCTTTCTCCTTTGGATGAGCCAGAAATATGATCACCTCATCCACAGGCAACTCGACCGGTCCAGTCATAATCGGCTCGCCCCAGCCAAAATCGGTCGAGCCAAAAGCCAACCGCGACCAAGCAGTCGAGATCATTGTACAACCCATCGGTCTTTTGGTCTTGTGCACCTCATAGTAATCAATCCCAGATCTCAGCTGACTGTCTGTAACGCTCCTGATCGCCTCTTGAACTTTTCCGACCGCATATGAAAGTGGCTTGTCGACCAAGTCACCGGCCAAGCTTACAGCACTGATGAACTTGACCGCATTGCCAAAATACCCTTTTGGCAATGGTGGGTTGAACTTGTCTCTCGTGTTCACCACAAGGAGGATTCTGGTCTCTTGGTCTGCCGCCATCTTCAGGGCCTTGGCTCGAGCTCTCCATGCAAAAGCAGACAAGGCCACGTAGGAGCTGCAAAGTCTTACGGGACCTGGAGGAGTACTAGGCCCGTGTATTTCAGCTGCGATTTGTCGCTTCAACTTTTGGATCATTTGCTCGTTGATGTAGATGTAGTCGTAGATGGTTTCTTCTTTGCTGTTTGGTGGTGCCGATTTGTCTTCTAACATGTCGTACTCAGCATGGTGGTACTCGCTTCTCAGTGGGTTTCGAGCTTTGAGGATGGTTCTGTCGAGGTAAGGCTGGACAGAGAGCGGCAATCCTCGAGCTGTTTCGGCCCATGAGTTGATGAATTCCATGGCCGCCTGTCCATCTGCGGTGAGATGGTTGAACGAGACTCCCAGCACGAATCCACCGCATTTGAACTTGGTCACCTAAAGGAAATTCATTTGTTGTTAGCGTGATACAAATTAAATAGGTCAACCAAATAACAACAAACACCGGAAATGCTTATAATTTGATACCATTCTATATTAATGACATATACCTGGATCATGAGAGGAGGGATCTCAAAGATGCTCTTCACACCAGGAATCTCATACACCAACTTGCCACGTGTTTCCGCGTCAGGCCTGGAGAAGTCAACGCTCCCCAACGTGCAATTCGCTTCCGCCTCCACGAACAACACGCCCTCGCCGGTGCAGTCCACGGCGAGCCTCCCCTCGTCGGCGGTGGTCACCAGCCGGCCGGCGAGAGGGTAGTAGTGGACAAGAACCTTGCTCAAAGCATTCTTGATCACCTCCGAAGGACCGTGATCATCGTTAGTTTTCTTATGCTGATAACAGTAAATGGTACGGACGAGGGTTTCGTCCTCGTCGACGTTGGAGAGGAAGTAGATGCCTTTATTCGTCTCCTCGACCGGTGTGACCAAAACGGGCTCCCATTTCTTCACGGTGAGATGATGATCATAATCGCAATCCTCAACGTAGTTTCCCATGGGTTTGATTTGGAGAATGAAAGAAGCTAGGGTGAGGAAAAGAGAGCTTAATTGTCTAGTAAAGGCTATTTGCTAAGCACGGTTTGTTTGTGTCATTAGAAGGAGGAGAGGGTGTCCTTATATAGAGAGATATAAGGAACCTAAACGTTTGAACGACTCAAAGTCTTAATATATTCATTATTTATGTTGGAAGATTGATTGCCTTTATATTAATGTGTTGTTAAAAGGTGGTACTGAAAATTACATAAATTATCTAAAGAGTTTTAATAATTAGAGTTATACAAGGGAAAGGAACCAAAACATTATTTGTAGTATTAGCCTCTTATGTTGAACTAATAAAACACCAGACGCTTCTATCCATCACCACTAGATTGATTCTATTGCTACTATTAGTTTTTTAAATAATAGTATTTGTTATATTTGGTTGGCTTCTACACCTATAAAATCCATATTAGACTAGCTAGAGGGACTACATTAACGAGTGGACCTTCGATTTCCAAGAATAGAGATTAAGGTATGCGAGGAATATTAGACTTCATTAAAAGGAAACCAGGTGCAAGTCGTAGACTATGGAAAGAATAATTGCTGCATAAAGGGGATCATAAACAACGATGTATTAGTTATTCTATATATAAATATAATTTTGATATGATTCGTCCTATTCAATTTGTTTATTTTACCTGCTTTGTAGGCGGGATGGGATGATAATGAGTACTCTATATTTAACATGATACATCTCATTCTGGACATTAGTTTTTTAATTATATATAAATTTATATTTAGAATTTAACTTGTATTACTATGTGAGAATCTTAAAGTATAGAATAATTTAACTCCATTTATCATGTCATAGTTTATTTCTTGATTTTTTAATAAAAAGTTAATGTATTCTAGTCTTCCCTTTTAAAATACGTACTGCACTGAGATGATCAGGCCTACCCGACTTGTACTCCGAAATAAAATAGCCAACTTGTCATGGAATGAGTATGGATACTAAAATACTCGGTCCAACTGTCGATTGTCAATCCCACCTGTTTTGCTACAAGTAAGTAAGGTGTAGTTAGGTACTATATGTGTCTATTTAATTGGATGGTCAATGGCAATATTGCTGTACTTAATACGATAATTATAATTAAGTACCTTAACCGCGGACCTAAGTTTTAGGTGGAAACCTAACCTTGGAGTTAAATGACTATATAACGATAATGACACAACTTGCCTTTAATTTGAGCACAACGACTAAACCTCCAATATCATTTGGTAAATGATTTTCGATGGTTTTAGGTATTCATGCATGTTTCTTGCTCACAGCTCAGCCCCACCGACCAATGTACAAAGTTAGTAATTAATTTTTAAAAAAAAAATAATCTTATATTGATTGGCAAAAATAGATAGCTACATTCTGGAATTCAGCCAGGTCTGAAAATCAAAATAGCGACACATAGATGGGAACAAAGACATGGACTTCCTAGCTACCAAATGAGCTACCCTATTGCTATCCCGACCTACAAGTCGCACACTGAAGCCCGAATTATCCGCAAGCATCCGCACAATCTCCTCCAAAATAGCCCCCACTCGACTATCCCTCACATCCACATGTTGGATTTTATCAATAACCTCCTTGGCATCCCCTTCAAATTGCATCATCGAAAGCCCATGCTCCAAGCACCAACGGATAGCCTCCCGAAGGGTAAGTAACTCTGCCACCAAGGGATCATCAATAAAAGGGAACTGCATCCCGACAGCCCATAGGACGTCTCCTGACTCGTTAAGGACAACCATCCCACCAGCAGCATGTGACCCCCTACGAAATGCTCCATCCCGCCGACACACTGGCCCCCCGACCCTCCGACCGCCACCAAAGGGTTTTCCTGGATAACCATTGTATCGGATTGAGGATCAGGCGGCAAACGAAGCCACTCACCAACCTGCTGATTATACTGCCTCATTAAGGCAGGAATCCCAAACTGTTTGCCTTCAAAGACAACCCAATTCCGAGATTTCCAGATCCTCCAAAGGACGGCAGTTACCAACAGGAACTGCGAGGGTTGGTGCAAGATAGAGAGCAACTTTTTTAGAAAGAAGGGGAACGTATGACGAGGCAAACCTTCACAAAGATACTCTAAACCGGACTGAGCCAAAAGCGCCCTGGCCACAAGACAGTCAAGGAACAGATGCTCCATTGTCTCCGCCGCAGCCCAGCAAACCGGGCATCGAGTACAAACCTCAACATCCCGCTCAATAAGCGCTCCAATCGTCGGTAGAATTTTATTAAAAATTTGCCAAACAAACACCTTCAACTTTGGGGGAATATTGGCGTTCCAGAGCCGGATCCAATTCTCCCTATCCATCCAGCTAACCTGAGCCTGCCATCGACCATATTGTGGATCCAAACCAACCGCCAGGTGATACGCCGACTTCACCGAGAAGACACCAGCCGCAGTGCCATGCCAGATCAGCCGATCCTCAATATTTTGCCTTAGAAGGGAGATTGCTTTATTCGCCTTGCAAGTTTGGGGATCAAACCATTGACTGAGCTTATCATCACACCAGCGCCCTTCCCCCGAGCAAAGAACTTCAGCGACCTTCACATCATCATCCGCAGGCAAGACTCGAGGGTTAAACACTAGGGGAAATAGCTGCTGCGGGACCCAGTTCGACTCGATGTGATTAACCATAAAACAAATTGCTAACAACTTCCGGAAAAGAATGACATCTATAATGGAAATAAAATTAATATCAATAATCGTATGAGTTTTCTTATATTTAAATATACTAAAAAAAATTATTTCCCCTAATATCTATAGTTTTGTTGAAATGTTTTCAGTTGCAATTTTAATAATATTTGTGCCTTGAAGGTTTTCTAATTTTGAGATAATATTTACTCAATTAATATCATTTAGAATGTTTTTAGTAGTTTTGGGTACCAAAAGGTAATTAAAAGTAAGTAAAATTTTGGGATAGATAGATCAAAGGGGTACATTTTTGACAGACTCCAAAGGGGTACCATCACAGATTTCGGGCGATTTTTCCGAAATGCCATTTTCTTTCGATTTTGGAGGCTACAGATCACGGATTCGGCTCGAGGCTATTCTCCACCGATAATAAAGTCTATTGATCCTATTCTGCGCCGATGATTAAGTAAATTAAGCACCGAATTGGGCCAATAAAATTTGGGATGGCATTTTCGTAATTATTTGAGCAATTTTTTTCGAAATGCCATTTTCCTTGGATTTTGAAGGATAAAGATGGTGGATTCGACCTGAGGCTATTCTTCAACGACGATTAAGTCCATCTAGGGCCAATTTGGGCGGATTTCTTCCGGGTCCATTTTTGGCAGACTCCAAAGGGGTACCATCACAGATTTCGGGTGATTTTTCCGAAATGCCATTTTCTTTCGATTTTGGAGGCTACAGATCACGGATTCGGCTCGAGGCTATTCTCCACCGATAATAAAGTCTATTGATCCTATTCT
Source organism: Linum trigynum (assembly GCA_964030455.1). Taxonomy (NCBI): domain Eukaryota; kingdom Viridiplantae; phylum Streptophyta; class Magnoliopsida; order Malpighiales; family Linaceae; genus Linum; species Linum trigynum. The sequence continues at coordinate 69,991,960 of OZ034819.1, forward strand.
GCGCCGATGATTAAGTAAATTAAGCACCGAATTGGGCCAATATAATTTGGGATGGCATTTTCGTAATTATTTGAGCAATTTTTTTCGAAATGCCATTTTCCTTGGATTTTGAAGGATAAAGATGGTGGATTCGACCTGAGGCTATTCTTCAACGACGATTAAGTCCATCCAGGGCCAATTTGGGCGGATTTCTTCCGGGTCCATTTTTGGCAGACTCCAAAGGGGTACCATCACAGATTTCGGGTGATTTTTCCGAAATGCCATTTTCTTTCGATTTTGGAGGCTACAGATCACGGATTCGGCTCGAGGCTATTCTCCACCGATAATAAAGTCGATTGATCCTATTCTGCGCCGATGATTAAGTAAATTAAGCACCGCATTGGGCCAATATATTTTGGGATGGCATTTTCGTAATTATTTGAGCAATTTTTTTCGAAATGACATTTTCCTTGGATTTTGAAGGATAAAGATGGTAGATTCGACCTGAGGCTATTCTTCAATGACGATTAAGTCCATCCAGGGCCAATTTGGGCGAATTTCTTCCGGGTCCATTTTTGGCAGACTCCAAAGGGGTACTATCACAGATTTCGGGTGATTTTTCCGAAATGCCATTTTCTTTCGATTTTGGAGGCTACAGATCACGGATTCGGCTCGAGGCTATTCTCCACCGATAATAAAGTCTATTGATCCTATTCTGCGCCGATGATTAAGTAAATTAAGCACCGAATTGGGCCAATATATTTTGGGATGGCATTTTCGTAATTATTTGAGCAATTTTTTTCGAAATGCCATTTTCCTTGGATTTTGAAGGATAAAGATGGTGGATTCGACCTGAGGCTATTCTTCAACGACGATTAAGTCCATCCAGGGCCAATTAAGTCCATCACAGATTTCGGGTGATTTTTCCGAAATGCCATTTTCTTTCGATTTTGGAGGCTACAGATCACGGATTCGGCTCGAGGCTATTCTCCACCGATAATAAAGTCGATTGATCCTATTCTGCGCCGATGATTAAGTAAATTAAGCACCGCATTGGGCCAATATATTTTGGGATGGCATTTTCGTAATTATTTGAGCAATTTTTTTCGAAATGACATTTTCCTTGGATTTTGAAGGATAAAGATGGTAGATTCGACCTGAGGCTATTCTTCAATGACGATTAAGTCCATCCAGGGCCAATTTGGGCGAATTTCTTCCGGGTCCATTTTTGGCAGACTCCAAAGGGGTACTATCACAGATTTCGGGTGATTTTTCCGAAATGCCATTTTCTTTCGATTTTGGAGGCTACAGATCACGGATTCGGCTCGAGGCTATTCTCCACCGATAATAAAGTCTATTGATCCTATTCTGCGCCGATGATTAAGTAAATTAAGCACCGAATTGGGCCAATATATTTTGGGATGGCATTTTCGTAATTATTTGAGCAATTTTTTTCGAAATGCCATTTTCCTTGGATTTTGAAGGATAAAGATGGTGGATTCGACCTGAGGCTATTCTTCAACGACGATTAAGTCCATCCAGGGCCAATTAAGTCCATCACAGATTTCGGGTGATTTTTCCGAAATGCCATTTTCTTTCGATTTTGGAGGCTACAGATCACGGATTCGGCTCGAGGCTATTCTCCACCGATAATAAAGTCTATTGATCCTATTCTGCGCCGATGATTAAGTAAATTAAGCACCGAATTGGGCCAATAAAATTTGGGATGGCATTTTCGTAATTATTTGAGCAATTTTTTTCGAAATGCCATTTTCCTTGGATTTTGAAGGATAAAGATGGTGGATTCGACCTGAGGCTATTCTTCAACGACGATTAAGTCCATCCAGGGCCAATTTGGGCGGATTTCTTCCGGGTCCATTTTTGGCAGACTCCAAAGGGGTACCATCACAGATTTCGGGTGATTTTTCCGAAATGCCATTTTCTTTCGATTTTGGAGGCTACAGATCACGGATTCGGCTCGAGGCTATTCTCCACCGATAATAAAGTCTATTGATCCTATTCTGCGCCGATGATTAAGTAAATTAAGCACCGAATTGGGCCAATATTATTTGGGATGGCATTTTCGTAATTATTTGAGCAATTTTTTTCGAAATGCCATTTTCCTTGGATTTTGAAGGATAAAGATGGTGGATTCGACCTGAGGCTATTCTTCAACGACGATTAAGTCCATCTAGGGCCAATTTGGGCGGATTTCTTCCGGGTCCATTTTTGGCAGACTCCAAAGGGGTACCATTATAGATTTCGGGTGATTTTTCCGAAATGCCATTTTCTTTCGATTTTGGAGGCTACAGATCACGGATTCGGCTCGAGGCTATTCTCCACCGATAATAAAGTCTATTGATCCTATTCTGCGCCGATGATTAAGTAAATTAAGCACCGAATTGGGCCAATATAATTTGGGATGGCATTTTCGTAATTATTTGAGCAATTTTTTTCGAAATGCCATTTTCCTTGGATTTTGAAGGATAAAGATGGTGGATTCGACCTGAGGCTATTCTTCAACGACGATTAAGTCCATCCAGGGCCAATTTGGGCGGATTTCTTCCGGGTCCATTTTTGGCAGACTCCAAAGGGGTACCATCACAGATTTCGGGTGATTTTTCCGAAATGCCATTTTCTTTCGATTTTGGAGGCTACAGATCACGGATTCGGCTCGAGGCTATTCTCCACCGATAATAAAGTCGATTGATCCTATTCTGCGCCGATGATTAAGTAAATTAAGCACCGCATTGGGCCAATATATTTTGGGATGGCATTTTCGTAATTATTTGAGCAATTTTTTTCGAAATGACATTTTCCTCGGATTTTGAAGGATAAAGATGGTAGATTCGACCTGAGGCTATTCTTCAATGACGATTAAGTCCATCCAGGGCCAATTTGGGCGAATTTCTTCCGGGTCCATTTTTGGCAGACTCCAAAGGGGTACTATCACAGATTTCGGGTGATTTTTCCGAAATGCCATTTTCTTTCGATTTTGGAGGCTACAGATCACGGATTCGGCTCGAGGCTATTCTCCACCGATAATAAAGTCTATTGATCCTATTCTGCGCCGATGATTAAGTAAATTAAGCACCGAATTGGGCCAATATATTTTGGGATGGCATTTTCGTAATTATTTGAGCAATTTTTTTCGAAATGCCATTTTCCTTGGATTTTGAAGGATAAAGATGGTGGATTCGACCTGAGGCTATTCTTCAACGACGATTAAGTCCATCCAGGGCCAATTAAGTCCATCACAGATTTCGGGTGATTTTTCCGAAATGCCATTTTCTTTCGATTTTGGAGGCTACAGATCACGGATTCGGCTCGAGGCTATTCTCCACCGATAATAAAGTCGATTGATCCTATTCTGCGCCGATGATTAAGTAAATTAAGCACCGCATTGGGCCAATATATTTTGGGATGGCATTTTCGTAATTATTTGAGCAATTTTTTTCGAAATGACATTTTCCTTGGATTTTGAAGGATAAAGATGGTAGATTCGACCTGAGGCTATTCTTCAATGACGATTAAGTCCATCCAGGGCCAATTTGGGCGAATTTCTTCCGGGTCCATTTTTGGCAGACTCCAAAGGGGTACTATCACAGATTTCGGGTGATTTTTCCGAAATGCCATTTTCTTTCGATTTTGGAGGCTACAGATCACGGATTCGGCTCGAGGCTATTCTCCACCGATAATAAAGTCTATTGATCCTATTATGCGCCGATGATTAAGTAAATTAAGCACCGAATTGGGCCAATATATTTTGGGATGGCATTTTCGTAATTATTTGAGCAATTTTTTTCGAAATGCCATTTTCCTTGGATTTTGAAGGATAAAGATGGTGGATTCGACCTGAGGCTATTCTTCAACGACGATTAAGTCCATCCAGGGCCAATTAAGTCCATCACAGATTTCGGGTGATTTTTCCGAAATGCCATTTTCTTTCGATTTTGGAGGCTACAGATCACGGATTCGGCTCGAGGCTATTCTCCACCGATAATAAAGTCTATTGATCCTATTCTGCGCCGATGATTAAGTAAATTAAGCACCGCATTGGGCCAATATATTTTGGGATGGCATTTTCGTAATTATTTGAGCAATTTTTTTCGAAATGACATTTTCCTTGGATTTTGAAGGATAAAGATGGTGGATTCGACCTGAGGCTATTCTTCAATGACGATTAAGTCCATCCAGGGCCAATTTGGGCGAATTTCTTCCGGGTCCATTTTTGGCAGACTCCAAAGGGGTACTATCACAGATTTCGGGTGATTTTTCCGAAATGCCATTTTCTTTCGATTTTGGAGGCTACAGATCACGGATTCGGCTCGAGGCTATTCTCCACCGATAATAAAGTCTATTGATCCTATTCTGCGCCGATGATTAAGTAAATTAAGCACCGAATTGGGCCAATAAAATTTGGGATGGCATTTTCGTAATTATTTGAGCAATTTTTTTCGAAATGCCATTTTCCTTGGATTTTGAAGGATAAAGATGGTGGATTCGACCTGAGGCTATTCTTCAACGACGATTAAGTCCATCCAGGGCCAATTTGGGCGGATTTCTTCCGGGTCCATTTTTGGCAGACTCCAAAGGGGTACCATCACAGATTTCGGGTGATTTTTCCGAAATGCCATTTTCTTTCGATTTTGGAGGCTACAGATCACGGATTCGGCTCGAGGCTATTCTCCACCGATAATAAAGTCTATTGATCCTATTCTGCGCCGATGATTAAGTAAATTAAGCACCGAATTGGGCCAATATTATTTGGGATTGCATTTTCGTAATTATTTGAGCAATTTTTTTCGAAATGCCATTTTCCTTGGATTTTGAAGGATAAAGATGGTGGATTCGACCTGAGGCTATTCTTCAACGACGATTAAGTCCATCTAGGGCCAATTTGGGCGGATTTCTTCCGGGTCCATTTTTGGCAGACTCCAAAGGGGTACCATCACAGATTTCGGGTGATTTTTCCGAAATGCCATTTTCTTTCGATTTTGGAGGCTACAGATCACGGATTCGGCTCGAGGCTATTCTCCACCGATAATAAAGTCTATTGATCCTATTCTGCGCCGATGATTAAGTAAATTAAGCACCGAATTGGGCCAATATAATTTGGGATGGCATTTTCGTAATTATTTGAGCAATTTTTTTCGAAATGCCATTTTCCTTGGATTTTGAAGGATAAAGATGGTGGATTCGACCTGAGGCTATTCTTCAACGACGATTAAGTCCATCCAGGGCCAATTTGGGCGGATTTCTTCCGGGTCCATTTTTGGCAGACTCCAAAGGGGTACCATCACAGATTTCGGGTGATTTTTCCGAAATGCCATTTTCTTTCGATTTTGGAGGCTACAGATCACGGATTCGGCTCGAGGCTATTCTCCACCGATAATAAAGTCGATTGATCCTATTCTGCGCCGATGATTAAGTAAATTAAGCACCGCATTGGGCCAATATATTTTGGGATGGCATTTTCGTAATTATTTGAGCAATTTTTTTCGAAATGACATTTTCCTCGGATTTTGAAGGATAAAGATGGTAGATTCGACCTGAGGCTATTCTTCAATGACGATTAAGTCCATCCAGGGCCAATTTGGGCGAATTTCTTCCGGGTCCATTTTTGGCAGACTCCAAAGGGGTACTATCACAGATTTCGGGTGATTTTTCCGAAATGCCATTTTCTTTCGATTTTGGAGGCTACAGATCACGGATTCGGCTCGAGGCTATTCTCCACCGATAATAAAGTCTATTGATCCTATTCTGCGCCGATGATTAAGTAAATTAAGCACCGAATTGGGCCAATATATTTTGGGATGGCATTTTCGTAATTATTTGAGCAATTTTTTTCGAAATGCCATTTTCCTTGGATTTTGAAGGATAAAGATGGTGGATTCGACCTGAGGCTATTCTTCAACGACGATTAAGTCCATCCAGGGCCAATTAAGTCCATCACAGATTTCGGGTGATTTTTCCGAAATGCCATTTTCTTTCGATTTTGGAGGCTACAGATCACGGATTCGGCTCGAGGCTATTCTCCACCGATAATAAAGTCGATTGATCCTATTCTGCGCCGATGATTAAGTAAATTAAGCACCGCATTGGGCCAATATATTTTGGGATGGCATTTTCGTAATTATTTGAGCAATTTTTTTCGAAATGACATTTTCCTTGGATTTTGAAGGATAAAGATGGTAGATTCGACCTGAGGCTATTCTTCAATGACGATTAAGTCCATCCAGGGCCAATTTGGGCGAATTTCTTCCGGGTCCATTTTTGGCAGACTCCAAAGGGGTACTATCACAGATTTCGGGTGATTTTTCCGAAATGCCATTTTCTTTCGATTTTGGAGGCTACAGATCACGGATTCGGCTCGAGGCTATTCTCCACCGATAATAAAGTCTATTGATCCTATTCTGCGCCGATGATTAAGTAAATTAAGCACCGAATTGGGCCAATATTATTTGGGATGGCATTTTCGTAATTATTTGAGCAATTTTTTTCGAAATGCCATTTTCCTTGGATTTTGAAGGATAAAGATGGTGGATTCGACCTGAGGCTATTCTTCAACGACGATTAAGTCCATCTAGGGCCAATTTGGGCGGATTTCTTCCGGGTCCATTTTTGGCAGACTCCAAAGGGGTACCATCACAGATTTCGGGTGATTTTTCCGAAATGCCATTTTCTTTCGATTTTGGAGGCTACAGATCACGGATTCGGCTCGAGGCTATTCTCCACCGATAATAAAGTCTATTGATCCTATTCTGCGCCGATGATTAAGTAAATTAAGCACCGAATTGGGCCAATATAATTTGGGATGGCATTTTCGTAATTATTTGAGCAATTTTTTTCGAAATGCCATTTTCCTTGGATTTTGAAGGATAAAGATGGTGGATTCGACCTGAGGCTATTCTTCAACGACGATTAAGTCCATCCAGGGCCAATTTGGGCGGATTTCTTCCGGGTCCATTTTTGGCAGACTCCAAAGGGGTACCATCACAGATTTCGGGTGATTTTTCCGAAATGCCATTTTCTTTCGATTTTGGAGGCTACAGATCACGGATTCGGCTCGAGGCTATTCTCCACCGATAATAAAGTCGATTGATCCTATTCTGCGCCGATGATTAAGTAAATTAAGCACCGCATTGGGCCAATAGATTTTGGGATGGCATTTTCGTAATTATTTGAGCAATTTTTTTCGAAATGACATTTTCCTCGGATTTTGAAGGATAAAGATGGTAGATTCGACCTGAGGCTATTCTTCAATGACGATTAAGTCCATCCAGGGCCAATTTGGGCGAATTTCTTCCGGGTCCATTTTTGGCAGACTCCAAAGGGGTACTATCACAGATTTCGGGTGATTTTTCCGAAATGCCATTTTCTTTCGATTTTGGAGGCTACAGATCACGGATTCGGCTCGAGGCTATTCTCCACCGATAATAAAGTCTATTGATCCTATTCTGCGCCGATGATTAAGTAAATTAAGCACCGAATTGGGCCAATATATTTTGGGATGGCATTTTCGTAATTATTTGAGCAATTTTTTTCGAAATGCCATTTTCCTTGGATTTTGAAGGATAAAGATGGTGGATTCGACCTGAGGCTATTCTTCAACGACGATTAAGTCCATCCAGGGCCAATTAAGTCCATCACAGATTTCGGGTGATTTTTCCGAAATGCCATTTTCTTTCGATTTTGGAGGCTACAGATCACGGATTCGGCTCGAGGCTATTCTCCACCGATAATAAAGTCGATTGATCCTATTCTGCGCCGATGATTAAGTAAATTAAGCACCGCATTGGGCCAATATATTTTGGGATGGCATTTTCGTAATTATTTGAGCAATTTTTTTCGAAATGACATTTTCCTTGGATTTTGAAGGATAAAGATGGTAGATTCGACCTGAGGCTATTCTTCAATGACGATTAAGTCCATCCAGGGCCAATTTGGGCGAATTTCTTCCGGGTCCATTTTTGGCAGACTCCAAAGGGGTACTATCACAGATTTCGGGTGATTTTTCCGAAATGCCATTTTCTTTCGATTTTGGAGGCTACAGATAACGGATTCGGCTCGAGGCTATTCTCCACCGATAATAAAGTCTATTGATCCTATTATGCGCCGATGATTAAGTAAATTAAGCACCGAATTGGGCCAATATATTTTGGGATGGCATTTTCGTAATTATTTGAGCAATTTTTTTCGAAATGCCATTTTCCTTGGATTTTGAAGGATAAAGATGGTGGATTCGACCTGAGGCTATTCTTCAACGACGATTAAGTCCATCCAGGGCCAATTTGGGCGGATTTCTTCCGGGTCCATTTTTGGCAGACTCCAAAGGGGTACCATCACAGATTTCGGGTGATTTTTCCGAAATGCCATTTTCTTTCGATTTTGGAGGCTACAGATCACGGATTCGGCTCGAGGCTATTCTCCACCGATAATAAAGTCTATTGATCCTATTCTGCGCCGATGATTAAGTAAATTAAGCACCGAATTGGGCCAATATTATTTGGGATGGCATTTTCGTAATTATTTGAGCAATTTTTTTCGAAATGCCATTTTCCTTGGATTTTGAAGGATAAAGATGGTGGATTCGACCTGAGGCTATTCTTCAACGACGATTAAGTCCATCTAGGGCCAATTTGGGCGGATTTCTTCCGGGTCCATTTTTGGCAGACTCCAAAGGGGTACCATCACAGATTTCGGGTGATTTTTCCGAAATGCCATTTTCTTTCGATTTTGGAGGCTACAGATCACGGATTCGGCTCGAGGCTATTCTCCACCGATAATAAAGTCTATTGATCCTATTCTGCGCCGATGATTAAGTAAATTAAGCACCGAATTGGGCCAATATAATTTGGGATGGCATTTTCGTAATTATTTGAGCAATTTTTTCGAAATGCCATTTTCCTTGGATTTTGAAGGATAAAGATGGTGGATTCGACCTGAGGCTATTCTTCAACGACGATTAAGTCCATCCAGGGCCAATTTGGGCGGATTTCTTCCGGGTCCATTTTTGGCAGACTCCAAAGGGGTACCATAACAGATTTCGGGTGATTTTTCCGAAATGCCATTTTCTTTCGATTTTGGAGGCTACAGATCACGGATTCGGCTCGAGGCTATTCTCCACCGATAATAAAGTCGATTGATCCTATTCTGCGCCGATGATTAAGTAAATTAAGCACCGCATTGGGCCAATATATTTTGGGATGGCATTTTCGTAATTATTTGAGCAATTTTTTTCGAAATGACATTTTCCTCGGATTTTGAAGGATAAAGATGGTAGATTCGACCTGAGGCTATTCTTCAAGGACGATTAAGTCCATCCAGGGCCAATTTGGGCGAATTTCTTCCGGGTCCATTTTTGGCAGACTCCAAAGGGGTACTATCACAGATTTCGGGTGATTTTTCCGAAATGCCATTTTCTTTCGATTTTGGAGGCTACAGATCACGGATTCGGCTCGAGGCTATTCTCCACCGATAATAAAGTCTATTGATCCTATTCTGCGCCGATGATTAAGTAAATTAAGCACCGAATTGGGCCAATATATTTTGGGATGGCATTTTCGTAATTATTTGAGCAATTTTTTTCGAAATGCCATTTTCCTTGGATTTTGAAGGATAAAGATGGTGGATTCGACCTGAGGCTATTCTTCAACGACGATTAAGTCCATCCAGGGCCAATTAAGTCCATCACAGATTTCGGGTGATTTTTCCGAAATGCCATTTTCTTTCGATTTTGGAGGCTACAGATCACGGATTCGGCTCGAGGCTATTCTCCACCGATAATAAAGTCGATTGATCCTATTCTGCGCCGATGATTAAGTAAATTAAGCACCGAATTGGGCCAATATTATTTGGGATGGCATTTTCGTAATTATTTGAGCAATTTTTTTCGAAATGCCATTTTCCTTGGATTTTGAAGGATAAAGATGGTGGATTCGACCTGAGGCTATTCTTCAACGACGATTAAGTCCATCTAGGGCCAATTTGGGCGGATTTCTTCCGGGTCCATTTTTGGCAGACTCCAAAGGGGTACCATCACAGATTTCGGGTGATTTTTCCGAAATGCCATTTTCTTTCGATTTTGGAGGCTACAGATCACGGATTCGGCTCGAGGCTATTCTCCACCGATAATAAAGTCTATTGATCCTATTCTGCGCCGATGATTAAGTAAATTAAGCACCGAATTGGGCCAATAAAATTTGGGATGGCATTTTCGTAATTATTTGAGCAATTTTTTTCGAAATGCCATTTTCCTTGGATTTTGAAGGATAAAGATGGTGGATTCGACCTGAGGCTATTCTTCAACGACGATTAAGTCCATCCAGGGCCAATTTGGGCGAATTTCTTCCGGGTCCATTTTTGGCAGACTCCAAAGGGGTACTATCACAGATTTCGGGTGATTTTTCCGAAATGCCATTTTCTTTCGATTTTGGAGGCTACAGATCACGGATTCGGCTCGAGGCTATTCTCCACCGATAATAAAGTCTATTGATCCTATTCTGCGCCGATGATTAAGTAAATTAAGCACCGAATTGGGCCAATATATTTTGGGATGGCATTTTCGTAATTATTTGAGCAATTTTTTTCGAAATGCCATTTTCCTTGGATTTTGAAGGATAAAGATGGTGGATTCGACCTGAGGCTATTCTTCAACGACGATTAAGTCCATCCAGGGCCAATTAAGTCCATCACAGATTTCGGGTGATTTTTCCGAAATGCCATTTTCTTTCGATTTTGGAGGCTACAGATCACGGATTCGGCTCGAGGCTATTCTCCACCGATAATAAAGTCTATTGATCCTATTCTGCGCCGATGATTAAGTAAATTAAGCACCGCATTGGGCCAATATATTTTGGGATGGCATTTTCGTAATTATTTGAGCAATTTTTTTCGAAATGACATTTTCCTTGGATTTTGAAGGATAAAGATGGTGGATTCGACCTGAGGCTATTCTTCAATGACGATTAAGTCCATCCAGGGCCAATTTGGGCGAATTTCTTCCGGGTCCATTTTTGGCAGACTCCAAAGGGGTACTATCACAGATTTCGGGTGATTTTTCCGAAATGCCATTTTCTTTCGATTTTGGAGGCTACAGATCACGGATTCGGCTCGAGGCTATTCTCCACCGATAATAAAGTCTATTGATCCTATTCTGCGCCGATGATTAAGTAAATTAAGCACCGAATTGGGCCAATAAAATTTGGGATGGCATTTTCGTAATTATTTGAGCAATTTTTTTCGAAATGCCATTTTCCTTGGATTTTGAAGGATAAAGATGGTGGATTCGACCTGAGGCTATTCTTCAACGACGATTAAGTCCATCCAGGGCCAATTTGGGCGGATTTCTTCCGGGTCCATTTTTGGCAGACTCCAAAGGGGTACCATCACAGATTTCGGGTGATTTTTCCGAAATGCCATTTTCTTTCGATTTTGGATGCTACAGATCACGGATTCGGCTCGAGGCTATTCTCCACCGATAATAAAGTCTATTGATCCTATTCTGCGCCGATGATTAAGTAAATTAAGCACCGAATTGGGCCAATATATTTTGGGATGGCATTTTCGTAATTATTTGAGCAATTTTTTTCGAAATGCCATTTTCCTTGGATTTTGAAGGATAAAGATGGTGGATTCGACCTGAGGCTATTCTTCAACGACGATTAAGTCCATCCAGGGCCAATTAAGTCCATCACAGATTTCGGGTGATTTTTCCGAAATGCCATTTTCTTTCGATTTTGGAGGCTACAGATCACGGATTCGGCTCGAGGCTATTCTCCACCGATAATAAAGTCTATTGATCCTATTCTGCGCCGATGATTAAGTAAATTAAGCACCGCATTGGGCCAATATATTTTGGGATGGCATTTTCGTAATTATTTGAGCAATTTTTTTCGAAATGACATTTTCCTTGGATTTTGAAGGATAAAGATGGTGGATTCGACCTGAGGCTATTCTTCAATGACGATTAAGTCCATCCAGGGCCAATTTGGGCGAATTTCTTCCGGGTCCATTTTTGGCAGACTCCAAAGGGGTACTATCACAGATTTCGGGTGATTTTTCCGAAATGCCATTTTCTTTCGATTTTGGAGGCTACAGATCACGGATTCGGCTCGAGGCTATTCTCCACCGATAATAAAGTCTATTGATCCTATTCTGCGCCGATGATTAAGTAAATTAAGCACCGAATTGGGCCAATAAAATTTGGGATGGCATTTTCGTAATTATTTGAGCAATTTTTTTCGAAATGCCATTTTCCTTGGATTTTGAAGGATAAAGATGGTGGATTCGACCTGAGGCTATTCTTCAACGACGATTAAGTCCATCCAGGGCCAATTTGGGCGGATTTCTTCCGGGTCCATTTTTGGCAGACTCCAAAGGGGTACCATCACAGATTTCGGGTGATTTTTCCGAAATGCCATTTTCTTTCGATTTTGGAGGCTACAGATCACGGATTCGGCTCGAGGCTATTCTCCACCGATAATAAAGTCTATTGATCCTATTCTGCGCCGATGATTAAGTAAATTAAGCACCGAATTGGGCCAATATTATTTGGGATGGCATTTTCGTAATTATTTGAGCAATTTTTTTCGAAATGCCATTTTCCTTGGATTTTGAAGGATAAAGATGGTGGATTCGACCTGAGGCTATTCTTCAACGACGATTAAGTCCATCCAGGGCCAATTTTGGCGGATTTCTTCCGGGTCCATTTTTGGCAGACTCCAAAGGGGTACCATCACAGATTTCGGGTGATTTTTCCGAAATGCCATTTTCTTCGATTTTGGAGGCTACAGATCACGGATTCGGCTCGAGGCTATTCTCCACCGATAATAAAGTCTATTGATCCTATTCTGCGCCGATGATTAAGTAAATTAAGCACCGCATTGGGCCAATATATTTTGGGATGGCATTTTCGTAATTATTTGAGCAATTTTTTTCGAAATGACATTTTCCTTGGATTTTGAAGGATAAAGATGGTGGATTCGACCTGAGGCTATTCTTCAATGACGATTAAGTCCATCCAGGGCCAATTTGGGCGAATTTCTTCCGGGTCCATTTTTGGCAGACTCCAAAGGGGTACCATCACAGATTTCGGGTGATTTTTCCGAAATGCCATTTTCTTTCGATTTTGGAGGCTACAGATCACGGATTCGGCTCGAGGCTATTCTCCACCGATAATAAAGTCTATTGATCCTATTCTGCGCCGATGATTAAGTAAATTAAGCACCGAATTGGGCCAATATATTTTGGGATGGCATTTTCGTAATTATTTGAGCAATTTTTTTCGAAATGCCATTTTCCTTGGATTTTGAAGGATAAAGATGGTGGATTCGACCTGAGGCTATTCTTCAAACGACGATTAAGTCCAT